>JAYKKI010000031.1:22040000-22640000 GCA_039881145.1 Druceiella hillmani | reverse complement strand
AAATGAAATAAAAACAATTGTGAAAACCAAATAAACTAATAATCCACATCTTGATTTCTTTTTAAAGTCAAATTAAAACCATTGTGAAAACCAAATAAACTAATAATCCACATCTCGAGTTCTTTTTAAAGTAAAATAAAAACAAATTTAAAACACCAAATAAACTAATAATCCACATCTTGATTTCTTTTTAAAGTAAAATTAACACCATTGTGAAAACAAAATAAACTAATAATCCACTTCTTGACCTCTTTTTAAAGTGAAATAAAAACAATTGTGGAAACCAAACAAGCTAATAATCCATATCTTGATTTATTTTTAAAGTAAAATTAAAACCTCTGTGATAACCAAATAAACTAATAATCCACTTCTTGAATTCTTTTTAAAAATAATATAAAAACGATTGTGAAAACCAAATAAACTAATAATCTACAGCTTGAGTTGTTTTTAAAGAAAAATAAAGACAGTTGTGAAAATCAAATAAACTAAAAATCCAAATCTTGAGTTCTGTTTAATATAAAATAAAAACGAATGTGAAAACCAAATAAACTAATAATCCAAATCTTGAGTTCTTTTTAAAGTAAAATAAAACTAAACTTGACTTGTCGGAGTAAAATTCGAAGGGGAAATAAAGTACCCACTGTGACGTATTAAAAAAAGGTTTTTCATAATTTTTCTTTAAAATTTCACGAAATATGTTGGATTTGTTGAAAGTTTTTGTTATATATTGTGAAATACGCTTACATTTTTTCTTATGTGAAATAAAACTACAGTAAACTGTTTGTTCTATTCGTTAAATCGATTATTTTTCAATTCCATTGATATAAAAGAAATAAAAAAAGCAAATTATATCTCAAACTGCCTAAATATAATTATCTCAAAGAGCAGCTGTTCATTTTTCATTCATTTTATAAAATAGCAAAATGTTTTTATCAAAAAATATCATTTTTGCCAATTTTTTTAACTTAGCTTAAGTTTTTTTTTTAATTATGGCTGCGTCTCAAACTTACCCACAATGAATAAGATAGGTTATGTAAAATGTACTTCAGATCCAAATATTCATATTAGATATTTAAAAAACTGTTATAGACTTTACTAATAAGTCCTTTACGCATTTCTTTACTTGAAAACGGTTACACCCGCATAAGCGAGTCATTCATTAGTTAAAATTTTCCATATTTATTGAATCTACTAAATTTTATAATTCAATGTGAATTTTTCCGCGACACGGGCTAACCTAGCACATTACCTAACAATTCCCAAAACTTTTTAACAGCTGTCACCTGTTAGTGAAGTACATTTTACCATTTCATTTTATTAGGGCATAGTTTAGTGTCACGGATAGGTATAAATATAGTTAAGGTATATCCTTGACAAGTGTGATAGATGTGACTATAGAGCACTGCAATAAAGGCAAGGGACTATATGTGCACAAATTCGTCAAGAGATAAATCAGCTATTTATTCCGTCGCTATCCAGCACAAAGGTTTATACGGGACGGAATGTATATTTAATGTGCGGAAGGCTAACTGTGTAAGTTCGATTTGAATTTGACCTATTCTTTTTCCTATTTTATCCCTATTTTTGGCCTATTTTATCCCAATATATAACAATATAAGTATCCTCATAAAGAGACTAGATGAGGTTCGCTTCAAATTTACTCATTACAGAAGCGTTGAATAGAAGTGCCATTATAGAAGCAATCTCGGTAATACTTTCGGAATAGCTTGTCGTTTGCTATTCTAGAGACATTAGCGATATTGCTTCGATAATGACGCTTTTCAATATTTTCATAAGTAGTAAACTTGAAGCGAACCTCATCTATCTGATTTAGATTATAAAACTGTGAACGTCCAATCGGCTACTGTTTACACTATGTCAATAAGCCGCTGTTTACAGTTATTTCAGATACTCATACGATATACTTCCCTATAATTGACAATTCAACTGCGCATGAATAACAACTCCGCCTAATCTACAATAAAACAACTTTGTGAACATTTATGCGAATACAACTCTGCACAAACTTAGCGGAAATTAAATCAAATATCTAATCGAGGTTATAGAACTGTAAACGCCTAATCGGATACTGTTTATACTTCGTCAATAAGCCGCTGTATATAGTGGTGAAGGTTTCAAATACATCGAGGTTATAGAACTATAAACGCCCAAACGATTTTTGTTTATACTTCGTCAATGAGCTGCTGTACATAGTGGTGAGGATTTCAAATCGATCGAGGTTATAGAACTACGGACGCCCAATCGACTACTGTTTATATTTCGTCAATAAGCCGCTGTACATAGTGGTGACGTTTTCAAATAAATCGATGTTATAAAACTATAAACACCCAGTCGATTACTGTTTATACTTTCTCAAAAAGTCGCTGTATATAGTGGTGAAGTTTTTAAATACGACGATATAACTTCGTAAGGACAACAACTCTGTCTAATGACAATAATATAACTTTGTAAAACTTTACGCTAATACAACTCAGCGGGATACAACGCTCGGCGTACCACCCGCGGTTACGTGACCCCGGGGTCTAAATATATTTATTTGGTCAGCGAACGGTGCGGCGGGCGTGACCCCCGGGGACGATCCGTGACCCGGAAGGCGTATTTGATCAATCACATCTGACAGTGGCAACTTGCCGCGCACTTGTTTACAGCGGCCATCTCGGCCGCTCGAGTGGATTAGCCGCGCGTGTGAGTATCCGGCAGTCGTGTGCATCGCTCGACATTGAGGAGCGCCGAACTCGCAGGTCATTGCATTCTGCACTTATTCGATCTAGGATGCAGGAAGGATCAACCCACATCTTTGACGTTAAGTGCATTTAACCTAATTCGATACTGTACAACGATCTAATGGAACTGATTTGAGTCCCACTCGCGTCAGATATATATTTCTTATGTATTACATATATTCGATTTTGCGATAATGAAACTATTTAAAATAGAACGGAAATACTTTTTAGACAGAAGGTCTAAAATACCGGTTAAATGCAAGTGCAAGAACCTTACAAATTTAGGCACTTTCTAATATAGTAGTAGTTGTAGTGTAAAACACGTTTGGCGAAATTCGCTGAATTTTTGATAAATGATTAAAACTTTAAATAGCTAACTTCTGTTAAAATTTAAAAATTGTTTACCGTCTAATTTTCGTAAAAATTGTACGATTCACATTACAGGAAACGTAGTTATTAAAAAGCACCTTTAATTTTATTTAAAAAAAATACGTCGAGCGGTTTGTCTAAAAGACTTAGCCAATGTAATATGATGTTATATTCACATTTTGGAAAAAAAAAATTTCCCATAAAATTTTTTTTTAAATTTTCAATAAAATTTTTTTTAATAATTTCTGGATATTGCTGTCACACGACAACTACCCTAAGGGAACATGGTATTTTTATTAAATTATTTACAAATATTAATTTTTCACAACGTTAACTTATTGTTTACTGTACACGAGTATTTAACAGGCCTTAAAACATGATACATATTTAAACAATTATGAGATCAAGGATAATCATTACAGTTTTCTTGTAATCTTCCAGTTAGATTTTACCAACCCTATTTTTTTATGATTTTCGATTCAACGGTTTCGAAAATAAGGAGGATGCTCAATTTTCGCCAGCTTTTAGGATTCCGTAGCGAAATGGCAAAAACGGAACCCTTAAAATTTCGACCTGGCCGTCTGTTCGTTTGTTTATCTATCCATCTGTCTGTCCATATGTCACAGCCGTTCTACTCGGAGACTATTGGTATTATATAGATGGAATTTGGATAGAAGATGTCTTCTATTAACCGCTATGTAATAAAATAGTAGAATTATGAAAAAAAATATTAGGGATGGCATTCTGCACATGTAATTGCGGGATGAAAAAAAATCCAGCGCACATAGGCGTATGGGTTAGCGTTTGATAGGATTTAAAAATAATATGCAGATTCCAAAATAACTTTTTTTATTAAATCAGTAGTGCTCCTCCCTCTCTAACGTTTCAATTAACGTGAGTAAAATTTTGGAAAAATTAGGGAAGTAGAACTTAAAATAAACTTTCAATAGAAATTGGTTTTAATAAGATAGGTTGTGTAGTTTTTGAGATATGGGATGTTTTCGATGTCAACTGCAGCTATAACTTTGTTGTGTCTGAGAAATACAAACTTATTTTTGCACACGAAATAAGTTTAATACTGTTTGGTGATGTGGAACCCTTTGCGCGCGAATTTAACTCGCACTTGGACGGTTTTTTATATTTAAATATCTATCTAAACATGCGATTTAAAATTATGAACAATATCTTTGTATTCCTTTTCAAATAATTTTCCATATGATACAAACAAATTAAAAAACTATTTTAGTATTTTATTTAAATCCATCCCCCTTTATTTCTAAAATGAATATTGAAAAAAATACATTAGCTAAATCCGTAGGTTAATAAATTGTATTTCTATCCCAAGTTTGATGTTTCTACGTCGCATGGTTTCTGAAAAATTGATTGTGATAGTCGGACAGACAGACACGTGAGTGATCTCATAAGAGTTCCGTTTTTCAGTTTCAGATACGAAACCCTAAAAAAATTTGGTGTTCTTAAGATTACAATGTAGAAGAAGTGAAAATTTTGGCAACCTATATACTGTACAATGTACTGTGTATGTTCGAAATTTTCAATAGAAAAATTAAAAGAACAAAAATAACTTACGTGTAATGTACTCTATATAAATATTATTCAAAAATAGAATGTATTTTTTTAAAGAAATTACTCCGTGTTCTTGTCTTCGGCATTGGCCGAGCGAGTTCACTGTCCGTGACAGTGAACTCGCTCGGCCAATGCCGAAGACATTAAATTAAACATTAAATTGATCACATTTCATCATTTTTGAATTTGGAACTCGTTTGATCGATGCCGAAAGGAGCGTCACCGATCCAAACCTGACGGCTCAGTTACGTTTACTGCTCAGAAAAAATGCACCGGTGACCCTAAAGAAGTTTTAACTTCCATAGCCAAAACAAAAATAGGTCGCCCATAATTTTACGAGAACTTGTGTTTTACCGAATATTTACATATGATTTCAGAAATAAAAACGTGGGCGAGGATATGTCTGAATAAGTACAAAGAAGAATTGCATACTTGTCAGTACCCCTTTAAGATTGTTTCCACAAATTAACGGGAATAATATAAAATAGAATTTTCTAAAAAATACTAGTATTTAAATTTTTCTCCGACTTTTAAAATCTATAGTTTAAATATTGGGGGGCAGGATGCATTGTACCACAATTTGAAGCTTATCACGTCGCCAACGAGGCTTAAAAATTAAAAACAGTAAATAACATTTTAATTTTATTTTAAAAGATCTGTTTAACGCCACCTAACTTATTAGCTATAAAGTACGAAATAAATGTACGCCCGTACTTTCCATGAATAGGGTTTATAATCATAATTTTACTTAAAACTTTAAGGAAAAAAAAACTAAATTTCACTACAAAATCTACTAAACCCTTATAAAAAATTATTTTTTCCCAATTTTAGCAGTTTGCAATTAGCAAAATGATCTCTTTCCATATTTCAAAATATTGGAAGATTTCTATTAAATAAATTGCAAACAGATAAACGTAAGAGTCCTATTATGTTTACTAAGTGTATTTGATATTTTGACGTCATGCTTTCTAAAATTTTATACCGTAAATATAACAAGTTTAAAAATTCGATCGTCATGAATGTGTCCATTTTATTTCGTAAAAATCCTATGACGTTTTCGTCCGATCCAAACGCTTGTGTAATTAGATGGAATAAAGTCAATCTTTATTATACAAGACAAACAAAACCTCTGCCCCCTCTCTTACAACGTAACCCGTAGAGTCATCGTTATTTGAATGTTAAAATAAAAACTGCAGTCAACTTTGAGCAATCGAAGCTTGCTTTTATTAAATCAGTGTAAACCGATGCAAAATCTTTTCACATCTAATATTTAATTAGATAAAATAAAATTAATTATATCTATGTAATATTTACATAATATGGAATACAAAAATTCGGTGTACTATGATCACTACATTAACTTAATTAACTATCATGCTAAATAATGTTATAAATATAAACATTACACTGTTAATTTACTAATAAAAATTGTAAAATTTAGAGGAGAAAAATGGACAAACTAGCCGCCAATCGCATATAATTCAGAGGTATAAAAAATTTTGGAAACATATTCGAAATTTCGACAAGTACGAAGTCTATTCCATATTTCATTTAATTTCGTGTCATTTACTTTATAATGTGTTAAATTGAAATATCTGCAATAAATCAGTTTCAATGTGACATGACGAGATTCTACAGTCTTTCTAGTGTGATGCTTTAGCGAGGCAGAAAAAGTAAACGAGAGAGAATATTAGTGCTATATAACGAATATACGTACATGTAAGCAAAGTATACTTAGACGTAAGGAAAGTAAAAAAAAATATTGTGACATGTTATTTTCAAACGAGTGTTAGTATTATTTTGCAATGTAGAACGCATTTTATACACATGGTACACAGTAGTGTTTTTTTTAATAATAGTTTAATAATAGTAATTTCAAAAAAATAACATTATTATTTATATGCACGGGCGGCGTTATATTATAAAATATAAATGTGTTTAGCAATAAAAATATTTTTCGCGAAATGGCAACATATTAAAAAAATTCTCAGGTTGTAAGACATTTTAGTGATCAAATATACTCTCACTCGTGCTAGATATTTATTTATATGTTTAGGGTTTTAAAAATAAAAAAAAGTTTAAAAATAAAAAGAAATACTTGCCAGGTTTAATAAAAACTTGTGTGTTAAGTCAGTGATAATTTAATCATTAAAAATGTAATCACTAAGAACTTTAGAGCGGAAGGTTTAAAAATAACAAAATTTTTTAAGTGGAAAAAAAAAGAATTGGAAAAATAATACAAAGTTTATAGGAATAGAAAAAGTGTTAAAAAGTGTTTCTCCCCCTTAAAGTGTACTTACGTAAAAATAGATGTGGGGATCCGACGTAATCTAATTCACTTTTAATCTAATTTTATCAGTACAATTACTAATTTCATGACTATAAAGAAAAAGGAACTTAATTTCTTCAAAATTTTCAACAACATACAACAAAAGATTATGGATAACGACGAGCAACGCGCTACATACACTGAATAACATAAAATTACTGGATGAAGTTAGAATTAAAGAATTAGACTGCTACAAAATTACTAAAAAGATACCTTGTAATAAACATTTGTAAAAGATCAAAACATTAAAAACAAAAAACACACAGAAATAACATAAGATTTTAAATCAAATTGTAGTGGGCTTATTATTTGCTGCTTAGTAGACGCGGATATTGACGTTAAGAGATCAGTGAAAGCCCTGGTAGACAATAATGAAAATTGGAAAAACTTCCATCTTACTTTGGGATTGAAAATAGGGAAACGATACCTTCATAATGGGTAATTAAGAGTGCATTCATAATATTATCAGGCCACATTGAAATTTCCTAAAGTGATTGCTTTTCATTATAATTGAAGTCATAAAAATACGAAAGTTAACCACTAACAATGAGTTAACCGCTTAACGTGATAATCATATTTAGCTAATGGAAGACTTGATTTCAAATAGGCCATAAAAATGGATATTCGTATAATTTATTGTATAAATAAATGCGATATTTAATAAAAAAATATTTAAATATTTTCCAAGCTGCTTCGTTTAGAATTTGGCTTTGGGCGATTCGGCAATGTATGAATTAAATAGCTGGTTTTTAAGCTTAACTTGCTAATTATTATTTTGTAATAAATCTCGAGAAAATTGGGAAAAAATTGTTTATTCCATCAATGCCTCCAACGAACAATGAAGCAACTTTGAAAGACCACTTCAAAAATACAAATATCTTATATGTTTAATTACCTTGTACCGAAATCTTGAATAAAAGCAAACATTTAAATATAATAATTTATCCAAATGCTTTATGAACAGAATGAAATAAATAGTTTTAAAAACCAAATTCAAAAATACTTATGCACTCGTAATACAGGCAGAGAAAAATCTTGAAATTATGACAGATAACAAGATTTGTTTCCAATTTGCTTTCTAAACTTCTGTGTTATCAGCATCAGGTTTTTCCTGTTTTATATTTTGTTTATTTTGCAAATTTGATGCAAAGGCAAAGCATTGATACTAAATTTAGACCTAATTAGGTCATTTTTAATTTGAATTACATTTCCGCTATAGTGTTAAGTTCACTATTATCAATTCATTGTTGAAATTAAATATTTTGAGAAATAAACGACTTGACCCATAATATGCCGTGCTTTCGTACATGTAATTCCGCTACGTTGAACATTTCGTTGCTACGTTGTATAACGCAAATTTTTAATTTATTCATAATGGGAAACGGGATCAAATCGGAAGAGAGACAAAACACGCAAAGACAAATTAATTGATAATGTCGAAAACGGAATAACGTTTTTTTCTATATCAAAAGTTGTTTGTATGTTAGAAAGTCCCTTTTTTGTAAAAAAGACCCTTTTTTGATATTATTTGAAAGAAATTGCAAATTTTAAATAAAAAATGGGCATGTAAGATTATAAAATTAGATTTGGTGTGACTAATAATAACCAACTAAAATATAATAAGAGGATGAATGAAAATTCTTATTTTACCAAAAATGTTTTATCAATTGAACGGCAAAAAAATAGTGACTTTCGAAAGAAAAAAATGCTGCCATTCATTTTTACCAGTATAGTTACAAATATTAAAAAAACAATTAAAACTAAAGGCCAGGTCCAAAAAAATCCTTTTGTAAAAACAATATTGAAGATTCAAGTCTTAATAATATTTGTAAAACTTTTTTCATAGAAGAATGCTTAGTGTTGCCAGATTCTGGAAATATTTTAATGCTACAACAAGTGGATAAAAGAAATTAAGAATAGAAAAAAGAAAGAATGACTACTGGGGATAGGAGGTTTACGACCCGTACAATCAGTCGGCCGTTCAGAACCACTCGATCCGTTAAGCCTTGAATTATATAACTTCGTTAATATCACGAAGGTATACATACATTTTTTTTCTCCATTTTGACCTGCACATTTCATTTGTACATGATCGTAAAATAATTTAAGAACATCGGTTAAATTAAATACAGTATCTATTTATTGTCTGTGCCCCAAGTAGAAATAAATGGAGACATAATAAACAAAATTACAAATTTAGCCAAAAGAATGTAATTACTACCACAGGATACAATTATTACCACAGGTAATTAATACCACAGGTAACAGAATGTAATTACTACCACAGTTAACAGGATATAACTGATTTAAATCAAACGTGTTGAAAGTTCAAATTATTCATCCCTTGTATTTCATCGGACCACCCCTTGAAAATATAATGCCTTATAAGGTTCAATACGTTGATAGCAATAACATCAAATCATATGCTTGTACGAATGAAAAACTTAAATATTTTAGACTCAAAAACAATTAACTAGGCATTTCGACCACCTCTTGTGAATTTAATTTTTTACCCTGTAACAAAATTATCAGAACTTCGGAAAAAAAGAAATCAGTTTGATCTGTACAGTAGATATTGTTTTTGGAAGTAGATGATTGATCTCCATTGCTCTGACTGACGCAATTTTCCATCTGTTGGACAATTGGGATAACTAAATCAAATGGACATAGAAATGCCTAAGCAGTTTATAATGGACAGAATCGAAGAAATGATGTGAAAAGAAAAAGCCGTAAGCTGACAAATTGCCGTGATATGTTAATGCATACTTATCATCACGCACTTATCGTTATTTTTAATTATTTTTCGTTTAGTTATTAAAAGAATGAATTTTATTTTGGGATAAATGTTGCTATATTTAGTTTTAGGTCACAGGTTACATGTACACAAAATTTCATGGACAATGAGTAGTTGAGGCGTAAAAGCAGAATAAATAAATAAGCAAACAAACAATCTCACTTCGGCATTTATAACATTACTTAGGATAAAAGGTCTCACTAAACCTTTGTGAATCCATTATAAACATATACTCAGAATTCCATGCAGTGCAACGAATAATGTCTTATATTGATGGATCCTTTATTTTTAGTACTCCATACTCAAAAGGAAAAACAGAACGCTTATAAGTTCACTCGCGTCTCCGTATCCGTCTATCTATCTGTCACAACCGTTTTTCTCAGAAACCGTTTGACATATTGATAAAACATATTAACCTACATATAAATAAATAAATACTTGAGTCCTCTCTTTAATTTTGTTTGTCATGATGTATTGTTTAAAAAGATTCGTTATAAGGATTTTAAAAAGAAATTCTGTCATAACTTTTTCTCAGAAACTGTTTGACGTATTGATAAAGCATATTAACCTACATACATCTAAATTTAACATTCAAATGTATTTGGAAATCCTAGGGGAGATAATGAAATACTCGAATCCTGTCTTTAATTTTATATGTCATGATGTATTGTTTAAAAATCTTCGTTTTAAGGATCTTTAAAAGAAATTCTGTCACAACTTTTCTTGTCAAAAACAGTTTGACACATTAATAAAACATATTAACCGACATACATTTAAAGTTAACATTCAAATCTATTTGGAAATCGTAGGGGAGTAAATAAATATTCGAATCTTTTTTTAAATTCTGTGTGTCTTAATGTATTGTTTAATAAGGTTCGTTATAAGAATCTTAAAAATACATTTTCACTTTAAATAACATATCGTCAGAGATGTGCTAAAAACGGAAAAAGTACTTCTTTTCTAGAAACTGAATTAAAGTTTACAAGTAATATCTGATGATGATTCCAGATTTCAATTTTTTTTTAAATTCACGATATTTTACGCCTATCAGTTACGTTAGGCAATATATTTACATGTTAAAAATAATATTAATATTTGTAAACAGCCTTTAAGACATTATCCCAAATATTTAAATTTTGTATGTACTTAACTGTGTACGAAACCTAAGAATTCTGTTAGTACCTAACAGGTTTCCCTCATTACGCCCAACACAGCTGTAGTCCAGATAACTGGCGTCACACCTCATTAATGACGAGAGTAAGTTTCTTTTAACTTACACCCCATATAACTGAAACTTGCTATCTTGCTATTAAGTTTAGAAGTTGCTAACGGATGTTGAGCGTCGCAGTTCCTATTTGATTTAGAAGTCAATTAAGGAAGTTGTTTTAGTAATTACGTTGATTCCAGCATATCTGACTGCTCAACAATTGTGAAAGAATATGAGCGAAAAAAACTTTATGGTGAAACCCGCAAGTCTGGGAATGGTAGATCCAATGATTCCATTGTTTTGTCTAGAAAATTCCAACAACGTCCAGCTGGTTACATCTACATATACAGTTTTCAGACAGAGATGAACATAGAAATTAGAAATGACGCCTGTCATTAGCCACATGATTAAATTCAATCAACTAGGGTGAACTACACGTGGACTCTCTTGGTATTGGGTTGAAAAATTTTCGTGCGCAAATTTGGAGAACTCTATTAGCTTTTAACATATTAATGGATTTAAAGTGTTCTCTCTATCTATTTCTCTCATCCCCCTTTTCTCTCTCTCTCTCTCTCTCCTCTTTCTCTTCCCCATCTGCGTGAAACTTTAAATTTGATAACTTACAATTCGCCTATAGGTACTAAATGGATATACACAGACCCTACTGTCATGGTTATTAATTGAAAATTAAAAAAATCTTGTCAAATACGATTACTTGCTCTATGAGGTTTTCGTATACATTTAGGTAATTGTAATCATTTACGTAGGTTGGTAGGTATATAGTATTCCTATTAAACAACTGATGAACATTAATTTTTCATAACGTAAATATATTTCTTATTTTTGATAGACGTAAAGACCATGCGTCATATTTTAAAACTTATAAAACGAAAGATAATTATAATTTTCCTGTAATCTTCTAATCACATCTTGGGTAGATGCTACCCCTGCTTCTGCCCTGATGTCTTCCCTGCTTCTTTATAATTTTTCCAAAACAAAGGTGATTCTTTATTTTTGTATATGTTTTATATCTTTTTAAATATCCAATTAAAGTTACGCAAAATATTTTTGTATTTCTCATAACAAAACCTTTCATATGATATCCCATGTGATATTAAAAAAAATTAACATTTTAATTATCATTTTATTTGAATATTTATGAAAAGCTAGCTTGCGCAAAATTGTTTTAATACGATGTATTATTATGCTAAACTTAAAATTTTTGCATCCCATAGTTTCTACGAAAATAGGCTGTGACAGACGGACTTATCATTATCCACATGACTGGCGGATGTGACAGACTCTTAAGTGATCTAATAAAGGTTTCGTTTTGCAGTTTGAGATACGGAACGCTAAAAAACAAAGAAAATAATGGAAAACTTACGTCTTATCAAGCTAATTATATGTCCAAAAATAAACTATAAATTGATTAAAGCTGCCAATGACGGCGCTCGCTTAGTTTGCGGCGCGGCATTCGCGAAATTTTTTTTCAATTTACACAATATCGATCTTTATGTACAGAATCAATGTCATACACTATATTTTTTACTAACAATACTTGAAGACAACATAAAATAAATATGATTTTTAATTCAGCTTAATTCACTGTTCGGTCCAAGTGAATGGCAAAATTATGTATATTTCTGTCACGCTAACGTTATTCTATAACATTTCATTAGCAAAGGTCATTTTTATTTTACGCTCTTACTGGTAAATTAGTATAAAAAAAATTGTTAACCTTAATTGGATGACTGGGAGATGTGAAAAATCTAATTTTTTAAATATTTTATGTTGAAATATTTTTATATGAAAGAATTGAAAACAAAAAAACAAATATTCAGATAATTGTTAATAATAAAATATTAATTTTATTTTATTTTTATTAAATTTACCATAGAAGTATTTTTTCACAATCCATTGAGCCCAATTTAGCCGAAAAGCACGTCGCAACGTGCCATCATAACATTTTAACTCCCATCCAAACGCGCCATTAAATGTGCTTATAGATACATCAAAAAGTGCGTAGATCAGTATAATTTAAACTTCCAGGTCAAATTTCTTATTTTAGGTGTATCCTGGATGAAAGTAAAATCGTTTCATATTCGTGTAACTACAGAACGCAGGATATATATAATCTGCCATCATATTATTAATGCTCAAACAAAAAATCAAAGTATTTCCCTTAAAAATTGAGTTTTGCAAGGAGTACAGGTTTTTTAAGGAGTTTTAAGACAATTGTTTCTTTTAAAGGACGTCATAGAGCGCAGCGTTTGGTATGAGGAACACAATTCCGGGCCTCTTTAATTGGCGGCAAGTCGCATTCATTGGCCGCAATGAGCCAATTGGCTAATTTTACTTTTCGGCACGGCCCGCCTCTGCGGACCCCAATTCGCAAGCGACAACTGACAGGGTTGTCGCAAAAAGCGTTACAGTTGCACGTGCAATCCTTGCCAATTAGACGAGAGAAGCGTTTCTTCGGTGCACATGCTCAAAAGTTGTATTATTTTTCTTGAGTCGGTTTCGCACTGCTGGAGACAGCACATATTTGTAAAGATAGGGGCTATCTTTTTATAATACTTTTTTATGATGTTCCGCTTTATATTTCTGTTTTTGGCGTTATTTGGGGTACCATGTGATCGAATGTCTAGCGTTTTTCTGATCTGGCCAGTCCAGCGTATGGGCCATCGCCCTCGCAGTCTCTATCCTTCCACTTTCTGATGACAATGAGTTTCTTAATGCTGTGCCATATTTTCTTGCAATGTGATCAAAGTATTCGAGAGCTCCCCGAAAATAAATTGTGCACAATAGAGAGAGTTCTCCTGAAACAGAATATGAATAATGGACAGAGCTCTTCTTAGACAGAATGTGGATGATAGAGAGAACTCTCCTAAGACAATGTGAATAATAAAGAGAGCTCTCCTGAGACAGAATGTAGATAGTAGAGAGAGCTCTCCTGAGACAAAACGTGGATAATAAATCCTGAGACAGATTGTGTGTAACAGAGCTTTTCTGAGACAGAATGTGGTTAATAGAGAGAGCTTTCCTGAGACAAAATGTGGATAATAGATAGAGAAAGAGAGTGAGAGAGCTCTCCTGAGGTAAGTAGTGGGTAAATTAGTAGTTGTATTATGTTTCATTAATATTTTATGTTTTGTCAAATCTAAGAGGCATCATTTAGAGGAGCAAATGTTACTTAACTTTATAAGGATTGTCTTTGAATCCGCGATTTAACAAATTCAAGAAAAGTAGTAAAAATTTCAAAATAATTTAATCAGAATATTATCGCATCGTCTGCACTACAGTGCATTGAATACATTAAACATTTGCTGCCCACCCCATTTTATCCAGCCGAAAAAGCAACCAGTTATTTAGCATTACACTCTGGACATATTGTTTTTCTTTGATATCTCTCTGAACAAATATTTGTTCTTTAACATTGCACTTTGAACACATTTTTCTTTTTTGATATTACATTCTGAACATATTTTTGTTCTTTAATATTACACTCTGAACACATTTACTCATACTTTGTTCTTTGATTTTACAATCTGACCATATTTTTGCGTAACAAGGAAGGCATTTGTCTGAATGCCGTGTATTTGAGACAAAATAATCGAATGGGAAGAAAATATTCACGTAATTAATTTTAATGAATTTCGTGGGATTTAGGTTAACAATGAACTTACGTCCGGCTCTATGTAGTTTTATATTGTTTTTTTCCCTCTACGATTGATTTAAATTTACATTTATCGATACTACTACGTAAAGCACTGAACCACTCTTCTTTTAGTATCTTGTTCTCAGCTGCAGCTATAATTTCCCAAGCTTGCAAGATCATATCAGAGTACTTATGTTACAATATTGTGATATGCGTGCTCTAGGGGTTAAACTATTTAGCCGATGACTGACTTATTCCAAGCTGGAGGTACTTAATGCATCATTTATTTGTCAGACGAAATTGGGTAGAACATTATATGATCCCATTGCAATGGCGTTTTGGTCGGATTTTTTTCCAAAACAAAACGTAAACAAGTCTTCAATGGTAACTTTACTGTTGTTCTCTAAAGATGCAGTAGTATAATTATCTTCTAAAAAAAGATGATGCTGCCATGTTTTGCCTTATTCTTTTTTTGCCTTATTTATTTTTCCGGTAAATTCAAAAAGGAAATTCCACTCTGCGGATTTACCCTTTATTTCCGATATTTACCATTATATCTAATTTCGTCAATAATTCGGAGTTGAAAAATACAATTCTACTCCCCTAGATCGTTTGGTAACACCAGTCAGTACTGCCAGTTCATAATGCTCGTGAGTTTTATTCAAGGGGCTACGAACACCACTCCAAACGACTGAAAGTCGCAACAAAAATGATACTTTTTTCACTTCGCTATACGAAATACAAATAATCCTTGTCTCAATTTTCACATAGAACGATCTAGAGTGAAACAGGCGAACTTCACCTCCCTGCTAAGCCGCTGACGTTGTACCCATATAAATTATTAGCCATAACGTCTCCAGTAAGCACATCATATGCAGGTAAGATAGCCATACGTCTATGGCTTTATTTTAATTGAAAGGCACGTAGCATCAAACTTTTGATACGTCGATGTTAATGTAGATTTATTTGTATCTAACTTATTCTAATACATGTGATCATGGGCAATTGTTTAGCATGAATTGCACATCACTTGTATAACCTTCGGTCACAAAAAATTATTTTGTGGCAAATACAATATATTTGAGTTACAACTGGCAGCCTAATTGTATATACTGTGATATAAGCTCTTTTATTCCATGACATTGCCTTCTTTAAAATATTCTTCAAGGTATTTTATCCACGTGTTTATCAGACTTATTTATAAAGTATTTATCAGTATTTTATTCCTGTTTACTTCTTCGATACATATTTTATTTTAATCACACCTTTTATATGGTCGTATATAATTTATATTACTCTTAATTAAACTTTTTAATGTCAGTTCAACGCATTATCGTCGAATGTATAATCCTGTCACATAATTTTTACATCAGGTCCTCCGTAATTTATACTAGTTCTATCCGTTTTTATGGTATTAAAAATAGCTTCTGTACATACGAAGCTACTATTACCTATAGCTAACCTTCAACCCTATAGGCTCACTTTGTTGCCCGTCCCTACGTCTATCTGTCAAATCACCTTTTCTAGGGAATGGACAGAAATATTGGGTTGAAATTAATATCGTATTCAGAGGTCTACAATCTTATTTTAGTTCACTTAAAAGCATATTTTTTCTATATTTTTTACCATAGTCTTACTTACTGATCATCAATACCTATAGGGTTCTTCCAGACTACCTACAATCTTGAGAGTCGATATAATTGAAGGTCCTATTAGTACAAGTAAAAAATCAATAATTTCTAATTCTATGTGGAATTATTCATTTCCTGTAATATGCGCCTGTCGACGATATAGTAGGCAATGTATTCACGTTCTAAAACAATGAAACTTTGTGAACAATTTAATGGAAAATTATGTATGATTCAATGTTTAGAAACGCCTAAATGTATACGCAACCCCCCTCGTGCAAGTTCCCCTCGTGCTTGACAAGTTTCACTTCTCTCCTGTGTCCTTTGAAATTCACCTTTTTTTAAGAAAAACTTATTTAGCGACGTCTGAGTCATTCTGTCTTTTAACGTTTGTGTCACTTTGCTCCGTCAACCGTAACTACAAACATTAAGTGCAATAATATAAGTTTCACATAGAACAATAACGGTCATATTTTTATGTATGCAATCGTATAAACAGTATCCGTCTCTGTAACCGTATCGTAATGTTTATTAACTTTAGCGATTGCACCATAATAACAATAGACTATAATGTTATTAATCACTTTTAATTATTGATGATTAGTGCTTATTAATTGTATTGTTAATTAATTGTTGATATACCAATGATTACTGTTTATTAACATATATGTTATTTTTGCATAATATTTAAAAGAAAAATACGATAAATCTTCGATGTCCTTTAAGAACAACGATGATTTGTGGCATTTTGCTTCTGTGGCATAACGTTATTCGTTTGAAAATATTATGGATAATACTGACATAAATTGATCGATAGATGACGTTAAAATAATCACTTGCCATTGAAACGCCATCGGATCACTCAGCGTTTCATCGATCAATGCAAAAGAAGTTTTCCTTCATTGCAGCAGAAAGACAACACCTTTCTCAGTCATATTTTACACAAAAATTATCTCCTTGACTAATTACATTTTCCAACTTATGCTAAATAATAGATATGATTACGCAGGAAAAGACTGCCAATAATTAATTACAAAAACCTTAAAAATTGCAATCCTTCAGGTGCACGACTCTTTCCACCCTCTTTTTGATGCGATTTCCTGCAGCTCCAAAGGCAAACTGCAGTCTGTAAAAAGCCAAATTTGAGTATTTTCATATTACGATGATTGGAGATAATACAGTACTTATCCTCAAGATCTAAGAAAGTTTAGGGAGTAACAAACTTCTGAACTGAGATAAGCGCATAATAATTACTTGTTATGTACTTTTTGTCCAAAGCAAATCTCACTACAGATATACATACTTCCTCTGTTGTAAGAGTGCTTCAGGATGTAGATTCTCGAAACTTGTACGCTAGCAAAATTTTTGTTTCAATCTTACGAAAGTGTAGGTGGTAAAGAACTTCCTAACTACAATAAGTAAGTAATAATTAATTGTTATGTACTTCTTGTCTAAAGCAAATCTCACTACAGATGTACATACGTCCTCTGTTGTATTAATGCTTTAGGAAGTAGAGTCTCGAACCGTTGTATACCAGCAAAATTTTTTTTTCAATCTTACGAAAGTTTAGGTAGTAACGAAATTCTGAACTATGATAAGTGCATATTAATTACTTGTTATGTTCTTTTTATCTAAAGCAAATCTCACTACAGATGTACATACTTCCTCTGTTGTAAAAATGCTACAGGATGTAGATTCTCGAACCGTGTACACAACCAAAATTTTAATTTAATTCTTATGGCTGTCATAAAATAATTTTTTTTTCTGTCTCTCTTTAGATTTCTTATGATATATCCATGAGACTGTATATTTTCATGTCTCACACCATCTTTGGTTGGTATTTAGTCTTTTGACATTGAGCTCTTGAATCGGTTACCAGCAACCTGCTCTCGTACACAGAACTTAAATTTACAAACCGAAGGCAGTAGTACCGTACCTTCTAAGTACAGCAATTCACAAAGAAGTGGAAAAAATTGTTTTGCAAGAATTAACTGTCATTAATCCTCATGAAAAGCTCTAACAGCTTAACAATTTTGTTTAAGTACCCTACCGATATATTTTATATTTAAAATTATCCAGGCAGTCCGCCTGTAGTTTATTTTTTTAGATGTACATCATAATGATGGAAGGAAAAGGTAAGGGAAGGGAAGGAAGTTTAAAATTTCAATAATACTATACAGAGATGTACCTGACATTACATACCCATATGATTTTTAATCGAACATATTTTAAAGTGCTTCTTATGAGCGTTAATTGAGTTTGTTCTTACGTTATATTTAATAATGAAATTATATGCAAATGATTTTTCTTCTCACGCAGAAAAATAAACGATGTAAATAAAATATAATTCATGTAAATTTTAGATTACTGCACTTAGTAGATATTACATTGGTGCATTCTTGTGTCGAAATTGTGCACGCTTACTATGTAAACTTAAAATCCCATCGTAACGCAGTTATTTTTATATAATACGCACTGCAATAAATATATACAATACCTCCAATAAATAGGGTCTTTTCAAACTACTTTACACCTTTGAAATATTTCATTGAATTCATCTCAGATTAATGCATTATGACATTTATATTAAAGTTTCTCAAAATTTTATAGGATGATGTAATAAACAATTTAAAAATCGAATAACGGTCTTTATCTTTATCTTTGATTATACAGCGTTCGTTAACTTGTTGACATAATGGTAATGACATGAAATCGCTAGTTCATTTGAAAGTTAGTAAGTAAATTAAAAAATGAAGGCAGGAGTGGTGAAATAAATAATTTAAAAAAAATAATTTTCTTCAAAAAGAAAGGGATTATATACGGTAATTCTGTAATTAACTCTATTTAACGATCAATTAATGAGAATTTTGGTGGTTGGGCAAAACCGTTGTTAGTTATTTCTTTAATCTACCCACATGGATTATCGACGATCCACTTGAATGTTTTACTCTGCCTGTAGTCCCTATTAGGTCTAATAAGCAATGAGGTGGATAAAAATAGATATATTGTACTTTTGTAACACGAACCAGTGAACGAAGTGGTTCCAGGAAGCGCTCATACTTAGACTATAAAGAAAAAGACAGTCAAAGAAAGCACCTATACAAAAAAGGTAGTACTAATGAACATCAGGACCACTTTTAGGATACTATTGATTTTTCTATTTAATATAACGTTATAGCTGAAAATATGTTCAGCATATCAAAATATTTCCAGGTCTGGTCCAGGTCCAGGTGAACGGTACATATTTTATTATTGAAATTTTTTTTACATAGAATTCGGTTTGCACGCCGTTGAACTAAGTGTGGGTTCAATAGTATAATGGGACAAAACAAATTTGTTTAATTGTTTGTATGCATTTTCAATGGACGAATATTCCATAGAAAATGCATACAAACAATTAGGTAGTAGCTAATTATGCCTGCGACTTCGTTCGCGTGAAATTCAGAATAAGAAACGTCATTAGAAATAATGAACATTATTATTATCAGTTTATTTTTGTTCATTTTTATAATATCTGTGAGCATAAAGTTTACTGAAAATTCTAATAGATGGCATTGTCTGTACCAATATCGTATTATTCATCAAGTTGGTTTTTTTTTAAATTTTGGTATCCCGATAAAAATGATATCCTATATATTGTCCGAGGGTATAAACTGTTACCATACCAAATTTCATCAAAATCTGTTTAGTTGATTTCGCGTGATTGAAAAACAAATTAACAAACAGGCAGAAAGACAAAAAATTAAAAAAACAGGGTTTTCGGCTTCTATTATCATTCTATATGCTATACCAATCACATTTTTTAAAATACTTTTCATGTACAGAATTCACTCTGTTACAGTTTTATTATATGTATAGATAAAAGATGAACAAATATTTTAGACTCAGCATTATTATATTGAGATTTTACCGCTGAATAATAATTATTAAAATAAAAATACATTTGTTATTTTAGTCATCACACTTGTCATTTAATGGATTATGGAATTAAATCTATAGGCATTAAGTAATGAAACTGATATCAAGGTTCACTTGTTCTTTAAGTCTACTAAAAAATAACAATCATAAAAATAAATAAATTAGACGTATCTGTCAGTGATTTTCGTACTTTCAGCTATTAAGTAATTTCTCCATTCGAAAGTTATAAACAACTTCCATTTACTAAAATGAATATAATATTTAAAAAAAATATCTGTCTGTCTATACAAGCACAAACATAAATTATAGATTACAACTCTGGGACCAATTTAGTTTTTGTTTCATCATGATATTTTAAGCGATTCCGAACACGAGGGAGCGGGCAGGGGGTTAGGGGAATAGAGTTAAATTTGACCCGCGAGGGATTTAAACTAAACTAATTATTTCTGTTTACCACAAAAGTACCACAATGTACTGCTACTATAAAATGAAAATGAAAGTCAACAGAAACGTTTGTGATTTGCTGATATATCTGATTTAGAAGGTTTTTTCTACTGTCCAATGATTTGTCATATCTTGCTGTACTCCTGACACATCAATATAAGGCCTGCAAGTCGTTGTTAAGAATTTGAGTTGGCTCTTTTTATTTGATGTTAGTAAGTAAATTTTGTGCTTGATTATTTAGTTATCACAGCCAATTGGTGTTATGTCGTTTAGTAGTTATAGTTTGATTTGGTTTGTTTTTGCGAAAAAGATGTAGAGGTATCCTAATGTTTTGACTTGTTAAAAGGATTTTAAAATCCTTAAACTCCACCTGTCGCTGGTATTTTATTATTTCCCAAAAAGTATTCATTTATAGGATGGAAGAAAATTTTCAGCGAAAATCTTATTTAGCGATGACAATCTTATTTCAGTAAAAAATATTTGAAAGTCCTTATAAAAATATACTAATTTCTAATTTCTATAAAAGAATTGGACACTTTGAAATAGAGAACCATAAATTAAAAAAAAAATTTACGCCATTTTTTTATTATTACACGACGGAAACCTACACGACGGAAGACAATTTTCAACGAAAATCTAATTTCATAAAAATATCTTTAAAAGCCCTTATTAAAATGTATTATATTCTGCTTTCTCTAAAAAAGTTGTTGGATACTTTGAAATAGAGAACCATAAATTGTTAATTTCCTGAAAAAAATTAAGTTGATTCCTCTCGCTTGTGCACGGTTAAGGATCGAAAATAAACCAATAACGTATATCCTATTTACAAATTTCTGATTGCTTTATTCTGTGATCGCTTTTACCTGTGGATTTGTCATCTGCATTAATTAACTAAACATTTACAGAATGTGGACTTTTGTTATCGCATAACCTTACATGTTATAGGGGATATATTCCCTTATTTTTTGGTTATATATATATATATATATATATATATATATATATATATATATATCTATATATATATATATATATATGTATATATATATATATATATATATATATATATATATATATATATATATATAATTACGAAATTTCTAGCTTACAATCTCAAAATTTTAGAATTACATTTTTTCTGGCTGCTAAGTTATCTCTAAAAAGCACTAGTGGAAACTCAATCCCTAAAGATTTGAAAAGGGGAGAACGGGGTGGAAGGTCTAACACTCTAAATAATGTACCTGATATTTTTTAAGTATTTAAGTAAATTATAAAATGTGGTGGGAGTAAGGGTTTCTGTTTGAATAAATTATGGACTTTTGATTTTTATTTAACTAATCTTCACAAATATCTAAAAGCGCTAACGAAACGATATTTACACCCGCAATATTCCGCCGCCATCTTGGATCAGCCATATTGAAATTATCTAAAACTATAAACTCGAGTTTTGAAAATATTATGGGCTTTTCATTTTTATTTAACTCCTCCTAACAAATATCTGATAGCTAACGAAGCGATATTTATCGTGTAAATTATATAGATGTTAGTGGAGATTAAACTTGGAAATATAAGAGGTTCCAATATTATATCACCATCTTGTATTCGCTGTCCTGAAATTCTCCAAATTTGACACATCCTGATTTTTGAAAATAAAATACTCTTACTAGTTTTAATTGGTTCACGTTTTAAAATAATTTTCGGCATTAGCCGTAGCCCTGCGGACGTTGCTGGCGGTGTTGGAGGCCAGAGTGGCTTGTTTATCGTTGGTAAGTAGGACACGGGGGGCTAATGACGTCATTATCATCTCATCATCGTGAGGTCGACGAGATGCTGCGCCGCGCTCCTCTTAGAGCAGTAGGGAGGTTCTTGACTTTTTTGTACGGTCAGCAGAATTAGTTCATCCGTTCTGAATCTGACATTGTCAATGTATTTCGTAATATTATATTATTGTGTTCTAAATATTGACAGAAAATAAGCACAATTAGTACTTTTTACTAACTCGGAAAGCCCTTGTGTAATGTGTCTGAAACATTTAAAACTATATTATACGTAAAATATGGAAAAACTGATTAGACTGGAATCTCATAATTGCAATGGCTATTTTAATTAATCCATAGATGATCCTATTATTACTTATATTAGTTAAATTTAAAAGATATTGCTTCAGATAAAAGAAAACAAGTTATTGCTTTCGTACACTAGAAAGTTATTGGCAGGCATCGCGCTTGCAGTAGAGAAATTGCCCAACCATTGATTCACGGTTCAACTATTGAACCTTGCAGTGATTGTCGCATTAATGCTGTTGCTATAGTTGCGTTGTTTAAAAGCTCAGATTATAGAGGTTATTTTTCTACACTAACTCGAATAAGTCTACTACCCTTAGGGCGAAATTGTCCAACCATGTTTGTACCATAACCCGAGGTTAATTGATTTATGTACTTTAATGTATCTAATTAATACATATGACGGACTTATTGCTACGAGAGCAATCTCTTACAGCCAACCAGAACACCAGTCGAGCCTCGGTCGATGGGCGGTCGAGAATCGAACTCGGGTCCCCGCGGTGCACCTCGCAGTCAAGGCCAAGTGCCTCGTGATCAACCCAACACATAACTACGATGACATTTAATTAGTATTACAAGATTGCCATATCATACTTTTATTTATGTAAATCACGTATTGAATCGTCTTGATAATTTTTTTTCTGGCTTTACTCTAAACCGCTTATTACTTATTTATTATAATCAATTGTGTAATATGACGGCGGGACGAGGCGATTGCGGATTCGAATCTGTTTCGATTTTTTCTTGAGTACTATATCATTACTGTGTTATAATGTAAAATGTAACTTGGGAATTATATATATTGTGAGATACCGCCGTTATAAATTATAGTTATCCAGCCACCCTTAATGCCACGTTCTTCGAAACTAGAAATTAAGTGAGATTATAGGTGCACTATCAGTACGCCGACTAAGTGGTGAACCAAATTGGCTCGCTCGAGTGAATGATGGTGTAGAGTAATTTTTATAATTAAGTTGATGTGTAAGTTGCTACATCCATTTAACCAGATTGAGACCAAAATTATCTTTAACTATCGGCAGATGAAGTAATGTATCGGTATCACCTGCCGATATTCTCATCAGGTAAATAAATTTTTATCACTTTTATTTTTAAATCTTCTTTGACACTTCTTGCACCTTCTTATGATTATACAATATTTGCGATTATTTAAATTTTAACTCCCTTCCTATGTAGGTTTAATCTTTAAAGTTTTCTTATTTCGTTATTGTTTCACTTTCATATTTTCCGTCGTTATTTTCATCATTATTCTCGTGGCCAACGTCAATCTCATAATTGCTTTCCCCAACTCTGTTGCTATCCGTTTGTTTTAGTTCATTGTACTTTCTGTTATGTTGCATTATGTCTGTAACAGGCATTTTCCTAGAAGATCACTTTGTATACTTGTAAAAAGTTGTGTGTCAATTACAGACGATGTATATATATGTATATATATACATATATATATATATATATATATATATATATATATATATATATATATATATATATATATCTTATACTATTAAACGAGCAATTCTTGTATATATATATATATATATATGTAAATGGTTTCTCGGAAACGGCTCTAACGATTTTGCTGAAATTTGCTACATTTATTACTTGGGTGATTATATTAAATATTTTCTAAGATGAGCTTTGTCGGTTAATTATTTTGGAAATGGCAGCCATTTAAAATTTTCAAAATTACTATGAACACTGTTATGAAGACTTAATAACCTTTGAATGGAAAAACATAGGACAGAACGGCTGGGGTAGGGAGAGAGAGAGGGGAAGGGAAAGGGGGAGGGGAGGAGGAGAGGTGCGTGAAGGTTTAGGGATCGGGTAGGGGTGGGGATGTTGAGGGGGAGGGGAGGGGTAGTGGGATGATAAGAGGATGGGAGAAGGGAATTGGTAGGGGAAGGGGAGGGAAGGGGACGGGGAAGGGGAGGGTAAGATGGAGGGGAGGGGAAGGTGAAGGGAAGGGGACGGGTAAGGTGAAGGGAAGGGGACGGGGAAGGGGAAGAGAAAGAAGGAACGGAGAAGGGTGTGGTGAGGGTGTGAAGGGGAAGGCGAAAGGGTGGGTGAGGGGAGGACGGGGAAGAGGTACGTGAAAATGGATGGGGAAGAGGAGGTGAAGATGAGAAGTAGGGAAGGTAAATAAGAAGGTATAGTGGAAGTTGAAGGGGAAGTGGAAGGCGAACGCGAACGCGAAGGTGAACGCACGCGAGAGCGGACGCGAAGGCGAACGGGAAGGCGAGGGGGAAGGCGAGACCGAAAAAGAAAGCAAAGGGAAAGGCACGGGGAAAGAGAAGAAAATCTAAAACTAAATTTAACACCACGAACTAAGCAATTTCACGTTCCTATGGGAAACTCGAAATAAACCGAGCATCGCTCGGTCACCTGGTACTATATATATATATATATATATATATATAAACATAAATACTGATCGAAACTTTCATTACAAGCATCCATTATCAAAAGTTTTTCAACGTTCCATCCCTAAGGGGTTTTTCTTTACAAATTTGATCTCCATCCATAATGAAGGTCTTTAAAATATGACATTTTAAAGACGTTTTATTAGAACATCAGGGAAACAATGAACTTAAGTTCGAGGCCTTTTTAAAGACAAAGGAAATTCAAGAAATATTATAATGCTTATGCCAATGTGTCCTAAAATTTATATACGACTATCGGTACGGTGTCTATGTGGTAATTAAAAATTACTTGAGTACTATTTTAACAAAGTATTAAATTTTAAATGAGAGGTGCCATCACAGGTAAATATACTTGAGTATAAAATATAGTACCTTTTTTCAAAAAGACCACGTATTGAAACAGAGAATCATTCTTACGTAATTTCATTCATCCAGTTATATTCTGACAGTTTCTACGGTTCTAGGTTTATATAAGTGCATGAAATATTTATTTATTAGGTTTCCGTACCTCAAAAGTAAAAATTTATCACTTATAAGATTACTCGGGTATCTCTCGAACTAACTGTTAAACACTGTTTAGCGGAACGACAAAATAACATACATACAGACAGACGGTTTTTGGCTAAAATAGTTTGACATAGAAACTTGACTTTTTACACAGTAATAAAACATATTAACTCACATATATCTCAGTAGATAACACCTACTGAGTATTCATATGGAAATTTTAAAGGGGTGTTGGGGGATGGGATAAAATATTAAAAAAAAATTAATTCCATAAATAATGTAATACCATCGGTATTGTTATAAAGAACTTAACAAAAGGACTTCAAAAATATTTTTTCAAATTTTAAGTAGAATATCTTCAGTGGCATACTGAAAACTATACAAAAATATATCCCATACGCCCTTCTTCCTCTTTTCCGGAACTACTTAACCTAAAATTATAACAAAATTGTGCTGTTTAGAAGCCCACGCAAAGGTTGAAGGAAAAATATAGTGCTTTTCCTAGATGATCTAACTTTTGAAATATGCACCATGTTTTTATGACTGTGAAAGATACAGTAGGCAATATATTTACGTTGTGAAAAATTAATATTTGTAAATAATTTAATAGAAATATTCTGTACCATTAAATGTTTATTAGTGCCTAAATGTTTACTGAACCCTCATGGTGCGAGTTCTGCTCGTGCTTGGTAGGTTGTTTTTTATTTATTTGAAGGTACACAAAACAAGTTAAATCACATAGGTTGTATAATAAAAAAGAGTATAAAACTAGACTATAATTTTAATTACTTTATTAATTATATTTATAATACAGAATTATTGGAATATTTATATACTCATTTTTCAGGGTTAGTTGCACTGGTGAATTTATTACGTAATATATTAATCAATTAGCAATGTTACTTTTAAATTTAGAATTAATTTCATTTTATATACACAAAGCTTTTAATTAATTCAATTTTAGCTAGAATTTCAATTGTAAATATAGTAGATATATTTTATACTAGCTTTGCTTCAGGTTCACTCGCGTGAATTTTTTTCTTTCTCATATGTTTTTTGCTCTTGGTTGGAAACTATTACCATACCAAATTTCATCAAAATCCGTCCAGTAGATTTTTAGTGATATCCGTAAAAAATAAAATATAACTGATAGACAAAATTGAAAAAAAATAGGTTTTCCGGCTCCTATTATCATTCTGCAGCACAGAATGTACAGAATTTACTATTTTATAATTTTATTATATGTACAGATTTCATTTTCGAAAGTAAGTTATTGCATATATATGTTACTGACGAAGTCATTAACAGCGCATTATTCATAATGCCCGGACAATTTGAAAAATGCCAAAATGAACGGGCTATATGATAATAAGCATTCCAATCGTGAATAGTGTCCATCATCTATTAGGAAATGTAATAAAAATGGGTTTTATTAAATTTTTGAAGTGAAACTTCTTTAGAATCGTTGTGATTTGAAACTCGATGAAATGAAAATGCGTCACGACAAAGAAAAAAGTGAAACTTCTTTAGAATCGTTGTGATATGAATTTTAGGTCTCCTCTCTGTGTCTCTAATACTGGTCCGAGCTTTCTACGTTTGTATGTGTGTTAATATGTGTGTACGCGTCTGCGTATAACAAAGCTTTAGTAAAAAGCTAGCGCGGTGTATTCTTTATGTGTATTTTTATTCTAAAGTTTCACTTCTACCGTGTGTGAATTGCACACACACACACACAATGTTTTTTATATTATTCGAACAATATTATGAGATCTAACCTAACATAACCTAAACTAACCTAACCTAACCTTAACCTAACCTATCCTTTTCTTGCTCCACACACTGCAGAATCTGCTAAAATGCCTAAATTAATCTAATTGCCCAAATCTCCTAGCAATATTCATAATTCCCAGACAATGTGATAAATAAAGTAGTTTGGATTTTTATTAATCACTTTACCCGATTCGACTTGTCATTATTCATGTTGCCTGGCATTTTTAATAATTCCATTATTAAGCACTTCTTCCATGGCATATTTACTTCTTACGGAGATCTAAACTTAATATATAACAGAATATTAATAACATTTTAAGGTACATTTTCATATATTTACATATAAGAGGGAGAAAAACGGAAAACAAATTGAGGCTCCATCCAGCATTTTTTTATCTTTAAACCTCGTTCGGAAAATGTTAAGCGCCAAATTGGCATGTAACCTTCGCCCACAAAACCACAACTTCCGTTGTTCTAATATTTGAACTATGGGTTTGAAATAGTCCGAAAAATTGTAGAAGTAAGAAAAATTGTATTTAACTAGGATTTTCACGGTTTTTGGTTAACTTTAATTTCAAAAGATATAACAACTAGGGTACATCCTTGGTCGGTTTATTTAGTTGAAATATTATTGATTTTTATATTTTGAAAAAGTTACAATAAATATCATAAAATTACCCACAGTTCTTTATAATTTATTATACACAGAGAAGTTATTTTATAACCAAAAGCATGCAAAGGACATAGCAACAACGCAATTATATTGCCGCCTATTAAACGCGTTACATTACAAATGCGTAATGATAACGAAGCTATAAATAAGCTACAATATGTCCAAGAGAACGATAAGCATCGACGAAAATAGTAGCAGAATATACAAATTATAGCACTGATGCTATTATTGTATTGGTATTAGCTTATTGCGTCCTCGTCGGGTTAGAATAACGGATTTGGAAATATGATTCAAAATATAATTAAGTTCTCCGAATGTTGCTCGATTAGTTAGCAACTTAAACTGAGTTGTGAGACACTAGCCACCTTGCAATCAACTGCTTTGCAACTCAGGAGCTCTAGTGTTATTAGTCGACGGTTTCATGTGCCAATGGTAGTGGTCCTTGTATTTTTTTCTGATATTTTCTGCATTCAGTAATATATTTTTATGCGGTAACTAAAATCCTCGAGCATCTAAATACGAAAACTCAACGGTCTATATATATATATATATATATATATATATATATATATATATATATACCGTGTATATATGTAAGTGGTCTGTGATTGATACACACCAGGGCACCGTACTGTGACATGAGTACAGATCTTGTAAGCTCTTTCCTCGCAAGCAATGAGATATTTGTTATAAATATGGATGCATCTATTAAGATTTATTATTGCCAGTAAATAAACAGTATGTAGGCAAATATTTATTTACAAAAAAACTATAAAGCACCAGTGAGACTTGCCCTACGAGGATTCCGTATAGATTTCGGCACATGTGAGCATTTAAAGATATATAGTATTTCTATTAACCTATTTATAGATGTTAACTTTTCACAAAGTAAATATATTGTCTACTATAATTTTACAGGCATAGAAATTTGGGATATATTTAAACAATTATAAGATCTAGGATAATCACTGTAGTAGTTTCCTTTTAACCTTCTAATCAGATATTACCAAGACTGTTTAAAGAAATTAGTGTAAAATATGTGGTCAGTCTCTTCTCTTGTCTAAATGTGTAATGTAATATAAAATTGCAGCAGAGTGAATAAAAAAACCCTTTTTAAAATATTTTCCATGTACTAATTATGAAATTACTTTAAAAGTGTGTTTGATTTATTGTAAATTTAGCGTAAAGAATGTTAATAGAATTCTGAAAAACTGTTTTTAAAATTTTTGTCTGTCTGTATGTTAATTCGTTCGTCAATCACGAGAAATCTACTCAACAGATGTCGATTAAAATGGGTACAGTAATAGTATATACCTAAGAGCAATATATGAGATAAAAAAAATTAATAACTTTCTTATTTCACGCGAGTTAAAACGAGGGACACAGCTAGTATATATATATATATATATATATATATATATATATATATATATATATATATATATATATATATATATATATATACATAGATATACATATATATATATATATATACATATATATATATATATATATATATATATATATATATATATATAGCTACACCAAATTTCAAGTTGCTACATGGCATGACTTTAATAAAATATTGGCTTCATTCTGTATCTTTTATGGTGCATATTTTTTAAATTATGGCATCTAGAACCATTGTTATGGTTACCCTACAACCTTTGCGTATGCCTCTTAAAACCCATCTTTTATTCATAACTCCAGGTAGAGTAGTTTCGGAAATAAGAGTTAGGGGAACATATATTTATTGCTTATTTTTCAGTATAACTCTGAATATATAACAATAAAATATTACTGAGACCTTTGAAATGATAAATCACATTACATATGGAATTTTAAAACAAATCAATTACTTAATTTGTCCTCCCTAAAATGTCCAAATGACGCAAGTGTGTGCAAGTTAATATGTTTTATTATTATTTCAAATTTCAAGTTTCTGCCTCAAGCGATTTCGAACAAAAACGGCTGTGGCGGACGGACAGATACGTGAGTGATCTTCTGAGGGTTCCGTTTTTCCCTTTGAAGTACAAAACCCTAAAAATCAAATCCTGGTGGAAAGTTAGTAGTCGAGGTATGATGTCAAAAAATTTGTAATAATCTACATAAATTCACTTGAGGTAAATAGGCTTTGCGGAAAGACATGCCATGATATTTTGTTACTTCAAGTCGAGATAAAAACTCGTCTGACTAGAGAAGTATTGAGATATAAATAAATGAGCACAAGAGTAGTGGAACCAGTTGTTTATATATAAACGCGGCTTTGCTCAGGAAAAAAACGGATACTTGACTAGATTTTCTTTGAATAGCTTTTTATGTACAACAGTTATTTGCGGTTAATTTATGACCAGCATTGACGGTTCATTTATTTATTGTGTGTTTTGGTCAAGAGTTGTAGGTTTCAATCTTGTAAAATAATACACTTTGTATCTATAATAATTTAGCGTGTATTTATTTTTTGTAGATTTTTGCGCTGTCTACAATAAATTCCTATATTATTTTAATGTAGCTTTAATGGTTTAACTCAAAGATATACCCGGGAAAGTACACTTCGAATCCATACACTTAAATCGGAATTACTCATAACATGTACGTTTTAAAAAGATTTTATATATTTTATGTCTATCTAGATACTGTAAATTATATAAAATTCCATGTCAGCTGGATAGGTAATTTTTTTTGATAATCTCAAAACAAACAAACCCTTTTTCATAAAATTAGTAAGATCAGTTGGGCTCAAATTATAAGGTGTATTATTTAATGCAAAACTTAATAAATTAAGCCTTGTATATCTGGAAAGTTTGAAAATCTCAATTCGAATGTGATTATAGATAAGAAAATAATTTATAAATGTCACATATTTGCTAGATTTACTTTGTTAGATTTACTACAAATTTTAAGCGTTTTAATACATGTCTACTGAGGCAGGGACTTTATTATACTTAGGGTTGACTGAAAGAAATGAATTTTTCATAGATATTTTTGCTATTATCTGAAACAGGTGTAGCTTGCCAACACTCTTTTGAATAAATCAAAATCGAGTTAAAGCAGCAGAATTTGCCCGTAACCAAAAAACAGTCAAAATAGTTTACTTTTAAATTCAAACACTTAACAACAGCTTATATTATAAAACAAATTATTTTGTATATTGGTGTTGTTTTTTTTTAAATACTAGATATCACGTTTTAAAAAAACCGATAATAAGAAACCCTCGGAACGGAAAAATTTGAAATACTTCTGGTCACCATTTTAAATATAAATAAAAATAATAACCTGCTAAGTATGGTAGAGCTCACGCTACGAAGGTTCCGTATATTATGCTCTCGTAAACATTAAAGGGTACGTGGTATTTCTATTAAACTATATGCAAATATTAATGTTTCACAAGGTAACGGTATCGTTGCCCATCGTATTGGTCACAGACGTGAAAACGTGATGCACATTTAATAATTATGACATTTTACTCGCTATTGCTCTTCTGTAACCTCGCAAGAGCTTCTACTTCTATCCCTGGCTTTATAATGTCATGTGGAGTAGTTTCCACAATAATGGGGGGAGCATATTTTTATTGGGTACAAGCTATGCCGGTGCGTTATTGAGACTTTTTTGTTTATTTTATTTTATTTCTTTCCTTTCAGAACTCTATGAACATAGTTTACTAAAAACGCTAATAGATGGAGATGGCAGTATCGGTATCGTAATTTTAACCAAATCGAGGTGTTTTTTTTTTATATTTGTAATATCCAGATAAAAAGTTCTATATGTTGGTCGATGACATAAACTATTACCATACTAAATTTCATGGAAATCGATCTAGTAGATTTTGCGTGATCGATGAATAAATTAACATACAGAGAGACTGACAAAAATTGTAAAAAGAGGTTTTATAGTTTCTATTGTCATTCTTTACGCTAAATCGATCCCTCTTTTTAAAAAAAAAATCAAATTACAGAATTCACTCTGTTACGATTGCTTATACAGATAGATTTTTCAGTATATCTGAAGATTTACTACCTAAAATTATAAAAATACTTTGGTTGTTTCAAATGACACCTCGCTCTACATAGTGAATTTAATAAAATGCGATTACGTCATACTCCCCGCACTCCTTTCGAATTTCCATGTGTATATTTTTTATTGTTAGCTATTGAGACACGTGCGGGTTAATTTGTTTTATGTTTCTGTCAAATTTCAAGTTTCTACGTCAAGTAGTTTCTAAGAAAAACGATTGTAACAGACAGGTTGACATGTGAGTGCTCCTACAAGAGTTCCTTTTCTTCTTTCGATGTACGGAATCCTAAAAGGTGGGCCGCAAGCAAACAACGAAACAGGAATAATAAGATTTTTCATAATTTCGATACGAAACCATTACAAGCAATTATAACATAACATTGATATATTTTACGATATTTTTCAAAAGTGCTTTACCATTTGTTTCTTAATCGTAGCTGATATTATAAACGTGGCAACCTTTTTGCTGGTTTAACTATTAACAAATGGCTCTACAACCAACGTTGAGTACCCGGAAAAATTTGGTATGAATGTAATTCATATGGCGGACTATTACATGGACTATTACACGCTAGCTTCGCTAAAATCAATTATAATTAACACCACGAAAAATGTGTGTTTGATTTATTACGCGGATATGTATATATATATATATATATATATATATATATATATATATATATATATATATAAAAATGTATAAGTTATGTGCCGTAATTAGTACATAAGTAATAATGACGCACATATTTGAGTTCAATACTGCATATTTTAGTCTCATTGAGACAGGTACAAATCCCGTCGTTTAAATTGAAAATCCACGCGGGTGAAGCAGTGGACAATAGTCAGTTTTAAAATAAAATTAGAAACGCTCAAGTGATTCTTAAATATAAATAAAGTTAAAAAAGCTTTACTTCATTTAAAGTAACCTTTATTGCGGTTTAGAGATCTTCATTAGATTTAGTGGTGAATCAGCAGCTTACGGTATTTGATGGCGTAACACATGACGGGGTCCCAGGTTCAATTCCGGCCGCCTGTCGGGGGATATTTTGGCAGGCTGTAAGATATTACTTTATTAGCAACAAGTCCGAAACATGTATTCATTGAAAATCCAATGAGTATGGACAAGGGCATGATTCATAGTCACTGTCTTCCAACTTGTGCGAAAAGACTCAAAAAAAGGTCTAAAAGCAGTTAGGGGAGAAAAACTGAGTTTTTACGTGAATTTTTTAGACCTTGGTGAGTTTATTAGGAAATCTTACGAGCATTCTTTACAAATCACATGATGATGCTATTGTTACAATTAAAACTTTATTCTAAAGTCCAAATCGAATAATTTTTTTTTGTTTAACTAATGTTAATAATCTATTGGGCAAAAAAGATAAATGAACTATAAAAAAGTTAAATAAATTACAAATTGACTGCTTTATGACCGAGCATGACAAATTTTATTTTTCTGAAAGATATTACGAAATATCTGAGTGTCAGGATGTGACTTCAGTCAGAATACGAGACGATGTAATTTTAAATGTTTTCATCGATCATACCTTGAAAGTTAAATTTGTTCCAACTATAAATTTTCTAATAAAATAAAATGACAATAAATATTTTCACTTCACAATTTAAGTTAACACAAAAACTCCGAAAAAAATCCATTTCTATATTATATTTATTCACCCATGCGACTGACATATATTTAGTTTATCATACATTATTTAAGAATAACGGTATAATTTCACAACAACCATGCCGCGTAACCCCCACCGAGTTTAGATATACTTCAATGCCACACAAAAAAACAATTAATATCAATTCGCCCTCGATTTTATAATGGCAACACTGAGTTCCGATGCGTGCTGTCAAATTGCGTGCGAGCGGGACGGGTGTAATAATGACAACCCCTATCATTATAATGTGTTCATGGACGTTATGTTGTCGTTAGTGCTTTTTAAGGCCACCATACACGGGCTTGCTATTCGATGAGTATTTTAAGCTTTATTTTTGATACTTTCGAATCTGTGTTGATAACAATCGATGTAATTAATTAATTATAAATTATGATTTTTACATTTGATAAGCAACGCTATATAACATATCGTAAAATTCTGAGAATAACATTTTACGTAATAGGGTAAATTAATTTCGTAGGTTGTTTCAGTCAATTTATATTCAATACAGTTTTGCAGCTCTTTTTAGACTTCTGTAGAGAGAGAAAGAACTCTCACATTCTCGTTACGCTCGTCCATCTGTCACAGCCTCCGAGTTTAGTTTATAATTTTAGTATACTAAACTAGGAATTTTAGAGATATATCAATGAAATTTTGGAAGTATGTGCTTGGTAAAATATATTTTTAATATTTCTCTTAATTAACATATAGGAAATATAAAAAAAATAATATATATATATGTACGATTTATATATATATATTTTTTTATTTATATATATATATATATATATATATATATATATATATATATATATATATATGTACGATATACTTTTTTTCACGGAATATAATTAGATAAGATTTTCAAATAGAATTAAGGTTCTATTCAACTTTTCTTTTCTATTTTATGCTCCATTTGCGAAATATTAAACTCCAAAGTGACATTCAAAGCGTCTTTACCCGTCTAAATTTTACAACCGTAAATTTTAAAAATCTTAAAAAAATTCTAGAAACTAGCATTAGCTTTCAATTCTTTCAATTAAAATTATTTTGTTTTATTTGCTACAATAATAAAAACAACTAAGAACCCCAATTTATGCAATACTGACACGCTTGCAGCTTTTATAATAGGCATTGACAAGTGAACCAGGTACTTAACTGATTTTTCCTCTGAAGCAGTAAAAGAAGCAAAAACTACAAATTTGAAATTATAATTTTCTTTTACTACTACGAGAAAAATCAGTTACAGTTATGCGAGGTATAATCAAACATGCGACGTATAATTGTATAAAGTTAATATAGTTGTGTATTTAATTTCCACGCAAGAAAAGAAATTCCGGTGTGCTTATGGCCACACTATAGAAGTGTAAACTACCAATTTTAAAATATACATTTAATAACAATTACATCGATGTTAAATGATGGACATTAGTTCGGCAATCAGGGAAAATGCGAGAATATTATTTTAAAATACAATATCATATGCGTATTACATTAAACTACTCTCCTATAACATATTAAACACTAACTGTATAGACTTGAAATATTACGCTGATTATATATGATAACTTATACATATTATATTAAATTATAATCAAATAAAATATTAATCAAAAAGTGCGAGTGGTGCGCCTAAAAAAGTAATTCATTTTGTCGGTACCGAAAGGAGCCGAGTTTACCCGAATCAGGGTCATCGAACCGAGCGTGATGGCTCAGTTTCGTTCACTGCTCAGGAAAAATGCGTATGGTGCGTTTAAGAAGTGCGCTTTTCACTTTAATAATAAAACAAACAGTATAATGAAAGAATATACGGCTTAACAATAAAAATATAAAACCTATTAAGTAAGAATAGAACTCATGCTACAAGGGTTACGTACACGGTTTAGCACATGTGAACATTTAAGGATACATAATATTTCTATTAAGTCATTTACAAATATTAATATTATTTTTTCTGTATAGTGCTTCTTTCACAGCCGTGAAAATATTGTGAAATTCTCGAAAATGTGAGAATCAAAATGATTGCTATAATTTTCTGGTAAATTTTCGTTAAACTTCTAGTAATCCTGTTTGTTTTTCATATTCTTGACTTTAGCAGTTTCGAAGATTAAGGGGAACATATATATTTAGAATTGTCTTACATAAAATTTTGAAAAAACAAAATTATATTGCAGTCTTAAGTTTATATTTTTATTCCTGCCTTACACGATATTTGAAGTGAAAAATAATCTGTCACGGGCGCCTGGCAGACGTGAAATATCTATTTTTTTCATATGAAACATTTTTATATTGAAATATTTTGATTTCACAAACACAACATTTAACAATATTTTGATTTGAACAACTACTAAATAAATAATAATAATTAATATTAAAGTGTATATATATATATATATATATATATATATATATATATATATATATATATATATATATATAATCAGTTCAATCGTTAACATTATTATTGTTGTTATTATTTTAAATTATATAACGCTTTTAACGGTTTAAGACAGTTTAATGCAATACACCGATATAAATGTGAGAAGTTGTAAACGTCAGTAAATAAGAAACAATGCTAATTCGAATTGAGTCGGAAATAGACGACAACACCCGAAGCTAGCCGAATTAAGTCGGAATGAGCCGACATACACGAAGCTGGCCGAGCAAGGTGCGACTTGCCATCGAAATGTTTTTTTTACTCCTATCCAAACGCGCCATTAGATGTTTTATATAAAAAAAAATATTTTATTCACCCCTTTAAACATGTTCAATGATAACTTTCGACATATATGCGGGTCTATATCCTTTATAATTTTATATATTATTCTATATGAAATACTACCTAATGACCGTGATAGATATGTAAATAATCTGATATATGTTTCGTTTTTTGAGATAAGTAGCACTTAAAACCAATTAACTTATCAGGAACACGAAGTGATAAGACAAGAAAACAGAGAAAAATGACGTGGGTACTTTTAAATACCGATGAATAATGAAATCTGATTGAATGCGTTGCTCCGTAAGATCCTGCGTAAAACGCTATATTCGCCGAGAAATATATAATTCGAATAATACGTAAAATGCGTATGAACACATTTTATGTATTAGGCGAAGCCAGTTTGAAGGGTTTCAGATTATATTAGATGTGTCTCGGACTCCGTTGGCGTGAAATTCGGAATGAGAAAAGTTACTAGAATTTTTTTCTCTAATATGTTGATCTCGAGTATAAATTGTTACCATGTCAAATTTCATTAAAATTCATCCAGTAATTTTTCTGTGATTGACGCACAAAATAAAAAACAGATAGGCAAACATTCTAAAGAAAAAAGTTTTCCGGCTTCTGTTATCATTCTTTACGCTAAATCAATCACCCTCTTTAAAAATATTTTCCATACAGGTACAGAATTTACGCTGTTACAATTTTATTATTCGTATAGATTGATAAAAATACTATAGTTATAACATTTCTAAATTATGACCTCACGACATTCTGGTATGTCGTGAGGTCATGATTTAGAAATGTTATTAATATTAATAATTTATGATAATGTTATTTTTAACATAGGGTGCTGTTAGATAGATAGTAAATATAACGAGCCGGTTTCTAGATATTCTTAAGTACAAAATAAGGCTGTATAATATAGGGAAAAATAATATTATCAACTAATTGTTTTTCTCTATATTACACTGCTCTAGAAATTCACTATTTCAACGTTATCACAAAGATTGAGGGATCTGGCTCTGCATGCATGCCGAACACAGCGCGGCATCATCAAAGCGATATACGATGTGACGTATCTAACACCTTATTCGGTTTTGAATAATGATAATATCGTAGAAAGGAATATGTCTACATAGTAAAGAGTCAAATTAAACAAAGTTACTTATTAATATAAATAATTTGGTAGTATCAATTAACCCAATACATTGTATATAAGTCTTCGATGTAGTACATATCTAAGAACAAATGTAATAAGATTATCTTCCGTCTTGTATATATATATATATATATATATATATATATATATATATATATGTATATATATATATATATATATGTATTTCTTTTTTCGTTCATTTTAATAGTTTTTCAAAAATAGTTTAAAATAGTAGCCAAAATATTTACTATGTAATATAGTTCTTTATAAATAAAAATTTTTAAACGAAATACCAAATTAATAACAAAAACTCTAATATATAACACCATAAGAAATTTCATTTATCGCGAGATCGCTTTTCAGTCAGTCGTCATTTCACGATCTGCGATAGTTACAAAATTGATAAAAAATATAGTCACTTTTACTTCTAAACCGAAAATGTAGATATAGGTAGGACTAGAAAAACTAAAACGCGCAAGCGAAAGCTGGTCATTTTCAGATATAAATCTCGTAACTTTCATACACCTCGACTCTTATAGATACGCACCTAGCCAGTACGCAGGTTAAATTCAAATGTGTTGCGCAGGTCGTGATACTACTTGTTTTCGTTCGATTTTTTTATGTTTAGATAGTCTTAATCATCGTCGGAATGATATTTGACATTGCAATTGTTATTCGCATTGTGTCAATAAGTACGAGCGATGCGACCCGCCTCTATCGCACGCTGAACAATAAAAGATAAACAAATCACTTTGCCCTTGTTCGTTTTTTCGCGATACCGCGATCGTGTACCAGAGAGACGCGGCCCGTTCTCCTCTGGGCTGCCTTTAAATAGAAATTATATTTTAAAACTGACGTTATCTAGAAGTTACGTAAGCTTTTACGCAATTGAGACATCTACGAATAACTGTTCAAGAGATAGCTGACGTTATCTAACTTTAGGTAAATTAACTGCCCAAAGCTTGAGGATTTTTACCGGACGAAAGAATATTCAGAAATTAAAAATGGAATGCTGTAGCCCCTTTGGATCGATTCGTTTTAATTCTAGTTCTTACGCCTATTTTCACCTTTTCTTTGTCTCCCTCTCCACCCTCCCTGCCATCTATATCTCCATCTCCCCCTCCCACCTCCCTCTCTCTCTCTCAACTAACCAAATCGAGATTCATAAGCCTATATTTACATCGTTGTTGTAGTTGAGGTTGCGTCAATATTAATGATTTATAAGAGCTGCATACCAAAATAAGCAGAAATGGTGTCTAAGATTTTTTTGTTCTTGTGTTCCTCTGTCCATAACAGGCTAATTTGTAAATTCTGAATCTGGGCCCTGATACGTAAAATTTAGTCGCTACAACATCACTTGAATTTCGCGTTGTACATCGGATGAAAAACAAAAAGAGAATTCTGTTGTATCTTTCATATTTATTTGATTCATCGACTTACTTATCTCAAAATATAATTATTTATAATAATTAATCGTTAGTATTAAAATATTTCTATTACATTTAAGATTTACATTAATTTCTATTTAGAAAAAAACTAAACACACCACTGGAAATAATTACGTTATATTTTAGAGACATATACCGATATATCATTAGCTAATTTATTATCACTTTTCTTAGTTGTCACTAGTATGAATTCTGATACTTAGCGTGTGGCTTTCTTTTGCCACTGAGTTATTTGATTTTTACAATATTTATTAAAATTCCTTCCTGTAAATTGTTTTAAGTACACTGCTACCGCCAATAGAAGCATGAGAAAAACATTTAATTTAATTTTTTACTGTACTTATTTTTTAAAAACGTGACCGTGAGATAGCAATATTTAGTCGGTGTTAGTACACTTGCCAAACCAAAACCAAACTAAATTCTGTTTCTATTTCTACTTTCCGCTTTGCCTCACAGCAATGCTATCGCATTCGCACCTACATCGCGCTCGCTCATCTGTAATATAATATTGGAAATTTTCAAAACTGATACACATGTTTTTTGACCCGAGGTTTTATAATTTCATAGTATTTGTGTATTCACTTATTTGAACCGTAACTTGCATTAATTTTACAAAGTGATATTTAACTAAAAAATACTCCTATACGTAACACCATCTTCTGCAAGAGTACGATATACCCTTTGTTCATTTGAATACTGTAAGATATACGATGGTAAAAGTATTATGTCCAGCAAATAAGCCGCTTCCCTTTGAAACCCCAGAAAACAAACACAACAAACTTCCACTTCTTCAAAAAAATGTTTTTTTTAAATTTAGTTTCAAAAATCTATTAGCTTCGAAAGACGTAAGTTTTTGCCAGTGATAATAAGCCAGCGGCAACAACTAAATTTTAAACTATCTCACCTATAGAAGTACATGTGAGACTCTTAAAAAAGTAATATTTTAACTTAGTCAGCCATTAAGAATGTGCGTTAAACTTTCTATCTAGAAGTATAAAAAGAAATTCGAAGCTTGACTGTTGGCAACCGCTTGATTAGTATATAATAAATTAATAAATATTTCGATAAAAGTGATCTTAATAACAGAGTTCAAGATCATAAATTAAGGTGAACTTGTGTTAACTTTCAACATTATCAACAGCGAACTCGTTCGCGGATAAACTCGGGCCTTTTATTAACCATTATCTGTACTACGTAATAAATTGAAGACCTACTGTCTGTAATATCACCTTTTTTAATTGTAAGTAGTAACTACACGCGATACTGAAATTAATCATTATCTTTTTTTGCTTTTTACAGCAAATATTTACTTTTAATGTCTTTGTATTGTCTACCACGTTTGGTCTCCAGATTCTTTCCATGCTGCGCATTTCGAGATAGTCAGCTTAAATAGATCTGCTTCTGCGTATTTGAGCCCACGTTTTGCCATAAACTGTGCCGATGGTGATTAGATGCAACTATAATAGAAGCTAAGAACGTAATGAAAAGCTGATGGCTCTATTTGACTTCCATAATAATGGGTCTCAGCCTTGTCAACCACTTTTCATCTCCAGTTGTGTTTCAGTGCTGCCAATCTCAAAGTGCTATCATTGAGCTTCTAGTTCGTGATTAGTACCCAGTAATATAGAAACAATGGGATACCAATGGATACCTTGCTAGGTACCTGTTGGTCTCCCATTGTTTCTATATTTCTATGTTAGTACGCCGTCTAAGCTTTCGGGTCTTAATGTGTACCACAATTGTAGGGTTATGATAGATCACCAGTGATCCTTCTTAGGATTTTCCGCCCCTGATATGTGTATATATATATATATATATATATATATATATATATATATATATATGTATATATATATATATATATATATGTATATATATATGTATATATATATATACTAATTATTTTGTTACGAATCGTATTTATTTCATTTTGGGTAGAATGAAATTATTAATAATTGTTTAAAACTTTTTACAGGAAGTTGGAAAACATTTGTTTTTCCAACTTCCTGTAAAAAGTTTTAATTGATTACTTACTGAGAACACAAAGAGATTTTACTTAATTAAAGTTCAATAGGATCAATATTTTAACGGACTAGATCTTATGAGTGGAGCTTGCTGGTGAAGGACATGTTACAATATGTGGTAATATAAAATTTTTTGTTCAATTAATTTATTTACGATTGTTTTATCTTTTTAATAAAATTAAATGCAGTTGAAACGGTAGCAATTAATCAAATTTAATAAAAAGCTATTTTTAAAAAAAAAACATAAAATTAACACAAATGGCCAAATAAGTGCCGGAACACACATGAAGTAGACTTTTGTAATCGTCTATATCCTTTAAAATTGCTGATACAAATTAATCGAAATAATGTTGATCCAATAGGTTTTTCATTTCCAAATGCATGTTTAAAAATTAAGTTTAATATTCCGCTTGCGTGGCCTGCAAATGAAAAACGGTTATAAAGTCTAATTTTGTTTTGAAGACCTTTCAATGGTGACTTGGATTGGATACGAGGAAAAAATATTACGCATCCGCTTTGCATGCACAAATATATTAATTTATTTTTAATATTTTACTACATATTGAGATATTTAAATTAGGCGTGGTGTCGGAATGGGTGGACGTGCTTAAATTATAATGGTTCCTTAACTCATCGCCCCAACTAATTTAAAAATAATACCAAAAAAGAACTAGAATAGGGTATTAGACCGAATTCGATATTTATTATACAAATGTTTTAAAACTGTAGAGTAGGTTAAAAAAACTTTGTAATGAATAAAAATAATGTATATAACAAACTATTAATCGAAACTTCTAAATAGGAAAAAGTATTATTTTTTTGTTCATTAAATTGAAAAATTTATAATGAATTTAGTTTCTATACAAAGAATGAGAAAATTATAATATACAATATATAACTAATCGCAATATTCAACGAGATACTAAAAATATTTAATAAATTCCCTTATAATCAATGCTAAATAACTGGCCAATGACGTCATAAGCCAGTTGTGTTTTGTATGGGGCGTTTTCGCGAGAATATAATTCGTCAGTTTGTAAGTCGTTATAATCGTGTAATGAAAAGTCCTAGGTACAATATATGTATTTTAATCGTTTTTAATGTTATTATTTATTCTATTCTAGATGTAAAAAATATAATCAAATACCCTATTATATAAGGAATGAATATGAACTAGTAACTTTGACCTTAGTTAAAATATTCAATGCTAACTCTGCCCTTTTTCTTGCACAGACCAGTGTCTCAATTATTTTTCCTCTCATTGTAATAACATTTTTTAATAAAAACACTAAATTATGTACAAGGTTGTACTTAAAACTATAATTTCAATATAATAATACCTTTAGCTCTTAAAATTATCGACATAAACAAAGCAAGGTTAAAGCGGCCAGTCACTGAGAGTGTTACTTGTAATTTGTCTGTAAAGATACAAGAGATGAATAAAATAAAATATATAACGAAAAAAAATATATTATAATTGAGAAACATTTATTTATTTATGTACTTTAATATATCTTATTGACACATGTGGTTGACGTACTATTACGAGGGTAATATTTTACAGCCTACCAGAACACCAGTCTAGCTCCCCTCGATGAGCAGCCGGGAATAGGACCCGGGTCTCCGCGGGGTGCTGCGCAGCCAAAGGCCGTATGCCTTGTAATCAACTTAACACACCACGTTGACAATTTCATAACAGTTGAGATAGTAGAAAACAATATTTATTATAGTTTTAGACAAACGGTAACTTAACGCCACGTAATAAACGTAACTTTATGGATGACTACAACATTATGTTTGTGAGAAAATATGGAAGTAATTAGCTCTTGGCATATATTTATATTACTAAATAATTGGAACAATCTCAGATAACAATAATTTAACTTAAATAACAACTTAAAATCATGTAAACAATCGAATAAATTTAATATACACGATTATATTGCGAGCATTTATCAGTCGAAACTCCGGAATGGCTTTTTGAAGACAGTGTTATTGTCTCTTGATTTTTTTCAATCTTCTTTTTTGTTTTTAACCCTTTCCGGCCATTAAGGTGATGGCCTGCTTTAGTCTATGCCATTTTTCTCTACCCTATGCCACTGAGTTCATTTTGAAGCAACTAATATTTTTAAGCCATTATGCCAACATATTTGTGGCCTTCCTGTAGGGCGCTTTTCTCCTCATGGTTTCCACTCCATAAACGCCTTACACCAAGAGTTATGCCTACAGTCTAGGTGACCAGGCTGGTCCTTGATTCTTACTTAAATTTTACTATTCGCTGATTCATTTGGCGTTTTTTTTGTATCAGCCATGTGTTCGTCTTAGCGCCACACAGTTTTGACTCTTCTCTTTGGGCCACCCGCAGCTTAGTGACGAATTTATGGTCAGAACCCAAGTTACGGCTTCATAAGTGAAAGCTGATAGAATACATGTGCGAACTTTCTTTTTTCAAAGCAAATTTAATTCTAGATTAGGCAGCTTATGCCAGGTATTCTAACTACGGTAAACATACTCCTCCACTGTGTTGATAATGATTTGGTTTACTTTGATATTTATAGTAAAGTTTATTCATTTGGTCAGAATCTAAGCTTTTCCAAATTAATTTCCAAACCTCCTTGTCGATAGGTATAATTCAGATGTTGTACCTAGGACTGTAGGACGATGGAATTATTGAACGATAACTTCAGCAAATCGTACGTTTCCGCAGTTTCCCGCATTTTATAAAAGTTCTCTATTCTACATTGTAATTGCAATCTACATTGTATGTCTTCAGTCTGTGTCCGAAAATTATTTGAAGTCGCATTATTTTCATAACTTTAGTTAAAAAGGCGCTTTGTTTTTATCACATCTTTCTAGATGCTATCTTCATCATATTCTCGGTAACCTTACATATCGATTGATTTCTTTTGTTATATTTGTGAAATATTTGATGCAAGTACAATTTATATTATTTTTGCTCTTTTCTTTGCGATAATTTTCTTTTAACTACCATTTATAACCTACCTCGACACAAACTTTTAACACTGAGCCACTTTTGAACGATAACTTTTACATCAATAAATCTGACATATATGTAAAATTTATTAAACTGTGTTTTAATAAACATATTGTCATGTCTAATTATAAAATAAACGTGTGTGAAGTTTATTGCAAATAGCAATCTCAAAGGCCAAATATATCCGAAGTAAAACAGGAAATTTATTTATGTGACAGTAACTCTTATCGGATTATGAATCTTTTTAATTTTTTTTAAACAAAATCATATTTTTAATATTCCCCACCACATCTTCTATGAATTCCTCGCTTCAAATATCACCGTGACGTGCTCTCTGCAGTTCAGTCGATTTTATGTTAGCTACAGGCAGCATGCAAATCACAGCAATGGATTAATTATAATATTTAATCATTTATAGCACTATATACAATACTAAGTGTATAAACAGCAAATGCGACAATTGGTATTTTTTATACTTATGGGTACGCAGGCGTATTGTGCGGAATGACTAAGGGTTGCAATGCCGTTGCGTGCATTTAAATGCATTTCGTCACCGCACGCGCTTTTAATAATAGCCTTTTGCTATCGAATCGCGTAGGGTAAAACTCATTAAACGATGACGTGGCGCATATAAGTATTTGTTCTAAAAAGGAATAAATTATATAAATAGTCGTACTGTAGGAAAAGGCTTTCAGATATGAAATTAACTAACTTGATATAAGGCAGTCTAAGATAAATCTACTTTACAGAATAAACGAAGAGTTAAATAAGGAACTAAATAAATTATGATCCATCTATGTATTTTATGAATAAAATTTTAAAAAAATGAGCTTTACCCATATTAGCTCATGGATGCAGTGAAACTTCTTTAAAGCGCAAAAATCGGTGGCAACCTGCCGATTCATAGACAAATTAGTATTCGAGTAAACTATTTGATATTCTCGACCGGCATATTGTTAAAGCTCAATCGGTTCCCCCGCTAATCGGATGCAATCGAAATTTCTTGTCATTATTGAATGTAACAGAAAAACTCGGACGTCTCGCACTAAATGATGAAGAGAAGGACCAGTTATGATGATATATAGATAGGTTCTTGATAGATATGCGATTATATTACTTGATAGATATCAAGAGTAATCACATCGGCGTTTTAAACAAAATTGGCAACAACAACCACATACACCTCTTATTTATACTGAATTTGAGGTTTCTAGAATTTTCTATAGTTATAATAACTTATATTATTCGATAGGTTTAAATATTATGTATTCGATTCGATGTAAAACAAAATATGTTCGATACGAGAAATTTCTAGAAAGCGAGCGCGTTTAGCTGTTTGTTTCGAACTTTCTGGAAAATTCTTTGTTTTAATGAAGGTTTAAATAGTGTTCGATTAGACGATGCGTCGAACATTGTTTCGCAATTATGAGTGACTGACTGCTTGCCGGAACAATAACAAATCTAATATCTGTCTTTGTCTGTATGTGTAAGTTTTTTTAAATATATTCCTATTAACGAATGGACAAATTAGTAGACTTGTCAGAGAACACATAAAATAGTGTTGCATAGTTATCTCTATCTCTAGAAATTGTTTGCGCGAGTTAATCAAAAAAATTATACTTGAAAGCTTTAATTAAACGTCAGATTATTTAAAAATATTAATTTTTCACGGTGTAGGTATATAGCCTACCATCTCTTTCACAGACTTGAAAACGCGGTATTTATTTCAACAATTATGATCTAGAAACTTCGCTATATTTTCCCTCAAAACCCTTACTAGGGATTATAAAAACTCTGTCTTCTCTTCTAAATTTTTGTTAAGTAATCTCAAAAATAAGTATGGGATAATTTTTTTGTCTTATTCTTCGGTATATTTTTTGAAGATACTATAACCAAAATCATGATAAAAATATTTGAGATTTATATCTAGCCCTTTAAACGATACCGCCACACTATAAACGGAATTTTAATTTTTTTATACAGTACACAATACCCCCAATTCCCAAAATTTCCATATGAATATTCTTGGGTTTTATCTATTGAAAAATATGTAGTTTAATATGCTTTATTTTTGTGCTTAATTAAAAGTATCTACTCCAAGTGGTTTCTGAGATAAACGGCTGTCATAGATGGACAGATAAACACGTGAATGATTTTATAAAAAAATCATATTTGCTTTTGAGGTACGGAACCCTATAAATGATAAACGGAATTTCAATCACATTTTAAAAGACCGATACTCGATATATGATACTCGATGGGATACACGAAGCAATGAAATATTGACCCCACTCTAGATAATCTTATTTTTTTAACTTATGTAGTTAGTTTTGAGATCTCTTGATAATTAAAATCTCATGAGTGCATGCAATATAAGAATAATATTCGAAAACGTCTTTGCAACATTTCATACATACAAGTCTCTAACGTAGATAATATGGAATCGTCCCAGGCAGATTTTGTTTTATTATAATAAATCGCCATTCAATCTGTTTCGACAGCGTTATTCCCAGAAGTATGAAAATAAATCAAGACCCAACTCCAAGTTGCACTCAGCTTAACGCATATTTTAGAACCATCTGCGTTGCAGACAAAACGAGTTCAGCTCCAAAAAAGCATCGTTCGGTGTTTGTTCGCGTAAACGTACGTCAGTGTATCGCCATTGAATCTCTGTTTATGCACTGAGTAAGTTAGCGAATATAAGTTCGTACCTTCATATATTTTTATAACTAATCACTTCATCGCACAAAGGAGATAAGTCTTGTCTTAGTGAAGGATCATGCTTTACGAAGAAAAAAAGTTAATTTTTGATGAGAGATGTTATCGTCATATTTATTTCGATTCAAACAATTTACAGTATACAAATGTGAAATATGCTTATCAAAAGTGCATATTGACGAATTTTGATAAATTCGAGCGATTAAAAATCTGTCACGTATCGGGCTGGTCCTTGATTCCAACTTAAATTTTTCTATTTGCTGATTCTGTTGACAGAATAATTTTCGGACATAGACTATGTGAATGCAATTGCAATGTAGAATTTGAGCCCAAAGAAAACTTTCATAAAATGCGGGAAACTGCGGAAACTTACGGTTCTCTGAATATATCGTCCTGATCACCGACAATTCTATCGCCTTACAATCCTAGATGCAATATCTGTTTGTGCTTGCTATGCTTCCCGACAAGGAGGTTTGGAAATTAATTTGGAAAATAGCATAGATTCTGTACAAATATCACCATAAATATAAAAGTAAACCACATCATTACCAACACAGTGGAGGAGTACGTTTACCTTAGTCAGAATATCTGGCAGAAGCTGCCTAATCTAGAATTAAATTTTCTTTGAAAAAATAAAGTTCCCGTTTTCGATTCTGTCAGTTTTCAGTAGGACTCTGACAGTTCAGTACGTATTTGGGTTCCTATAAATAATTAAGGGTACATAGTATTCCTATTAAACTATTTACAAATATTGATTCTTCACAACGTAAATATATTGCCTACTGTATCATTGACCAGTGTAAAAATATGACATCTTGAATTATCATTTCAGAAATTACCACATCTGTTACCATCGCTGTAGTGTTTCTTTAATCTTTGCATAAACATCTAAAAACTCTGTTGCATTCATTATATTAGAATCAATAATATAGTAAATATGCGAGGGGTGTAGGTTTTTCCATATTTTTCAATACATCTCTGGAGATATAATACCCAAAAATATTTTTGAAAACCCTTATCACCATTCCTTTGAAACAAAAAATCATATACGGAATTAAAAAAAAAATGGAGTGCGTAATGTTCCCCAAAATATAATATTTTTGAGTTTTATCTATTGATTTATTTTATTATTGTGCCGAATAATAAGATAAATCAATCCGAAGAGATATCAAGTCTCCACGTCATGTTGTTTTTTTTTAATGGCTATGACAAGCTAACAAACTGACACGTTTGCGATGTTATAAGCGTTTCGTTATTGCTTTCCAGGTAGGGAACCATAAAAATAGAGAATATTGAATATATTTGGCGTTAATTTTGTAGAAATTCTTTATTCAAAATTAAATGAAACTACGTGATGTAGTATTATTAAAACTACGTGATGTAGTATTATATCTTTGCTAATAGCCCACCTGAAGATGTTGTAATACAACGAAACTTAGGTGGTGGCAAAGAATTTAAAGAAAGTAGAAATAATACTACTTCACGTAGTTTCATTTAATTGTGCATAAAAATAGAGTTAAAACATTATCTTACTGAAGGCACATTAATTTCAAATCGCTATTCATATATGAAGAAGGAGAAAGTAGTTACGAAACGGTTTGTTTTCGCATTATCGATGTTATGTCTGTTGTTTGCTAAGCTGATGTTGTTGAGTGTATAAATTTATATAAATTTGAGCAGGTTCAATATCCGCCGGAGCTAAGCGAGGTCAGGAACATTAGAAATTAATCACACGGGGAGATAACAGCGGAAAACAGTGCGATATTCGCAAGTACACGTCAACAAAATAAATGACAATTGTCAAACGCCAAATTAAGAGGCGAACAAAGGTTTTGGCGATAAGTTGCTAAAAACTGAATTATTGCAATTACGTTTAATCAATTTATATAGGGTATGACCACTACTTGTAATGAAAATACAAAAAGCTATTCATCATAATAAAACATTAAAGAATCTTTAATAAAAAAACCTGTCAAATACGAGTCGAACTCGTACTACGAGGGTTTCTTACACATTCAGGCATACATAAACATTTAAGGGTACAACTATTTACAAATATTAATTTTCCACAACGAAACTACATTGCCTACTGTATCCTTTACAGGTATTAAAACATGGCACATATTCCACCATTTTAAATTATAAGACCTAGGATAATCGCTGTATTGTTCCTACGACCTTTACGTAAACTTCTAACAACCCTATTTTTTCCAATTTTAAATTGAAAAGTTTCGAAAATAAGCATGACTAGTGTTTTTTTTCATATTTTTCAATGTATTTCTGAACCTAAAATTATGAAAATAATTTTTTTGAGGCTAAAAAAGTTTCAGTAATTAATTTGCCCCTTTTAAAATTTCTATAAAAATATTTTTAAGTGTCGGGTATTGATATGTGGGTTAATATGCTTTATTACTATGCCAAATTTTAACTTTCTACCTCAAGAAAAACTGACAGACAGATAGACACGCGAGTGATCTTATAAGGGCTCCGTTCTTCCTTTTGAGGTACAGAACTCTAAAAACAAAAGGACAACACAAAAACAATATATATTTTATTAAAAATTATAAATTATTTTATTAGTGTCAATTTTTAATATAATTTTGTCATTAAGTCAAATTGTTCACAATTGTTTTTTTCGAATTTGTAATAATTTCTTATTGTCTAATTATGTCTTTAATTAATTTGAAGGGAAAATAATAAAGATACCAAGATAACCGTGTAACAAAAACAAGAGTTTTAATGACGTAAATATTTATACTTTTAGTCTAAAGTTCTAATTAATATTAAACAAATATAAATACATAAGCTTCACTAGGGTTAAAAGTACTGAGAAAACCAAAACAAATAAGTACATTAGGTAAAACTGAAATTTTTCAGAACATCAATAATAGAATCAACTAGCAAGTCTGAATTTATTTATTGTTTTTCTAATTAGTCTCCGTGGCACTCTGCACATCGTTTCATTTGATGGGATCACTCCGAGAAGCAGCCGCGTCGACCAAATAATCCCAGGACGTCACTTTCATAGTATTCTCGAAGTCGGCCACTTTCTTCCGCATCTGCCAATCGTTTCTTTCGCAGTTTATTTCTTATTTTTGGGAATAAATCAATAAAAAGATATCGCATACTGCTAGATCGGATTTGTTATAACTTTTACACCGGACGTGGTGGAACATTTGGTCATTCGTCGGGTTTAGTATGTAGGTGCTGTTGTGATGAAGGAAGGTTTTATTGCTAGAAGGTTGCTCTCGAACATTTTTCAATACAATAATCTGATAATGATTATTATTTTATCAGTTTTCTTTTATTTTCTGGAACAAACGTTTTATAAAGATCCGTAGAATAAGGTAACCACCTTTTCTCCAGATTATCAAAAATATCTCTTTAAAAAGCAACGCCCACTGAGAAAAACTGACTCTTAGTTTCGGCTTCGTAACAATATATGAAACTTTCGTCATTGTGGCGAGGTTGAATTTTGCATTTTGAAAAGCATTTTGGTGACTCTGTTGAATTTTTCTAACATGTTGCAACACCAATCAAAGCGACCGTGTTCTTGAACTTAGACCAAATCATGGGTATCCATCTACCACAAAAACTTCAACAATTTGCGTACTCGACTCACACATAAACTGAAATTTGTCCGAATCTGCTGATAGATTAATCTCCCGTCCATCTTTATCATGAACCGCACAGCATTATGTTTTCTTCAGTTGTCGTTGGTAAGGGAGGTTCTATACGAAGGTCATCATTGAGATTGATACGAACTCGGTTTGTATTTATTTATATATTTCGTATGGAGAAAAAACAAATAAAAGGCATGACGTAATAACAATGTGTAAGTTTTAAATTAGGCATACTTATATTCTAACATTCCCATATTCAGATACTAATGTACATTGCGTATTGATATAATTAAAGATTGAGTAGAACAATGGTAATAATAATGCTATTCTAAATAATAGTTACAATTTAACAACAAAAATATAAAAAGATCAAAAATTGACATAACAATCATTGAATAATTTGAAATGGCAATGTAGTATAAACAGTAACATGAATAATTATAAAGAAAATAGAGGTGCCTACTTGTTAAACTAATTGGGGAACTACAGTTACGTGGGATGAAGCTTCATCGTAGCATACGAATTGAAGTGGATCGTAACTTTATTTTTGATTGAAATCATAACGAAAGTTATAAAAAAAGTTTTTTTTTTCATTTTAAAGTTGTGCACACAATTTTAAAATTGCCGCCAACTTGTAAACACAATTGACAAATGCGAACAAAATATCACAATGAATTACCATACAATTCGATTTTCGAAATTTGAATAATTTTTTCTTTTACCTTTATTACAAATGGCCAGCAGTCTTCTGTTTACAGAGGCGCTGATATAAGAAGTTTAGTTTCAAAGATTTGGTAAAAGTTATAAATAATTTAGTGATATTATTCAATAATTAATACTTGTTTCATGGTTTGTTAATAATTTTTTTTTAATATTGTATCGTTTATTTTAAGTAGATTTTTTCAGAAAATAATTCATCTATTTATGTTTCTCGCTTTCTCTATGTCTCATTAAATTAAATATTTTCTACAGCTATCCACCTTTTTCCATTTCACTTTATGAAACACGCTTGGCTAATATTATCTCTTCAATAACAGGTTTTTCGGGGTGTTCGCTACATGATGCAACATATTGTTATGCCGAGTGTAACACGACATTCGATGGAAGAGGGTTCAATGATAGGTTTTGACCATTTGAACTGTTACGCTTTTTGTCACCAAGATAACATCCACGAAAATTTGTGAATGTTTAATTTTTAAATTCAGTTTTTATCATAATTTGAACATCACATAATCACACATCTTAAAGAAACTATGACCTAGTTTAATTCAGTAAACTCTATGTCAACAGAAAAACTATTTAGATAAAGTAAATTAGATGATAATGAAATATTACGGTACTTTCCCATTAATCATTTCCAGTAGTTTCTTTGAATATATATCAATTATGTAAAGCGCATCTTGTTTTGTCTCTTTCTATTATTCTATTTTTCTAAAGCATAACCAGATTTATGTTTTGCATTTTAAAATTTTAATCTATTCGAAACAAATGTTTAGTTTACATTGGTAATCTTTACAAGACGTTAATATTAACCAATTTATATGTAATCTGAATTAGAGTTGGACCATGTTTTCGTTTGTATCGATAACGTGGTTTGATCTGTATCGTAACTATATGGTACAATACTGCGATCATATAGAATAGTTACAATATCGTATCGATCGATCGACTAGAGAATAAAAGAGTTTAAATTTATGCAACAGTTTATTTATTATTTAGTTATAACAGAATAAGTACATACCCAAAACATGATAAAAGTATATGATATAAAATTAAATATAGGTTAGTCATAAAAAATATAACAATATTGTAACCGATCATTTAATTAATTTATTTTTTATTGACGGATTGTTTATTATTTGTGGAAAATTTTTGGTAATTGCTTTTTGTTATCAATAAAAATTACTACAAATTCTAATGTCTAAATTTTAGGTTTTTTTTTTAAATAAAAGTCTCGAAAAGTGGTCCCAACCTAATCCGATGATTGGATACAAAAATATTTATATTTTTACTAAAGTTCTAAGTTGCCCCATGGAAATATGCAAACAAAACATGCAAAACAAAGTTTATAGCGCCTGCCACCAATCGCCAATACTTATTATAAACCAAGTGGGTATTTGACTAAATTTTTTTCATTTCGTTAATCTTAATTTCAAGATACAAGCTGACGAATAGTAAAAATTTTTTTTCTAATCTTAAAAATTGTCCGAGTTATGAAAGTTTAAATTTAATTTTTAGACAAGGACGTCAATAATGCGTTGTGAGGTCAGTTTTAATATTGCATATTTTATTCTACAAGAGGACCCAACTCTAGTTGTATCTTCAAATTTAGAAGCCTATAACTGGCTTACTTTTCAATAAATTGTTGAATTTTTTTCAATAACCGTTTTTAATTGACGTATATTTCACGATATTGTATATAATAAATATAATATATAATAAATAATATCAAAATTTACAATGATTCAACTATCCTATTGTCAATCCGTTTATAGTTAAGTTTACATTTCTATTATTGATTAAATCTGTTCGAATCAAATGATTCGATCTGATATTAGTACATTTATACCGATCCAGCCATGTATTGCATTTGTTTTGTACAGGTCTAAAACACCATTTTATCGATACTTGAAAGCATGAGATCGGTTCATGCAGCTCTAATCTGACCAAGTCGAAGTATATTGGCACGGTAAAGAGCAATGGCTGACGCGTTTTAGAATTCATATATTATACTGTAAATTTATCACTTTGATACTAAATACGATAACGGTCATTGAACTTCGCATTTAAGCTGAAAATAAATATTTGCGACTCACGAGCTATTCGACAAATCGCTTTCTTTCGAGATAATGACAATTCTTTTACGTTTGTTTACGCAATACTTTTTATACAACACGATAAATAACATACGATAAGTGATAACTTTCCATACAAACCTGGTATCAAGAATAGGATATGACGAGGCTTGGATACAAATAATCAACCAACCGTGTGTTGTGCTTAAATGTATCGAACGGGTAACGAGAAAGTGGGAAAAATATATAATTGTTGGGAACTAAAAAAGCAATCAATAGTATAGTAAGCCTTAAGCCGAATACCGAATATTTGGAGAAGTTTTTGGCCGTATAGCCGGAAATATAATCGCCAAATAATCGTTGAAACTCCTTTGTTGGCGGGAAGAACCTTTGTAAATTTAATCTACAATATATTTCTAAGGTCAAAAGGTTTTTAATCTGTAATAATTAAAATTTTAGACGAAAATGTTGCATGAGTCCATGTGCAACCGTTAAATAAAAAAATAATGATTTTATGGCTCATAATCTAGGCATGAACATACAGTAGAAAGAAATATGTCTAAGTTACGATATATAATATAGTTTGAAAATGTTTTGAATATAAAATGACATTGATATCAATATTTAAATACTTTTGGCGAGCGCTATTACATTTTAAAGTTGTTTATCTTGGCGTATCCATGATTATTAAACTTAAAATACCAAACGGTTTTCAATTAAATAGTTTAAGCAAATTTAGTTCCAGTTTCTATACCAAGGCCAAGAAGCAACAGATTCAGTGTTCATAGAAATATTACTCTGTTATTAACGGACAAAGAAGGGTTGTTGTTTTATAATATGAAAATATAATTAAGGAAAATAACTACAGAAACTCTTTTTGAAGCTGACTCGAGGCGTGTTTTACTCTTTTTATTTAATACCTGAAAATATCGGAATCAAAACTATTTGTCGTTTAAATTACATACGACAAAAACATGTATGAATGACAATATCACTCGCTCTATGTATTAACACTTTCTATTCAAGTTAATTGAGTCATCGCAAGGTTTATTATATTATTTACTTACGCCCTTTTTTCACCCGACCAATGGCCGCTTCAGAATGAGCAGAGAAAAAAGAAGCGATGACAGAAATGCGCGCTGTGTCGAGTCCGACTCGCACATCCCCGCGTGCGGTCCTACTCGATGCACGCGCCGCGACGTACTGACGCCTAGTTGACAGTTGAGCGTTCGAACTTTAAATTTTTGTTTTTATTTCTATTTTCCAATTCAGTGGATAAAGTTTTAATCTTGCCAAGAGGAGTTATTTAATTTATTAAATTTGGCAACTACTCTTAGGAAAATTATTTAATTTTCATTTAAAAAAATAAATTCAGTTATATTTTTAAAATTTTGTTTCGGTATTGCAAACTAGTGGCGATTTACTAAATTTTTAAATCGTGTGTTATAGACATAAAATGTAAAAAGTTTAAAATTTGGTAAGTCATTGTTTAATTTTTTTTTAAATTTTATTTATTATTGTTTTAAGTCATCACGTTGATAAAAGTTAAAGTCATAATAATTAAATTAAAATTAATATTTTTATAACGCTGCAAATTAATTAAATTATTTTTTAAATAATTTGTTAGAAGTTATGCAAGAAAATATATTTTCGTTTTACAAAAATTAATAAATTCTAAAATCCCAAATTAAAATTTAAAATTAAATTGAAAGTATTTATGAAATGTTCTGTGGATCGAAACAAGGCATTATTAATATTTAATACCTTTTATAAAGTATTAAAATTAACTGCCCAAAAATACGAATATTATATAATTATGACCATAACGTGACCAACTAAGTAAACTTATAACAACTTACTTTATTTTTTTTAATGAAAATTCGTGTTTTTCTGAATTAAAACAAAATTACCATGAAAGAGATAAGTGTAATGTACATTTTCACCGAGTTGATATTATTTTAGGACTCGTAAAACGTTTGATGACTATGCAACTGAAATAAACAATAAAAAAAAGGTTTGAAGATTGAAAACATTTTTTTGTTTTTAATAATTTGTATATTTTTACAATTCTTTTATTTTCTGATAATTGATATTTTCAATTCAAATATTTTTCTATAATTAATATTGGAATTTTAATTCATATTTCTTATTCAAATTTAGCAATATATTTTTCTGATATATCAAATACATACACATATTAGAGACATTCTTTATTTCGGATTAAATGTCATAAGGTATAGAACCTCTTTTATCGGACTTCCAAAACCTATTGATGCTTTAAGGAAATCGCGCATAATTCCAAATAATAAATAAATCGATTGACGTCTTTAAAACCTCTTGTATCATATTGTTAATAAAATATGCTACTTTAATTCGATTTTTTAAAGAAATTATTTAATTATGAACTGATAAATAATGTTACATCGTTAAACTAAACTATGATTGTGGTCATGTGAGCAATACACTCCAGACAAAATATAGAGTTCACTTCAGTTCTAAACTTTGGCAATGACTACAAAAAGTATGTTAATTTAAAGCACGCTTGTGAGACATAGTTGTACATTTTTTTAATAAAGATTAAACATAACTATTTCGCGCAACGTTTTTACTTTATAATAAAAATATATTGTCTGCCTGTCCTTACCTATACATAATCTATCTCCATCGCACACCATCTCCCACTAAAGTAAGATAAAAAAGAGAGAAAGAGAAACTAGCTCGCTCCTGGCACAGTTTACTAACTCAGTTCACTGACATCAATTCCCATATATGATATTTTATTTCTAAAATTTTTCTATAGTGTCTATGTCTTAAATCATATCCCTCTAAAGATGCCATGTTTCGAAAGATTTAATTGATCTAACTTTTTGTTTTATAACCGCGCTTTTTTCATTTACCATTTTTTTTCATTTATCCATTACATTCGATTTTCATTCACTTTAATTCTCTTTCTGCAAGAGTCCCCTTTCATGCAGCAGCAGAATATTCTGTATTTCACATTATCTCTTGGACACGTATGACTGACGTATACCTAATACGCCTCATGTTTCTTCATAGTGAATAATACAATATGGCGGGGTTGATTTTGATTACGATATACGGCTAATAAAATAAATCTCACAGATATTTAAACTATTATCTCGTCCAGTCTAAAGCTATTGGTTAATCTGATTTTCAGATACGTTAGATAACTTAATATAAAATATTACTTTTATCATTTTTTTCAATAACTGAAACATTTCTTTTCTGCCATTTTTGTTTATAAATATTATTTACCAAAAACTATGAAGTAAAATTTTGGCATTCGTCTTTATTTATTTTCCGCAAAAAGTTTTAAAAACTTCTGTTTATGGTATTTTCTAACGCTATCTTTAGCCTGTTGGTAACATCATACCATTCGAATGCAACAAGTATTTAAAAAGAACCTACAATTTTGAAGATTTGCCTTATTTCGTAAACCCTGTATTGTATTAATTATACTGTTTTTTTAGTTTAATTTTAAAACTACTACTTATATTTTGTAAACATCGACTCAGAATTAACCATTTTGAAATCAATAATCTTAACCTGATTTTGCTATAATCACACACTGCCTAGAAACTGAAACGTTTTTCTCTTATACGTATTTTCAATATTTTTTCTCATTACAAACATTAAATGAAATAAAATGAACTTGCTACAATTTTTCTGTTCGGAAAATATTAAAACAGAATAAAAAATTTTATAATTAGATTAATTATTAATTGGCATGACTTTTTTTAAGTAGACGAAATATTACCAACAATATTTTCAATATCTTTTATTCCAAATATTTCGTTATTACTTATTTTTGGTTTTTCCCAATGCGGAGCTAAATTGTATGCATATTTAAATAAAATCAGCTCAATTAAACCGATAATTGTGAGTTATATTAAAAAATGTCTTAAAAATCACCCCATTCACAATTAAACCTTTTGTTGTCTTATAAACATTTTCAGAACACTTTACCACCAATAAAATTGCGGTAAATTAATGACGACAATTAATAATAATGCGAACTATATTTCCATAAAAACTTACAAAATTACTTAAAAGCGCCACAAAATATTTTCAGTGGTGAACATTATTTTATGCTAAAAATATCATTGCAATGTTGCCATTAGACTTAAATCGAATCGTAGTGCTAAATAAATCGTTTCCGTTAATTCCACAAGCTAGGCTCGACTCTAAGACCAGTTTTTCAGCCGTTTTATAGTTTATGACATCCAGCGCGGGGTATAACGGTGATGGCGCCTCGCTAACCTGCTCCGCGCTCATAGGGTACCGCTCTGACGCTGGATTGCAGATCATTAGCTCGCACTGCTGGATGTACGTTTTAAATCACTTGTTAGATATTCTTTTTTAGAAATAAATATATATATATATATATATATATATATATATATATATATATATATATATATATATATATATATATATATATGAAGATTCTTATAGAAGAACTCGCACTAGGATTAACTGTTCATTTTTCACAACGTAAATGTACTGCCCTGTTGTAATTAAAAAAAAATTATGATATCTAGAATCGACGTTATATCTTTCAGTTATTCTTTACAGATATGCTTCCTAAAATTATGAAAATACTTTATTTTTGAAACCCTTATAACTAGATCTTTCACATATTAGATTTTTTTTACATTTAGAGTACTTAATTCAATCCCCCTCCCGCCCTCCTATTCAGATATGCGTGGCTTAATAAATTTTATTCGTATGCCATATTCCAAATTTCTATGTCAAACGTATTCTGAAAAAAAAACGGTCGTGACTGGCAGACGAACAGCAGCTGTTTCACGAAATATTAAATTCTACAGATTCCAGCAATTACTTTCTGATATCTGCAATTACGGTCCGATGCCTACAATTATGTGCATATACCTACAATTACATGCAGATACCTACAATAACGTGCGGATACCAACAATTACGGGCACATACCTAAAATTACATGCCGATACGCCTTTCGCAGTTAAGTTGGAAAAAAATATATTTTCGTTATTTGTAAACGGCTACGAAATGTCAAATTTGAAATTTCTTTTCTTAAAACCATTTTTTTATTTATTCCTTATTAGATTTCCGTTATTGTTTTTACATTATGTTAATATTTTTATTTTGCGGTTGAAAATTTGTGCTCTCATTTGTATACTGAGTGTTTAATAACAAAAATAATACGAATTAAGCCGGAAAACTGTAAAAATTGACTCGTTACGAACATTGTAATTCGCATGGAAACAATTTTGCTACGTCGATATTTTTATAAAATTAATTGCGGGCCCTACTTTTACGAGCTATTCAAACTAAGCGTTAGTGCAAGCTTCATTTCAATTAAATAAAGGAAAACAGTTAAAGATTCACTTTAGTCAAAGTTTTATGTGACTGCAGCAGGAAGAGTTCTACGATAATATTTTAAAATTATTTACAGATATTTTAAACTTCCGAAATTACATAACTTTTAAAAACTGTATTTGAACGATTGTGGCAACTGATAAATAAACTTAAAGATAAATATTTAATAAGCTAAATACATTCTAATGTAATAAGAATGTTGCTGTTCACGACCATAATAAACTGCTTTTCTAGAACAAAATATACATTAATAAAAATAAAGTACAGTGATAACACGTTTTAAATGTTTATCGTATTTATTTAGCCGAACAATGAAGCGTAAACAAGAAACTATAATCATACACGTACATAATTATACACGTAACGAATTTTCATCTTTTAAATTTTCCGTTTGCTAATTACATTACTAAAACGAATCTAATTTAAAAAAAAAAGTCTGTTTACGAACGGATTTAACTGGAAAACTAATGCATTTTATGCAGGTTAAAGAACCAGGTAACAACTTAGTTTATGTTTCATCGTAATATTTGAAATGGTTTCGTAGTTGTATTGTATCATCACTGTATTCCGTGAAACGGGTCTAAACAATTACTTTTTGAGGTTGTAGTGTCGATATGAACGCGTTGCGCAATACTGATTCTGTATAAATACAGGTGAAATACGTACTCAAATAAAATTGAATCTAGAGATCTTCCCGCCTTATACACGTATTTTTAAAGGATATTTACCTTTTCGATTATATGCCACAGGGCGCCATCTATTGTGCATCTGCAAAACCAACTCCATAGGTCGCCATCTATCGTGTAGTAGCATTGCCTTTGATTATCAAAAGTTTTTTGATGACATTTTACAGGCTCAATCTATGGTGAAGTAGCAAAACCATTAATTAGTTATGTAAGTTCATTATTTTTTTTTTCTGAACAACCTGGCTAAATGAATTCAGAAGACCACGCGAACGAAGTCGTGGACACAGCTAGTATTATACTTTATTTTGACGTCGTCGTGTGATTTAATTATCAGACAAATAAAATTGAAAAGAAATTGCATTGGATCTGCGTGCATGATGTGTTACATCGTCTCGAAATACACAGGTTAGGGTTTAATAGTGCACTATCTATTGAATTTGTTGACGCAAATAAAATGAAATAATTTTAATTGCAAACTTAAGCCAAATATGTATGGAATTGTTTCTATATTTTTCTAATAAATAAAAGTCATGACCAACTACTAACTTAACGAAATTCAAAGGGTTGTTTCAATACGGAGTTTAGCAGGATATTAGAATTTGAAAAAGGAATACATTTCATTATCAATTCGATTTTATTACGTTGTAATTAAAGCTGACGAAGATACAGGTAAAAGTTAGTGTATTATAAAAATTATTAATGACTTTTATAATAAATACATAATATTTATAATAGTTACATAACTAGCAGAACATACTGCGAGTAGGATTAAATAAACAATGAATTCCCAATAAAATTTACTTATATACGGCAGATATAAATAAATGAAATGTGTAAAAACTTTAAAAATAATATATATATATATATATATATATATATATATATATATATATATATATACATATATATATATATATATATATATTATTTTGGAAGTTTTTACACATTTCATTTATAATAACTATTGCTCTGGCATCAAAATGGCGTACGCGGCCTGTGTACACGTATACACATATATACAGCAACACATTGTATATAACCATTCATATGTATAATATGCGCGTTGGACGCTTTTTGGATGGATAAATTCTTGTGAGTTCGCGTCACCGTTATGCTGTAATAGCAGTATATCTGTAGCTATAAGGGTGACGTGTTGTGCAACATTAGTGCTGTGTATATCTATACAAGTAAATTGGCTACGTGGAAAGTTCAATGTGTGTTTACTGTGCACTGTTTAAATTGTGTTTAAGTTTGAAATTTTATATTATATAGAAAAAATTCATCATTTATTTTCATTTATTTTAAAAAAAAGAATTTTTTTATTATTTATTTTCAAATATTTCTAATATTCGTATCAATATTTGCGTTTCAAAATTTGATGTTATTTATTTTTTTAATATTTGACCTCTGAAATATATCACGTGATGAGTATTTCATAGTGACTTAGGAGTTATCTTATTGGCATGGTAAAACAGATTTCTAGTTGTTCGATAATATTTTTGTCGCGGATTTTAAAATTAAACATTTTATAAAATTTTATAAAACCACTGTTATTTCATAGTTATAAGTTTTCACTTTTGTCAGCAGTCCCCATGACTGCCTGTGTTTTTTTTATTATATTTTTGAGAAAAAGCCAAGTTCTTATTATACCATTTAACAAACGACCTGTTTATTACTACCCGCCTAATGTCTTCCATTAAGTAGCCATTGACAACAGAATGCCATATTGCATTTACATATTTTAGTACCTTTTTAGTATGTGTTTTTGTTACGAAAGGATACTGTCTTCCAAATGTCGTGCTTCAAAGATCAGTAAATAATTGAAGTTGAATATTGATATGTAAAATTTTAATCTATATACATATAAGAACGTTGTTACAAAGCTATGTCTGTGTGCGTATCAAGCCTAAAACATTGGACTCATTTTACCGAAATGATGCAGTTTTATATCTCTGACGCTTGAGCAACATCTGCAGTAGAAATCGTCAAGATTATTACTTTACTCTACTACTAATATTACTTAATAAAGTGACGGAAACATCTGAATGTTTTATGGGAAATTATCATAAACGTGAAGTGTTATATATGTCTACTAGATGACCGTATTTACTTGATTGTTTAACAACGCATTTCTCTGTAGTTTTAAAACTCTCCACTAGATGATCGTATTTACTCAATTGTTTAACACATTTATCTGTAGTTTTATAACTCTCTACTAGATGACCGTATTTACTTGATTGTTTAACTCATTTATCTGTAGTTTTATAACTCTCTACTAGATGACCGTATTTACTTGATTGTTTAACACATTTATCTGTAGTTTTATAACTCTCTACTAGATGACCGTATTTACTTGATTGTTTAACACATTTATCTGTAGTTTTATAACTCTCTACTAGATTACCTTATTTACTTAATTGTTTAACACATTTATCTGTAGTTTTATAACTCTCTACTAGATGACCGTATTTACTTGATTGTTTAACACATTTATCTGTAGTTTTACAACTCTCTACTAGATTACCTTATTTACTTAATTGTTTAACACATTTATCTGTAGTTTTATAACTCTCTACTAGATGACCGTATTTACTTGATTGTTTAACACATTTATCTGTAGTTTTATAACTCTCTACTAGATTACCTTATTTACTTAATTGTTTAACACATTTATCTGTAGTTTTATAACTCTCTACTAGATTACCTTATTTACTTAATTGTTTAACACATTTATCTGTAGTTTTATAACTCTCTACTAGATGACCGTATTTACTTGATTATTTAACACATTTATCTGTAGTTTTATAACTCTCTACTAGATGACCGTATTTACTTGATTGTTTAACACATTTATCTGTAGTTTTATAATTCTCTACTAGATTACCGTATTTACTTGATTGTTTAACATATTTATCTGTAGTTTTATAACTCTCTACTAGATGACAGTATTTACTTGATTGTTTAACAATACATTTATCTGCAGTTTTATAACTACTAGATGACCGTATTTATTTGACTGTTTAAAAACGTATTTATCTATAGTTTTATAACTCTCTACTAGATGACCACATTTTCTTGATTGTTTAACAGCAAATTAGTGACAACAGTGCCATCGTTCTCTATCTAGCGTCAAGGGATATTACTTTTATATATCCCCATATTGATTAGATATAAGGGATATTGATTGCACTCCAGAGGGAAAACTCGATGATAAGTACTGAATTTCATGTAAACAATAAGTCGTGATACTCAGATAACCAAATAATCGTCGCTTAAAAGTAATTGGACGAAGAGGTAGCGATAGTAGTTGGAGCCTACTTCACGGGTGCGATACGATTCCTCATTCTGATACAAACTTGATAAAATAATGTGATAGAGATAATACTTTCCAAGTTTTAGTGAGATTTAAACCAACCAATGGCGTTTTGTATGTTCTGCCCTTATAAACCCCAATTCTGCTGCCGACTCGCGACTTTCAAAATTGGAAGTCACTGCGACATTGATAGAGACCACCGTAAACTCACAAGGTCATCAACTCGAGTTGCCCTCTAGGCAGGTAGCAATTGCGGTACTGACGAGGTTCACAGTCAACTGTGTTTCAACTCACTCAGGGTATCAACTCACTTTAGCAGGACACAATTGCCCTCTAGGTAGGTAGCAATTGTGGTACTTATATGGATCACCATCAATTCTCAAGAGCTATCAACTCACTTTCGTGGGACACAGTTGCCCTCAAGGTAGGATAGCATTTGCGGTGCTAACAAGGATCACCATCTTTCAAGGACTTTCGCGGCACACAGTTGCTATCTAGGTAGGTAACAATTGCGGTACTGACGATGATCACCATCATCTCTCAAGAGCCTCAACTCACTTTAGCGGGACACAGTTGCCTTCTAGGTAGGCACCGATTATGGTACTTACGTGAATCACCATCAACTCCCAAGAATCATCAGCTCACTTTCGCAGACACAGTTGCCCTCTAAGCAGATAGTAATTGCGGCGCTAACAAGGCTCATCGTCAACTGCAAGGATCATCAACTCGCTTTCGCGAGACGTAATCGCATGTTTTTGGTCGCTTTTTGTTTTTGCAACTATGTGTGTAGTAATTACAATAACGTGAGTTGACGGTGATCACTATGATCACGGTCAACTCGCGAGGATCGTCAGTTACGAGACATCAAATATAATGTCACCTTTACAGTTTACGTAGAGAAAACCTTTAAAGTGCTTTTTTCTGATAATAATAGAAAAAAATTTCAGATAATAATTATGAAATTCAAAAAGTTTTTTTCAATCATGTACCGTTTGTACGTTTCTTTTATAATATTAATTTTTGGAGAATTTTTTTATGCATTCTTGGTTCAAATTATAAACCAAATTGTCAATGTGTAACTATCAAACCAATTTTATTCACCTATAAACTAAACGTCAACTGGCTTTCGCATTACACCTTGTTACTCCAATTAGTGTTGTTTCTAACTGTAATTTACTGATGGACAGAATTATACAGTTTACGGGAAAAAGTTACAGGTCCTGTTCTTTTATTTCACTAGATAGTAATTGATTAGGATCCTAATAGAGAAGTCTATTAACTTGCGAGAAACGTCAACTGGATTTTGCATTACACCTTGTTACTCCCATTAGTGGTGTGTCTAATTGTAATTTACAGACAGACAGAATTATGTAGTTTCACATTACATGTTTGTGTTTTTCTAACATACGAATTTTATCACTCTGAAAAAGAACAATTCTGCTTCAGTTAATGTTTAAAATCAAGCATTTTAAATAACATTTCTTTTGGTACCAATAACGAAAACAATCAACAAACTGGTTTAGTCAAAAAATAAAATTCCAATGCTGATGGATAAGATCGGATTGGTTGAATGACATTAAACGTTGGAGAACAGTCGTACAATTATGGTTCTAAGCGGGATATTGCAAAAAATTTGGAACAGTCCATGGAACGAAGAATAAAAGCCATCTCCATAATAGTATCCACAAAATATTTTCTTATAACATACAGAATATAAACTTGGCAAGAGCATCATCTATTTGGAGTTGCAAAGAGTGAAACTTTAAGAAGTTCTAGAAATTCTAGAACTTCTAGAAGTTCTAGATATTGCAAACAAATCTTCCACGCCCCTTGGTATTTAGCTACGTGGGATCCTCAGATAATGAAGCCACTTTCAAAATTAATATTTTTCGCACTACATAGTGAACCGCGCATGAAAAAAACCGCATATTGGAATATTTAGAATTACGTTATATGAAAAAGCTTTCTGAATGATTTCTTTGTAAAATCCATCTTTTGACCACAAGAATTTAGGCATAAATTCAATCTGTCGTTTTAATGAGCAAAGAGAGAGAGACACGTGTGAAACTATACCTGAGTCAAGTCGATAGTGAATGATAGCAAATCAAACATTTTGCATTATTTTTATTTTTATTTTATTTTTCTATAAATGCAAAATTATTGGTACATACATTTTTTATAGGTAAAAATTTTTTTTGTAATTATAAACATATCATGCTTCCTGTACTGTAATTTAAAAACAACAATGCAAACTCTTTAAAGGTTATTAATAAAAATATTAATTTTTTTTTATTTGTTTCAGGAACAAGAAGACCTAAGAGACAAGACCTAAGAGCACTGTCAATGTCAAGATATTTGTATTTAGTATCCTTTTAATTTACAAAATTAGTGTAAACACAAATAATTCACGAAATGACTGTTCATATTACGAATCTGCGATGTTAGAACTGGCATATGCCATTCATTCTGCTTTTAAAGTGGCGGCTTTATTTGTGAAATGTAATGGCATATGTAATTATGATTGATGATATAATGAAAGAAACTCTCGTAAACACACAAAAAAAGTGAAATGTGATTTTATCGTTATGGCAACATTAATATTTGTATATATGTAATACCTGTTTTATTTATGTTTCACTATTGTTATTACTATCATTTTTATGCTTGTAAATAATCAGTTTTAGAATTATTTTATTTAAAATCATTCTCAACATTTTAAGCAATCCTTTGGGTGCAGTATGTCATTAATTCGTCTTTTCTCTGCATTTCCTTAATTTTTTCCATTTCCTCTCCGCAGACACGAGGGCGCGCCACTCATGGAAGGGATGCAAAGTCCTGTTCTTCCGGTTTGGCGAAAAAGTGCTGCAGAACGTCGTCAACGAGGCCATTCTCCACATTCACCTGATGGAAACGGTCCATCATGGCGTGGGAAATCGCACGCTGACAGCATATAGTTTGGACGATGATATAGTTACACTTAATCTAGAAATAAGTAAAGTATTCAGACACGGAAATGCCAGGGCATCATCGGTGCAGACAACGACTTCCGTTAAAGTGAGCAGGGGGAAGTTGCGGGAAGGGAAGTGGGTGAAAGTGGACGTTACGCCTATGGTATCGGAATGGTTTAGGTTTCCCAGAGACAATTTAACTGTAATAGTTAAGGTCCAAGGTCCGAATAAGAGTGTTCAAGTGCATGTGCCCCATTCCAAGTCCGAGACCAACAGCAGTATGGTGAGTGCATTTATTTATTCATTAACATTGCACTGTAAATATTACAGAAGTTGTATAATTGTGAATTTGAATAAAATTATCTAGAATATGTCTCTCCTACCCAGATTCTTTTTATAGAACACTTTGAGGATAGTGAAAATGCGAATTTCCTACATTTTTTAAACTAAAGAATACACGTAAAAACCGATATATTTAAAAGAAATCGTCGTGATTATTTTATATTAAAAATTGGTTTGAAAAAAAACACAACAAATGCCCTCGTTTTTTATATTGCTAAAGTTTTTTTAACATACCCAACAATTATACAAAGAAAAATGTTAATAATATTATTTAAATAAAATTTTTCAAAATTTAATACTTTGATTACGTCTAATCGATGTCTTCTATCTCACTTGATGTCTATCTTCTATCTCACCTGAAGTCTATCTAATGCTGGAAATAGGCATTTCGCAAGACGCGCCACCACTCATCACTCTGCATCTTCTGTATAAAGCTGCTTCCGTTGCTGCTTCCTGCCGATTTTTTAGGTTATCAGTCCATGTTGCTGGGGATTGCCCACATTACATTTCATGGTTCGTGTTGTTCACACAAGGGTTCGTGATCCCCATCGGTTATCGGATTTTCGGCAAATATAATATGTACATTGTCACTTCAGTTTGCTGATGTTCAGCACTATGTTGACTACTTTGGTTCTCTGTCGGAATTCATCATTTTTTATTTGTTTTTTCGGGAACACCCCGAGCAAAGCTCTTGTAAGCGATTAATTGTTCGCTGAGCAACTTTAAATTTATGGAGCAAGCCAACCGTGAGTACTACGTTTCAGCGCTTTAGGTCATCACCTTCGTCTTTAGGTACTGCAGAATTGACTATCTGAAGATCTGACGTAATTTTCCATACTCAGCCAGACCAGTGGAATTCTTCTGTCAGCTGAATCATTGAGTCCATATAGATATACTCTTGAACAACTCCGATGTTGATATTACTAACGTTCGCCTATCTTGGTACAGTGGTTGGAGTTGAACATGATTTTAGTCTAGTTTGAGAACATATCGACGCCCGGAAGGAAATATTAACCGGCTTAAATGATGGAGAAATCGTTTAAGTCAGAAAGCATTTCCACCTGCGATGTATTTGTCTGAACTATAATTTCATCAGCAAACCTCTGGTGTGAGATGAACTCCCATTTATGTTGATGCTCGGTCCTTAGAAATTCAAGGTCTTAAAATATCTTTCAACGTGCTTATGAATAGTTTCTAAGATATACTCATAACATCTCTTTGTCTCACTTCTCGGAGCACTTGGATAGGTCTTTCTGTCTGGTTTTATACTTAGACGGTCATTGTAGAGTCGTTATATAATTTGGCACCACTGTAGGGATTCCAGAATAGTTTAAATTTTAATAGACGAGAATGCCTTCTCGTAGTCCGCAAAATCTAGACCCAGCAGTTGGTTATACTCTTCAGTCTTCTTTATACTCTTTCGCAGAATGTGGGTGTGATCTATGGTGCTATAGCCTCATTGGAATTCTGTTTTTTTCTGGAGGCTGGAAATCGTCGAACCTTTTGGGCGTGACGGTTTGTGATAACTCTCGAGAAAAAATTGTAGAATGTGCCTTAAGAATAAAATCGGTCAGTAGTTCTTGAGAAGTGTATTGTCTCTTTTTTGAAAATATGTGTAACCACAATCTTGCATCACGACTTGGGCACTGTTCCATCGATAACAATAGAATTGAACTTAGTATTTCTTTGAGGACTGCTTTTAGGAGCTTTGTAATAACGCCGTCATTTCCCGGAGTCTTGTTATTTTCAAGTTGTTTAATAGCAATTCTTATCTTTGCCACGTTAGCATCCAGGATATCTTCGGTTTACTGGCGAGCTAATATTCATCATGGTTGGAGGGGCAGTAGGCTTCCTTGCTTAGGACAAATACAATTGTCTATAAAACTGTTCCATATTCGTAAGTATCTTTGGTCTCAACGAAACAGTTCTGCAGTGTGATATCTTCCGCTTTATCAGTTACACTTATTCCAGCTGCTGCATAATATTTTCGACATGCTATTTCGTCCAATCGCGTGCTGGATACGATGCATATTTTAGGGATGTAAGTCGATACGTATATGAAGCTTGTAAAATATTTAATATTCTGACGATGCTGTCAGCAACTCCCGTCTCTGCGTCATGAGACCCATAGTATCACGTGTGATTTTAGACTTGGTATTTCCCCGCTGCAATTGATTCATGGCCCATTTCTTTTATAGTGCTCGCCAAGTTTTTTGTAAACATCCTTAGTGGTCGTAACCATATTGAAATGGATCTGTGGTTCAGACACTGGTATGGATTGTATTCAGACTCTTCCATGAATTGGTGCAGAATCAGTCGAACACAACAGTCCGATGGTACCGCTCATGCTGATAATCAATATTTAATGTGCGTCGTACCAATCGTTGATCACTGCTGGTCACTGAGATATGAAAACGGATTCATTTTTATTGCTCTAAATTTTTCTGTTTATAATGCTTGTGTGACGTATTAATAATGGTTTATTATATTTTTGTTTCATAAAAACACAAGCAATTCATTTTTGAATTTAGCTTTTAATTGTCTTATCGTCATACATCAAAAGATATGGAAAACTTGTTAAACAAAACATAATAATTGATAAAGCATAATATGCAATATATCCTTTTGCCATTTGGTATATTGGATATTATGCTTTATTAAACTATTGTGTTTTTATGATGATAGTCATCAAAGAGCTAACAAGATAATAAATATTTATTTATGTTTGCTTCGCTTTATCCAATTGAACACAAATTAAAAGCAATAAAATGTAACATTGAAAATACAAATAATAAAATATATGGTTGAACACATTTTCACAATTGATGATAAAATTTTTTATTTAATTTCTCCACAGCTCCCGTTCCTCGAAGTCTACTTAGAAGACAAGTCGAAATCAAGATCAAAACGGATGCTGGGAATGGACTGTATGGAGAATTCTCAGGAGACGCGGTGTTGTCGGTACCCGCTCACGGTAAACTTTGAAGAGTTCGGGTGGGATTGGGTCATAGCCCCGAAAAAGTACGACGCCAACTACTGCAGTGGCGACTGTCCGCTATCATTCTTTCAAAGGTACCCCCACACGCATATAGTGCAACTGGCAACGCCGCCTGGCTCTGCCGGACCATGCTGTGCACCTAAGAAGATGAGCAGCATTTCCATGCTGTACTTCGACCAGGAGTTGAACATTGTTTTCGGGACACTGCCCGGAATGGTTGTAGAGCGGTGCGGTTGTTCATAGCATTCCGTGTTAACATGTGGTTGGCCGAATAAATTTTTAGATATATTTATAATTTGTTTAGTCTCGCATTTTAAAAGGAAGGAGGTGTATTATTTTTAAATAGTCACTTTTTACATTTATTTTATATTCAATACTAAAAGCAAATAATTAAAAAAAATTAGCTCGACATTTAACTCTCCAGTAAAAGATAAGATTGTTTTATTATCAGAAAAACTTATCTCGTGCAAATGTAAAACGGTCAAACAAATGAAAATGAGTGATTATTATAAAACAATAACCTGCCTGCAAATATTTTTAGATAATTAATATAAGTATGCTGTGTAAGATAAATTCATTTTATAATAAATTTGGTTTATTTAAAATAATTTATAGATTATGGACGTTTAAAATCTGAAATAGCACTTCCAGGTATGCAAGAATAAATGGATATTTAAAACAATATTATTCTGGAGCAGCGTTTTTTATTAATATATCGAAAAAATCTCATTTTCCTTCAATCGTTAAATGCATTTATCCGTCCATTTTAAAGTTAAATAAACATCTCTAAAATATATTAATATTGGAGTTACTTCATACAGATGCATCATCTGATCTCGAAATTATGCCGAGAAGATATTTTAATGGCTTAGCTCCTGTTTTAATATATGAAGAACAAAATTTGAGAGCCAATCCCAGTAACACGGTGAAGATTGTGATATTCCTCGTCTGAAGACTGTTTTATCTATTAAGTTAGGTGTTTGTGTGTGTAAACTATGTTTGTACCACATATTCGTGTATATAAAAATATTTGTATACATAAATATGTACAAAAATATATGATAACTTGATAGTGAAGATATATGTCAAAAATCAGTGAATGAATGTGAAAGAGACTTAATATACTCTTACATGACTGTTTGTACATTATAGCCAGCGAAATTTATATTTTTAAATTCGTTTCAATTGAAAATAACTCATGTTCCGGTGAGCTAAACCATTACTTTTTTTCTGGCTTCGGTTTAAATATTGTCATTATTAAATATCTTAATATCTTTGAATATAGATCTGTCCTGTATATGCTTCGTTTATTTTTTATGTCATCATTATTCTATATGTAGCTAGTGATTGCTCAAATTAATTATTTATTAACAGTTAAAAGCCATAAAAATTATATTTGTCATCACGTTTTAAACCATAGTCAAAATTTTTGTGTTTGGAGAACGTAAGCAGTAGCCATGTAAGAGTAAATCTAGCAACCTTACGCACTGTGTACAAATAAAAAAGAGAAAACAATTAATGAGTTGTGATTGCAAATGTTAGAGTATAAGGAGTGTAAGCCACGATATGGGTAATAAATGTTTGTATTTATTTTATATAATTTATATAGGATCGTGTCTTAATTTTATATTCGTTAATTTAGACGTTATTGTAAGGACATATCTAATTTTACAGCATTATAACCAATGCGATAAACCGTATAATTTTTTTAATAATTTTCTTACGTGGCCATTTTTTTTTATTTTGCACAGCAAACTCGTTCAGGAAAATTTTGTAAACGAAAACTTCTGATTATTTTTTTCAAGTCAGATTGTACAGATACAACTTTCTAACTTTTTTGTATAAAATCAGGGTAACATTCAATAATTATTTTGAAGAAATTTTTAGTAAATGTCAGCGATCAATACTTTCTAGTAATTTTTTATTTGAATTAATAAACATTATAAGTACTAAAACAATAAATGGACGCAGATTTATTAAATTAATTAAGCGAATGATTACAAGTGTAGACAAAGTTTATCACGAGTTTACTTATTTACAAAGATTTGATGCGAAAATAACCTTTCTTAAAATAGTTTTCTCTTGAAATGTGTTTTAGACCTAGCTTTGTAAAATTACACATTAATAGCTTAGCTCTGTTATGAGTTTGATTTCTGAACAGGATACTTTTGTTTTATTTTAACTTCTCTTACTTGAAAATGTGTGTAAATTTATAATCATATGGAAAAATATCTAAATAATATTTACAAGGAAAGTTGAATAATGTATTTATAATAAAAAGGAATTAAATGGCGAGCAGCAGGAAAAAAAATGTCTAAGCAATTAATTAAGGGTTATTATTTAAATTAATCGAGAAGATTTGTATTTGACGTTTTCTAAAATGTTTAGATCTCATTTTACAAGAGCAATCTGGATATGTTTGGTGTATTTAACTTTAATATTTTTCTTAATGAAAATAAATTTTTTTTATAATACATTTGTTTCATTATTTCTCTTTAGTACACAGAAAACAAAAAGAATATATAAAAATTTCATTCTAAATACAAAAAATAAGCCTATTTTAAATAATTCGGTTCGGCTTTAATTTGAATTTAATACTTTAAATCAAAAGTGCCTCAAAAAAATTGATTAGACAAAACAACTAAATAATTTTCAATGTAATTTGAATTGTTTCTTGTTGAAACTTTGAACTAATTCTGTACAATACCTTTAATCCAATTTAGTAAAATATTCACGTCACAATATTATGAGTCACAGTGATCAGATAATGTAACTTCAGTGCTGGGAAGATTAATATGTTTATGCAATTAAAATCTTTAAAAAAACAAAATATCATTATCTCTTCTAATATGAAAATAGAAATAGTACAAAGAAAGGTACTGAAAATGAAAATGACGGCTAAATGAAAAAAAAAATTATGAAGACGCTGCAAAAATTGCAATGAACAATAAATGGAAGTGCGTATGCTATATAAAACAGTAGATATATATATAAGAGCAGAAAAGATGACAAAAGGTCCAGTGAACTCCAATGTTGTGCCCAAGTTACAACACAAAAAAAAGGAAAAAAACAGCACACAAAATAGAAAGACAAAATTGAGGTATTTGTAGGAATTCAGAATGAAGAAGTTAGGGGAAATAATGGGATATTCTAATCTACAATTGTAACCAGGTTTGATAGTTATAATAAAATACGAACAGTTCTTGCTTTAAGTTTAGTGGGATTCAATCTCTTAGCCAGTTTGAATACCTATATTATTTGCTATTGTGAAAGAAATAAAATTAGTTCAAATATACAGTGTTTCAATAAATAATAATATGTAAAATGAAAAATTGAAATGGCATATATCTTCTGTGTTAAAACTACCGGGAATTGTTTATATAAATTCATTCATCATTAATAAATTCATTCATCAAAATTTATTTTGTTACTTTCAAAGTAATCACCATTGTTTGCAATACAACTGTGATAACGTCGAACATACTCTTCCATACACTTCTTATAGACCGAAAGTGGTATAGACTTTAATTCCCGCTGCGAATTCTATTTTATGTCCTCAATCTATCGACTCAATCATTCATTGAATTCAATTGATTCAGTTGATCAATCAATGTTTTTAATTGATGTTCTTTTTGCAAAAAATAAAGCTCTTTCGGAACCAATCTCGCTGTGAGGCATCTCATGCGCAAAAAATACAAAATTTAAGGCAAACTCTTTCTTCAACTGATTTATCCATAATAAAATTAACAGAGCAACTTTGAGGTTGACCTGTTATGACAGCTGCTGTGAATACACAAGTTGACAGATCGCACTCAAGTTTGGCTTGGTAATTAAGGAAGTTCTATCAACTTAACAAACACAAATTTACTGATTCCTTATAAGCGGCTCATTTTTTTTTTAACTATCCTGGTTGGTAGATTCAATATAAAAAATTTTAGTATTTAATTCAATGTAGAGATTTTTTTATATTGAAATACATTACATTTAAGTTTTCTATAACAGAAAATAGTTTATCTAATCAACATGAAATTTTCATCATTATATAGTTTACGACGTCCACAGATGGACATAAACTATATAAAACATTTTTAAAATATGTGAATGTGGCAAATACATTTTTGAGTTATTTTGGAGTAATGTATGAAAATATTGTCTCTAATCATAATTTATTCGTCTTCTCATAATTTAGGGTTTCGTTCACTTTGGATTTACTTACCCTCTGGATTTTATTATTCCGTTCCTGGTCCCCGTCTTAAGCATGTCAGGTGGATGTGGTATGGGTTGTAGATAACATGAAAATCTAAAGAAAAGTTCAACCATGTTTATCAATAATTATTACGGATTGTAGTTTATGATCCGTTTTTGTTGCAAAATCAGTCAAAAAAATGAAATAAGTTAACCGTTATAACTACATCAAAATAATGTTTGCAATACAATGTAAAAAATTTCCATGTTATATATGGCTAATTATTAAAAATATTTTTGTTATCGACATTTTTATAACACTGAATTGAATCGTATAGTCCTTTATTCAAGTAAAGCAGAGAATAAATAACTAAATTGCCGAGTAAATTGTTAACAAATGAATGGTAAATAATTGTCATATATGGAAAAGCAATTAAGAGTCATTTTGATTATTGTTCATTTATTTCAGCTAAAGCCAGGATGCATATTATCAAACTGTAAATCAACACAGACCCGAGTTGCTCTGCAATGGAGTGCAGATTGTTTTTATAAATGCAGAGCACACTACATAATGATGCAGATAATATCTATATTGAAATTGCTTCAGAATATTGGAGCAAAAAAATATGGGTACAGATTCCGCAGTTCAGCCCGTGCCACTAATTACCATCTGTCATTATTTTCATACCAGTCGAAAATTCATTTTAAAATGATGTAAACATGAAATTAGAAATAAATGTTGTTTCATAGAATTGAAATTTTTGTTACGTAGAAACAACAATTTAAATTTATGTTAGAAACAACAATTTAATCGCTTAGCTGACATCCTACCGACCTGCACTTTAAATGATAATTGAAAAGTTGAACAAAGTATGAAGTCACATTGAAACCTTTAGAGAAGCTAAAAATTTCTCAATCCAAAGAATTACATTTTTCAGAATCAAGAAAATAGGTGTTCAAACAAAGTCAGCACAAACCAAAGCAAAAACCTGTCAAGCACGAGTGGAATACTACAAGGGTTCCGTACACATTTAGACATTTAATGGTACTTAATATTCCTATTAAACTATTTAAAAAAAATTAATTTTAAAATGTGAATATATTGTCTACTATATCTTTAACAGGCGTATATTTAAAAAAAACATTTTTTTTGTGATATTAATTACAAATTAAGAATTTTCAGACTATTTTCTTTACTTATGCTGTGAAACCTTGCTTCTTGCCAAATTTCATGATTCTATGTCAACAGAAATTTGCGAGTGTCAAAATATGCGGCATAAATGGCTGTATTTTTAGGGTTCTTCTTGATTGCGTTGACTTAGAAGTTTGCTTTTTTTACAGCTCCAAGTGACTTCAGACCTAAGTATTTGATATTAAATTCAACTTGATACTACCACGCGTTCCTGAGAAAAAGGGTCTCGATAGACTGACAGACGGACAAAGAAGTGATCCAATAAGAGTTCCTTTTTTCATTTTGAGGTACAGAACCCTAAAAGATGATTACAAAGTGAAAGCCATATAGCCAAAAGGAGATATAATTTATCTTAAAATATTAATAAAAATCAACATAATCCAAAAAATTTAAGGTAAGATTTAGCAAAAGCAGTTAACTTTGTTATTTTTTTTGTAATTGATTTATTACTTATTATTTTACCTTAAATTACAGGTATTACCTGTAATTTAAGGTTATTAATAATAAGTATTATTAATAACCTTAAATTACAGGTAATTAAGGTTAATAATAATACTTATTATTAATAATATGTATTATTAATAACCTCTTATGTTTTACTCAAATCTTATATTTTACTTGCGCTAGTAAAGTAAAATATAAGATTATTTTACTTTACTAGCTCATCTCAATTTCGAAAATATATTTTGGTTAGATGCTATATACCTATGGTTTGTTTTACGTCTATGTGAGCATAAATATTTGCAAATGCAGATGGCTCTGTACTCATATGTTGGTCTCTTCAGATTATATATTGTAAAGTGCACAAAGCAGTCCAACACAAACTATGGGTGTCTGTGGTAATGTACAGTTTGACAACACGCACTCAGGACAGACAGCTAGTTCTTTATAAGTAATTTAAAATAAATGATTGATATCTCACTCACCTCTATTTTAGTTTGCAAATATATATGTTCAAACAGCATATAGAGCATTGTCCTATAGCTAACTCGAATAAAATAATTCACAAAGCAATAAAAAAACAAATAAAACGTCCAAAATAGCAATTTACGTACAATTTATTTATTTCAAATAATGTTTTATAACTTGGTACAATTATATTTCCATAAAATATTCAGCATCAATAATAATTTGCAACCACAATTATTAATTGATTATTATTAACATCAAATAAAAGATAGAACAAGCGAGCCGACACGCCACAGAACAATCGTACAGCGCCACATTCAAACATCGAACACAAACATACTGACTTACGTTCATTTTTTTATTTATTTATACACATATAGCAATCCTGCTCATAATTCAAAGTTGCCAGCTCACGAAGCGCGTCTTGCGTTGTGAGTTATAGCGTCATGCTTGTGAGCTATACCCTAAGCTGGAGGGTAGAATAAGGCGAGAATTATTATTAAGGTGCTCATCACATACAGTCAATAATTTTGGTACGACACCAATAAATTGATTATTGATTTTTTTTGTCAAATTCACTTATGTGACATATTGTGTGTCTTCATTTTGAAGGTTTCATTGTATTAGATATTGTTATAAACATGTTTTCTGGTACTAGAATATTTTTACGAAGCTTAGAAGAAAAGAAAAACAAAAATGAAAGATTGAAATTTTCTTTCATTTTTATCTAAATATTGACACTTTACTTTCTTTTAATCCAGTCTAACTTTTTTTGAAGTTTACATATCATTTTTTTTTCTAATTTTCCCTCTTTGCTACTTAAGGAAATTTCCAACAACAAATTCTTTCTTTTTGATTTTATGAATTTGAAAACATGACTTTGTGAAAAATTATATTTTAAGAATTTTAAATCAATAACAAATGCATAAAACATAATTTTTTTTTAATTTTTATGCTCAAGTTGTTTGGAACTTTATTTTACAAACTGTATTCATTAATTCTTAAAAATAAACATTGTAATTTTTTATAAATATTTAAAAAAACAGTTTCCCTAATTTCTATGACACAATTAGTAGTGTTGACATTTAGAGAATGTAAGTGTTGCCACAGTTACCAAACTACATCATATTTAAAATAAACAAAAATTATGTTTCAAATCCAGTCCTCTTCTGAATTTTATAAAAAGAAAGTTAACAATTGTTCACATACGTTTTCATTTTCGTAATTTTTACTGTTTTGTTGATTCCACAAATTTTTTCTGTAATGAAAGTGACACACTCTAAATTTTATTGTAATGTTAGGCTTTTCGTATACGTAAAGAAAATTATAAACTACAGACTCAATTTTGTTTAATCAATATATTTCCCACATGTATGTATCATTAAATTTTAAGGAAAAGTAAATATAAGATGAAAATGTTTCTTCCCATCCATTTTTAGCTATTTTAAAGTATTAAACACCAAGTAATAATAAAATGTGTTTCTTGCAAAACTCAAGTTCAGTCATGACCACAGTGTAATGAACTAACATTATAATAACATGAGCTTAGAAACAGGGTATCCTAAGATGCTGTGGTATCGAACTTCTAACCCGCCATTAACGTTCATCAGCCAAAAGATATTCGTTAATCATTTTATTAAAATATTTTCTCAGTCACATGCACCAGTCATCAGATATCAGCCATCTGCACCATTCAATTTCGTTAGACATTTTCATTCTATATCTCAGAGCTTCTACATCTTAAAAGCATCTTATCTAATTTTTTTTTCTTAAAATGTTTATCAGTGTAAAAATATAACAGAAAATGACAGTAGTAGTTATAGCGGAAAAGTGATCAGTTGCTGATGCCGAGATATATTTTTTCTTAATAAAATTTCAACAAATCCTATTCTCAGGAAACAAACATTACATATTGTGACTATTACTCCGATTCACCTCAGCTTTGTTAAAATTATATGAGTGAATACCAAACAAAGAATTAAAAAAATTGTTTAAATTAAATTTTTTGTAAACTCATTTGTACTTTCTTTTTCAAAACAATTCTTAGAAATTATTACTAGAATAAGAAACGCATCAGCCAATTATGGGTGACGGGACCTCCAAGTAACCATAGCTGTGACTGAGATTAGGATGGCATTGTAAACAATGTGTCTTCCAAGTCAAAGTTATGTCTATGTTAGTAAGCTTTCATTTTATTTCATATTTTAAAACGGTTCATTATCAAAATTTTTACGTAGTAATTAAAATGTTACTTTTAAACCATCCCCACAACAGTTTGCAACTAAATTCCTTATTATTGATGGCATTCCTTAATTAGTATTATAAATGCTTTTCAAATTCCAAAGACAAGGAATATATACCTCAAGATTTTATAGACCCAAATAAATTTTAAGAGCGGCAACACTTTTTGGTGAAAATTTTGACAGTTTTTTTTCAAATTAATTATATTCCTACAGTGATATTTATAACAGACAGGTTCCTCAAAATCGCATTTTTTTGTTTTTGCCGCTTACGTTTATTCTAATTAGATCATATTGCATAAAAATGTAGAGTACTTAAAATTAATTTAACAACCCGATATCTGTTCCCAGTTTGTAGCACATATCGTAACTAATATTCAAAATATGAAAGTGGGTTTATTCGTTAGTCTGTTCTGCTTTCACACCTTGACTATTCAACTAATCTCTGTGAAATTTTCCACAAGTCTAACCTATTTCATGCAGATAAACTTTAATATAGGAATAAAATTAAATTTTTTTTGTGAAAGAAATTATTTCGTTAGGAATAAGAGCATGAACATAAGCATATAGTAATATACCAAGGCAACATGTCAGCCTGCAGCTACTTACGGCAGTTCTTTTCCTTGCAGCTCAAACTACTTATTAGATTCTGATCCTAAAATACAATATTTTCACACGAAAATTATTTTTAAATTATACCACTATTTCATGTGAGCTTCACTTTTTCACGTGAGCGGGGCTGCGACAAAGTTAGTTATTTATAATAAAGATACAACTGAATCAATGATATATGTAAAATACATATTTGAATCAAATTATCTAAAAGATACTTCTTTAAGTATAGAAACTTTACATTGTAACCAAAAACATTTCAGTGTATTGTCATTGTAATTATGGCAGTTGGTTGTAAGTTTTTTTAAATGTCTAAAAACTTAGTTTTGAGTGTTATACCACCAAATACAATAGGGTATTTGCAAAATGATCAAAAAGATATTGGTTTTATGTAAATCAAAGTTTTCAGATTAAGAATAATAATTAATGATGTATAACTGCGATAAATTATGCATAACTGTTTTTGCTTAATGATAAAAATAAAAAATAATATTGCGTTTTAAAATTTGTATTTAAACACTGAAATACGAATTGCCCGCCAATCAGAAATCGTGATGTCGAAATGCGTCAAACTAACTATAATATGCTAATGACCAATTTGAAGTAATTGTACGAGCATGATAGCTAGATCCCATAAACTAAATTCAATAAAAAATATTTATCTGTAATCGTGCAATGACACTGAATATATATATATATATATATATATATATATATATATATATATATATATATATATATATGACGTCACAGAATTTACATATCACGTTACTATGTATTTTGGTGTGAAACTTTGCATGACTGCAATGTTTTTAGTTTAAAACTATCGGCTAAAATATCACACAATAGGTTCACCGAATAATTTTAAAGATTTTTCAAAAATTTTCAAATACCCTATGTGTTTAATGTAAATTTTCAAGATCGAAAGAAATATTTTAGTCGTAATTGAATAGCAAAATACTAGTCAAATTTTGGTCACTAACTAATTTGAATTCCTAATGATATTCTAGTTAAACATGTATTTTCCAAAGTGATACAAATTATTAAAATAAATCAGAATTGAGGTGCTTACAAAAATAATCACCCAGCAAAAACCAAAATCGAAATTGTAATAGATTCTTTTATAACGACCAAACAGGTGTTAGTTAATTGGAACAGTAAGAATTTTCCTCTCGAAGATATAAGATGAAAATAATCTATATTTTATCTTATATACTATAGAGAAATCAATTATTTTTCAATTAAAATATAACTTACTTTTTCACTCATAATTATGTGAACCATTTCTAGAAAGGAAAATATAAAAAACTTATGGAAAAGACTTAATTACTGGCACAATCAATATTTATTGCTGTCAAATAGTACTTGAATTACTTAGTATTCAAATCTCAACGAGAAGTTTATTTATGAATCGCTGTATTGTGGTGACACACTGCAACATTAAAACAATAGCTTTAACATTACAGTGTGGTGCCACAACATTACTCTGTAAATATTGAAAGAATGTATCTCGAGTATAAAAGGAGCAACAAGAAAATTTCCTTAATAATCTTATTTTGTTGTCAGGGACCCATAGGAACCGGCTTGCCATACCAATTCAAAAAGACACTGTATCTAGCATATGATATCTTATATTGAACGATGTAACGTGAAACTCTATTCTTAGTTTCTTAGTATCAATAGTAATATATAAAATGAAAATTTGCGTTATTTATACAATCATTAAATATTCATAAAATTATAAACTTTTAATGACATAAATTAACCATAGACATTTGAAAAGGTTTTATTATAGTATCTTTATACTTCATTCTCCTGTATAATGAAACCTTCTGTTTATTTATAATTTTATTACATAATTTATAAATTTTGCTGTTAACTTTATAGGGTCTTAAAATAAAATAACCTAAAATTGTAAATTATACTCGATAATAATATGTAATTTACTTGTTAGAGTATATCACATATTATATCAATAAAAGCATGCCATATACAATCCTATACCATCCTAAAATGTTTATTAATTCTAACAGACAAACTGACTGTATAAAACATTAGTCGCTAATTCGGTTTATTTGTTGTTTTCTAGTTAACTAATTCACCCAAGAAGGAAATTCTGAGTCGCTTCTAAAATTTTATCAAAAAATGTCCTCTGTAGAATATTGTCCCTATTCATCTACTACCACAAATAATTACCTACCTCAATCACAATTTTTCGTCACCTTAATAAAATCTATTTCAATGTTCACTTTAATAACTACAAAATCCATTTAAATTAAAATTAAAAAACCTGATTAGATTACTTTCATTTTCCTTATTGAAACTAACAATGAAAACATTTAGTATGTAAAAAAAAAGTAATATCAACTTCACCAATATTAAGGTGACAAATAATCACACATAAGAAATCACCACCGATCTTAAGCCATCGCGACTAAGGCACAGCCTTTTCCAAAATTATCTACATTTTTTTGACGTCAAAATGGATCTACGAAAAAGTGTATCTCGCAAACCACCTTGCTTCATTTGTAATTCATTTCAATTTTCATCCTTAGAATGCACATAGATATTGAAATGCGGAAAATTTTTTATACAATTATACAATTCAACGTCTTTATAAGTCAACCGTTCAGACTATGTATAATATTTAAAAGACATTTTTTTTAATATCACATGACACAGCTAATAACTTAACCTAGATGCTTCTCCTTTATAATAACAATTGAACATACATTAAAGATGAGCAAAAAATGTTACCATTATAATAAATAAAAAAATTAAATGACAAAATAAAAAGTATGAAAAGGTACATCTTAACTTTAAAATATTTTTACACCTAATATTCATTCAATTATCCTTTTCTATTCTAAATTATTTGTTAAAACTAACTAAATAGGAATTGTGCAATAAGCGAGTGACATTTGATGTCGCAGAGAGGCGCTCATTTTGATTTTTTAGCAGCAAAATGTCAGTGAAAAGTGCGACTTAGTGTTGCCATTGAAACCTATTTCGTATAGTTATTACCATAAACAATTTATATTTGTTTAGATTTGCTTCTATAATTTATGGTCTTCGTTGAGAAGCTGTCTTCTAAGCAGGTATTGTTTATTTCTTTTCTGTTTCCTTGTCATCGATGTTGGTTGGAAGTTTTGCTAGTCCACTTAGGGATCTGAAAGAAGAATAAGAAGGTTTAAATATTTTATGAAATTAATTACATATTTGTGCACATAAAAATATTGCAATTTTTGCAACTTTGTAGTCAACCAAGCCCATCAAAAATAATATATATTAAAAATTAATGTACCTTACACATTATAATGGATTTGAACTCAGTTGGAAAAACTGTATTAATTACATCACTATATCATTGTCATTTATTCTTCATTAACTCTAAATCAGTTTATACAGCTAACTATCAATGCAAATATTAAAATGTATGTAATAAATAATTGCAGATTTCCAATATTGATACCTATAAACAAAAAGAACAACTACAATATTGAGCCTAAAATTACATTCATCCTTTTGTTAATGGAAAAGTATTTACCACTTGTTAAATTTTTTTATTAATCTCTTCAATTAGTTACAAAAATTATATCAGTTAACATATTCTTAGTATCTTACAATATTTTATAAAAACATTATTTACACATTTTAATCCAGAAATGGAATTAACTTAAATCAACCAAATAATACCCTCAAATAAGGATTAAATATCTGAATGAAAGTAGGAAAGCTGAAAATTTGCATGTTGTTTTGACATTCTAAAGATGGGCTGGAAATCTAATAAGATATTGTGCCTGCTAGTCATTGTATCAAAGGCCAAAGGTCACAAAAATTGTTCTGTGGGAATATCTTGCTTCCTATGCCTCACATGTCATCAACAGTTATTATAAAAATTCTCCACATCAACCATTTTAGTGCCGTGGTTTTTTACTCATATATACTTAAAAATGCCAAAGAAATATTTTGTTTTTGGTGTCATTTACCCTTGTCTCGAAAAAAAATGTATCTCTTCCAAAAATTGTCCAATTTTAATAATTTTTTCAGTGTTTTCTTAATAAAAACTTGTACAAAGATAATAAAATACAAAGAAAATTATGGAAATATATATTATGAACAAAAATGATAACAAAAACTGACATCAAGGTCACATCGTCATTTTCGCAGTCCGGTACATCCTCTGTATCAGCAAAATAATTGTTATCATCACTATTATCACTATCACTCAAAATTTGCATTACACCAAATTGTGAGAGCACCACAATGTCACTCTCACCATCGCTTTCTTCACAAATTGAAAAACGGTCATTTTCACTCGAATTATTTTCGTATTCCGACATTATGGGTTAAACATTTACTTTTCCTGGATCCTTTTTATATTATAATTACTAATAATGTTATAATTTGAACTATATGTAACACATAGAAAGATAAAAAATTAGTGATGTGTGCAAGGGACCTCCCCTAAAGTGCGCTAAACAGCAACCGATTTCGCAAGCGCCATTGCGCTCGTGGCAAATTTAGTTAGTATGCGCACGGCACTCAACCGGTTGAATTATCCACAAGTTTGGTCACATATATTTTTTTTTATGATTAACTGTTTTCGAGATATAACACGGAGTGGGAAAAGTATTTCATTCATAGGGTAACACTACGTAAACTGCAGTACACTTTATAATGTCATTTCTGCATATTATCTATAGTATTTAGGGCAATTAAAAATAGATATATTTGTTATACTATGGTTTGTAGATGGTTAATTAGAAGTTTTCATGTTTCTCTAAACGTAGTTTGATATATTCATATTGATATATTCATAGGTTAAATTGCGCAAGATCAGTTTGACGGATTGGGCAAAATTGTTATATTATTATACATAAATTTTGTCATTTAGGAATTTTTACATGAATTCTATAAATAAAGTGAGAAATTGATGATGACATTTTTCACCCATTTGCAGTGAAAAGCTTATGGAAGCTACTCTTTTATTCGGTGAAAAATACTGTGTGTGTGTTTTATCAAATTATACATTTATGATAAAACACCTTACCAGAACCTCAAGCATTTAAATTATAACATATATTTATGAATAAAAATATTATTATTATTATGAATTGAGAAAATTGCTTATATATAAAAAATATTTATAAAAAAGATATAAAGCAAAATCATATAATTTGTAAGTTATTGAAATTAAATAAATATGATTTGTAAAGAACAAAGTAATTTACTCATTTCTGTGGCACATATTACTTTATTCCTTATTTATAAACATTTCCCCAAAATAAACCATTTCTTAATTTAATTAATAATAGTAATATTAATATTATTAATATCATATAATTAACTTTATAAAGTGTATTACGCATCTGGCTCTTCAGTCTCCATAGCGTTATTCTATAAAAAGATGCACGCTTTCAACTTTCCATGTGATATCACGAAACAGTTAAGCGTACAAAAAATATACGTAACCAAACTTGTAGGAAGTGAGACATTTGCAAAACACTGATTTTCATGACCTTTGAAATCTCGACTAGTGGTAGAATATTTTATGAAATTTTCCTGCCCATCTTCGGACCATCAAAATATAGGTCTATGCATATTTTCAGTTTTCCTATTTAACTTATTCGATTGTACTAAAATTAATTTTGATCTAAAGTAATTTAGTAAGGATTCTAAATGAATACATCTTATTGTTAATTTAAATAATTTTTTTTGACATATGGTGTTAAACAATTAGAGATTGGAGGACATGTTACACTTCGGAGACTCATATTTCAGGAATGAAATACCGTATTAATTTTAATTGCATTTTGAAGAAACTCATTATTAATCATTGGATGAAGAAAAGTTTTTTCATCTGCAATTCCTTTGTATGAGACTTCAAAATAAGTTGTAAATAGTTTTCTTTATTTTTATGTTTTTCTTGCAATCAGTTTTTTTAATAAATAACGCTATGAGGCTTTGACATTCGGATGAATTGAGGATTTTCAGTTACCATTATGCTATGAAACCTTTAAATGTAACCTGTTAGTATTTTGAAAATATTATACATAAATATGATACTATTTAAATATACATGTTGTCTTTTGTATCTTCTCTAGATTTTCACAGAAAGGTAAAAAAAACTAAACTTCAAAAGTCATTCTCATTAATGGATAGATTTTGTCTATTACTAAAAAGATTGGCAAATTTTTTTATTAATTTGCTGAAGACCATAAAATGTTGTGTTATGTAAAAATATTGTCATGACATTATTTGAAGATTAGCGGGGATAGTAGTCAGACCGGGACGGGTGTCTGACTACAACCCGTTGAATACAACAAGAAATATTTTGTTACTTTAATGACAGCCAGCTATGTGTGTTATATATGTATAAACAATGGGCATTTTCTTGCAAAATTATTATCTTTTATATTAATAATCATATGGTAATTTTTATAGTTTTTGTCATAATAATTGTTACCAATTTAAATAAAGGAATTAGACAAAATTCCATATTTTCACTGTATTACTGTTAAACAAAAAGGCCAAAAACAAATGCCGCATTATTCACACAATTGTTTCTCCAGGGAAGGTTTAAGAATGTAGTATAAGCTTGTCAGCGAAGCTTGTCTGTCTTCCCTCGGTCTTGACGGAAAACACACTTTGTTCACATCTTGACATCTTGACAAACTAAAATTACTGTGCACCTATTAAAAGTAATACATTTTCAAAACTTACTATAGTTGTTATGAGCATGTGTGATTGAAGAGCTTGTATATGAAAAACTAAACCATTAATTATATGAACCATTTCTTGAAATTTGCATTTTAATTATATGAACCCCCAATTCATATAATCTGTCATCACAATCAAAATCTTATTTCAAATATATTTTAAGGTAGATATTAATATAGGTTAGCTATCATTTTTACCTTCTCTGTGCTGGTACTGGAGGCGCTGTTGCTCCGCTAGGCAAGCTCAAAGAAAGACCACTGGCAGTTCCCTCTTCTGTGCTTTGTTCACCTGATTGTGACAAAAATTTGATAAATAAAAATATTTTCTATAGACTAACATTTGTTAAAAGTGTAACTGAAAATATTTTCTTGACATTCAACGTAAAATTTAAATTTAAAAAGCTTGAGTTATGCTGCCTTTAAAAATTTAAATTTTGAATTGTACGTTTTAATTTGAAAGGAAATTCTAAATTTGAATCTATCTACTGGTAGCCTAAAATTCTTATAGAAAAATGTCATTCTCTGTAGAAAATTTAAGGTTTTTTCCTATATTTGCTTTGAATTCAGTTTCAAAAACACATAATTAAATTGTCGAAAAGTTGTAAATTGTAACCTTTTAAGCAGTTTTTCGACCCCAGCTGACTTTATAGACCTGAACCTGATTTATTTCAAGAATTTTGGCCCTCTTTCTTTCATCAATTTATTTTAACTAATAATATAATGTACACCTTGCCAGAATCTCAAGGACTTTATTTGCAATGTATATTTTTTAAATTTCTCTGACAACAGTGGCTAATATTAAGTATAAAGATTATTTATTTAAAAAAAATGCTATTTTTTAAATATCCTGAATGGAGAAAAAATACAGCTATAAAAATTAAAAAAAAAATAAGTTACGCTTTCTCTAAACTACGCTTATGTAATTAAGAAAATGTTTGTTATACATGCAAGCTGGATGCACAGATAATGATTTCCTCAATAATAAATTTCAGTCTCAAACGAGACTCAAGTGGATCTGAATATAAATATTATTTAATCTGTTAACAATACTCCATGAATTCAAATATTTAGATTTCATTTTTTACTAATAAAGGAGGCTGGAAGTAAGAGATGTATCCATTACTTCTATAATGCACTTTTAAGAATAACAAATTATTAAAAAAAATTTATACAGCTTCTGCTGTATTCTGAAAGAAGTTAGAAAAATAAAGTAAGGTTATAAAAATAGCAGAGCAGTTACTTAAGTCATACTTTACTTAATACAATTTTGCAAACACGTTTTGGATAGAGACTAAGTGATTGGCCAAACATATATTTAAGTGGTCGATGAGAAGAAATATAGATAGCATAGATCTAAGATTTCTTTCAGTGAGATTATGTTAATTACTCTAAGAGAAAAAAGTAATGATTTCCATATGAGTAATGAAAACTCTCTGAAGATATAACTTTCAGTGTACCTCTAACGATGGGAGTGTCACCGATGAAAAAAGTAGCTGTTCCTTCTTCAGCCTGGCTGGCAGCGCTGAGAGTATCACTGCTGTCGAACATGACTGTACGGGCCTTAGCACGTGGGACTCTGGTGTCCAATTCCTATATATGTTTTATAATTTCATTAAATAATTTCTTGTATTCTTCTGTCCTATTAAATGTATACAAAATCATAATTGAAAAATGTGAAATTTTAAAAATATCAAAATACATTTCTTTATTTGTACATTAACATTTAATTGTGTTGTTAAAATGATAAATGTTCTATGCGAATTTTGAAAGATGAATGCAACTATAAATTAAAGTCTCTATTCAATGTTATATTCAATTATATATTCGACAAGCACCGGATAAAAAAAAGTTAATATTTTTTATTGGTGCCAAATAGACATATGTATTACTAAACCAAACATATGCATAAAAATATATTTTAAAAGCCTACCATACGGTCAGTTTCCGAGTCTGGTTCGTGAGTCTCATACTCCACGCGTTCGCTGTAGGAGTTCCCATCACCATGCTCGAGACTGTCAAGGCAGAAGGCTGTCACAGGATCCAAAGTGTCCAAAGAGGAAACCATGGTGTGTGAGCCTGGTGCAACAATATAACTTTAAATTGTCCATAGGATTAAGGAAAGTTTAACTGAAATTCAAACCTGCTTTCAAATTATTTTTGAAAATTTTAAATTCTATTAGTTACAGATTTTTATCCACAAAAAAAAGAAAATCTTAGTAACGTCATCTGACAGTAGGCTCTCAATTAAAAACAAAAAGGTACCTTTAGTATATTTTAAGACAAGAACAGATAAACAGGCAAGCTTAGAAATAATTATATATTTATTTAAAAATTACATTAAATTTGATTACACTATATTTTTATATTCTATAGCTGCTATAAATAAAATTATCCTCAATTTTCAGTTCTAATAGATCGTGGAGTCATTTCAACCAAACTTATTGAAGGTAAATATTTTTCCATAGATAATATTTAAAAAATTCATCATTATAATTGAAAATATAAACAAATAATAAAACTATAGATTTGGCATGTCTTTATATTGAAGATATCTATGAAAAAAATATACAAAGAAATAAAAGAAGAAAAATAATGTTTTTGCAATTTTTGCCTATTTGTCACTGAATATATTGATTTGTTTGTATATCACTCAAGAACTATTGAAGAGATTCTCATGGGATTTTAACTGTTGGATTCTGTACAACTGAGGTAACATGTGGGCTTTGTTTCATTATAGTCAATCTACTAGAAAAAATTTGATAGTAATGTAAAATTTCAATACAAAGTGCACTTACTTGAAAAAAAAATTACTTTGTAATGGTTATCGATAACAATGCTTGTATTTTTACCTTCAATCTTATAATAGCTTAATAATATTTATTAGTATGTAGTAATACTTGAACTGAAAATACTAATGTTACTAAAATTACTGGTCACATGTAAAATATTACGATATGTTCAGCGATATATTGTTCCGATAAATTTCATTAGCTTAGTAGGATAGATATTAGGCATGATGGCGTAGTAGCATCATCCATATTTACAATGTTAAAAGTTAAGTAGATAGTTCACAAAAATGTGCATATTTTCGAGACATGTTTAGTAAAATTAATAAATGTTATACTCAAGTTAAAATAATACAAACATGTCACTAATTTATAAAAAAAAGAGCAAGCATCAAATAGTCTCTTTTTGAACAAATAGCACATTCTTAATAACAATTGGAAGCAGAAACTTTTAACCCTGGAATCAAATCAACAAAATATAAAATCTGTTAATAATATTTAAAGATTATATTTGAAGAAATCTGTGATTAATTGAAAATATATATAAATAATAAAACTGTAGATGTTGAATGTGTCATGTCTACACTTTGAAGATATTTGTGAAAAATTTATATAGGACATAATAAAAGTAATAGAACGAAAAATATTATTTTTGTATAAAGCAGTAGGTGATAGTAAGCAGTATATGAAAATAGTATGCTGTTAAATAATAAGTTGTGTGTGTGTGTGTGTGTCTGTATATATATATATATATATATATATATGTGTGTGTGTGTGTGTATAAATATATGCTGAATATTATAATATTAGAGGAAACGTTTATACGTTTATTTGTCGAGGATAATCTTAGAAACTAATGACCGAATTTTAAAAACATTTTGCTGTTTGATAAATAATTCTTTCCATTAGCACACAAGATATGAATTCCAACTAATTATAATTTCGCCAATACATATTTATTGTTTACGTATCAAATATGTTTTATTGCATAATCTTGCATTGAGTAGGGATAAAAGTTAGGACAAGAAACATATTGATTTTCTAGAAAACAGAAGAAGTTAATATTTTATAGAAATTCCATTGAAGAGAAGGTCGTGTAAAGTATATAGTGCTTAGCTTTGCGAATTGTCAATGAAAAATTTAAGGTTTACCAATTGCTTTTTGATTTGTTTTTGGTGAGATAAAGAGAGTTATTTTTTTCTGCAAAAAAATTATTTTCTATGATTTTGTCTTTACGTTAGTTTTAATACGGTCTCCATTAATATTACAAAGAGGAAAGTTTAGGAGTTTATTTGTCGCAGGTCATCTAAGGAACTATTGAACCAATTTCAAAAATGATATCACTATGCAATAGCCACTACTTCTATGTATTCTAAGTAAACGTATGGTAAGTATACAAAAAACCTGTTGACTAATTGAATGTCATAATACAAAAAGCTTCCTTGACAAGCTTTCTAAATTATTTACAGATAAGTTTGGCACGGATGATGTCGCTAATTATGAAATAAAACAATTGAAGAATAGGTGAACTATTATCATGTTAAAAAAATCATTTAAGACTGTATTTTTTCATTACTGTATCTTTAATCAAAATGCATGTTATTTCTTTTGCATGCACCCTTTGTGTTGGATCTGTCATTTCTCGTAATAACATTTTTTAAGTCCCCGACATACAAATAAAGAATGCTTTTCAGTTATCTACCAAAGAGTTTGCTGGTTCCACTAAGAAATGAATCAGAACTTGACTCTTTTTTGAATTGAGTTTTGTGGTAACCACCCTAACGCAGCTGAAATTTCAATATTCGTCTTTTTTTTTCACTATATATAAAAATATTTTAAAGTCTAATGTCATTTTTAAGTTAGCGGAATGGGGGGTAAGAATTGCGAATAAATATACAAATGTATTTTTTTTCAATATTTTTACTTGTTACGTTAATACATTTTTTCTATCTTTCAATTAGCTTATATACATCTTCATAAAAAAATGTTTTATTTTTATCCGAAAAGTAAGCTGAAACTGCATCCTTCACTTCTTCACCACTCGAAAATTTCTTTCCACAAAGTTCTTTTTTTAACTTTGGGAATAGTTAATAATTGCTAAGAGGCAGGTCAGGACTGCAGGGTGGGTGATCCAAAATATTAAAGCTCACTTTATGCAGGGCTGCCAACGCAACACGACTCTTGTGAGCAGACATGTTGTGGTGTAGAAGGTAATTTTTGGTTAATTTTCCCCTTCTTTTTTCTTTGATGGATTCTTTCAACTGCTCAAGGATTGAAGCACAGTATTCTCTAGTTATGGTGATGCCTTCATCTTTATAACCTATCAACAGGAACCCTTCTGAGTCCCAAAAGGCTGTCACTATGATTTTTCCAGTTGACTGTGACTTAAACTTCTTAGGTGGTGGTGTTTCTTTTTCGTGCCACTGCATAGAATCCTGTTGAGACTCAAGTTGATAATGATGAACCCAAGTTTCATTCCCACTAACAATTTGATTCAATAGTTCATCCTTGTCTACACTACAAAAAGCACGATAACACTTCATGCGGTGTTGTTTTTGAAGTGATGTAAGCATTCTCGGCACTTACCTTGGGCTGACCTTATTCATCCCAAGATGATCATAAAGAATTGTTCGTATGCAACTATTTTAAAAAATCGATAACTAAATACTATTGTAAAAATGGATGTCGGATGCAACCATTTTTAAAATGGTTGCATCCAACAGTCCAACCAATTTTGGGAGCTGTTTCTTCTTTAGTCTATGATTTCCAGTGACTACTCAGTTACTTCGATTGGCCATCCGGGTCGTGGTTCGTCTTCAAGTGAGTCCTTGTCTTGTTTAAAGATACTTTGCCACTTATAAAGCATGGTTTTAACTGGGCAAGAGTCCCCGTAAACGAATATAATTTCTTTCAGTATGATTTGAACCAATTTTTCTTCACAATTAAATGAAACTATGTGATGTAGTATTATTTCTACTTTCTTTAAGTTCTTTACCACGACTTAGGTGTCGTTGTATTACAACATCTTCAGGTGGGCAATTAGCAAAGATATCTTTGCTATCTTATTATTCAGTTAATTTCATCAGTTATGTGCATTATATTGTAGCTTTTCTCATGAAACAATCAGTTCCTGTTTCTCCCCGCAGAATATTTATTTTAAAAGTTTGTAACTACTGTTTCAATTTCATATGACTATCCTTTGCCCTATATTGTCTCTTATTTGAGGTATTTCATGAATTTAATGCATTTTACATAAATCGTTATAGCTAATGGACATGATGTATTTTTGCTTTCGTGGAAAGGCTGTGAAAATTTTTGGTTATATTTCTATGATGGAATAGATTTGATGAAAATGAAACAGGGTAATGTTTCATGTGGAAATTTGCAGAGAACTGGTGTTTGCAAAAAAAAATTGTGAGGCAGCGAATATTGCAGTATCCCTTAATGGAAATCTTTGAGAAAAGGAATTGGAGTAAGCAATACAGTGCCCCATAATTTTTGCTTGTCTTGTTGCAGTGCGAGCAGTGTTATATTATTTAGAGTTTAAGCCGATGACTTACCATCAGATAAAGTTTTGCCTTCTGCAACTAAACGATTGAAAAAAATAAAGTTTTCTGATGTTATCAATCATAAAAAAACAAATCGCTGAAATAAGTAATTTTGTGTTACCATCATTTCCCTCACGTTGAAATATTTCCGTGTCAAGTAACAAATTATATTTTACAATATCTTAATTAAAGCAATCACTTAAAGAATTAAAGTAAGTAAATAATAAGTGAAATAACTTAATTTTTTAAATATTTTCCTTTTTATTAACTAGAATCCTAATTAAAATATAACATTTATACATTAACAAAAGGATTAGGTAAAATTTGTAGAGTTTATGCTAATTCATTGATATTATTATACTTTATATTGCTGGTTTTATTGTTTATCTCAAATTATTTTAGAAAATCATCTTCAACATTATTTACTGTCAAATTGGCTTAATTTACGTAGTTGAAAAATACAATGTTTAACTGAAACATAGAATAAAATAGCAATGAAGCATACACTTTATGCAAAAATCACTGGACGGATTTTATGGAAACTGAAATTTTATATGCTATGTTCAAATACATATAATAAAACTTTAGAATTGGCAGCTTTGTACAATGAAGACAATTAAAAAAGAAGTAGAAGAGAAGAAGAGAAGAAAAAATACTTAGGGGGACATGACAAAAGTAATAGAACAACAAAATATTATTTTGCGATTTATGTCTGTCTGTAATTATTTATATTTGTTCGCACATCACATAAGGCGTACTGAAGAGATACCATAGGAACCTGAGGTAACATACGGGCACTGTTTCCTTACAATCAATCTGCTAAAAATGAAGATGTGGTATTATAAAATTTCTAAATCAAATGTAATTACTTGAAAAAAATAATTTAATTTATAATAATTTTAGCTGGCATTACGTATATTTTAAACTGCAATCTTACAGTTAACAATATTTTACGAAGGTTAAAAAAATTCTTGGCATACAAATGAATTAAAAGCAGCTGTACAATAAAATATTTAATGTTTCTACTATGCGAGTAAAGTTATGGATAACACCTAGTCCTACAAGGGGATATAAAGGAACATGCCATGCTGGCAAAACATTGTATTTTAAGGCATAATCATACACTAAAGTTTTAATTTCTTAACTCGGGATATATATTATATACATATATCTTATCCATAGATGGAAATATGTTTCATTATGCCCTATGTTGTATCATGTTAGTCTATGAATAATGTAAATGTACCTACATTAAAATAGCTACGTATATTAAAATGGTGTTTTATTTCATTTTATGTTTTACTTTACAAGTTATTTAAATATATATTGGTAATTTAGTAAATTTAGTCTTGCTAGTAGAATTAATAGAGCTAGTTTATTGTAACTCCGCTATTTTTAAATTTAACGTAATGGCGTTCCCATTAGCTGCCTAAATATTTCCCTCTGCCTCGGTTCAGTACCGAGCGCCGCTAAGCATCGTGTGACACAACTGTCAGGAAATTGATTGCATCTGGGTATAAAATGCCCCACGTAAATTTTAGTGCCACTTTTTTACTAGTGTGTATTACCACTGTGTGTTTTTTCTAATGGCTAATAATGGTTCGAAACATGTTTTTTGCTTATCCTTAATTGTATTTTTTTCAAGTTAGAAAGACGATAATGGCATGTTAGCGACTATGTGACTACTAAATTTTTTAGAAGATGAGGAAGAAAGCATCATAGACAGTTTCAACGAAGACAAAGTTGAGGCTGCAGTGATTCAAAGTGTCTACGGCTTAAAATCTCAAGAATCCAATGAAACAGACTCGGAATGGAGTAGTGATGATATTGGACCGCAGTCTAGTCTAATAAAAGCAAAAAGTGGGCAAAAGAGCTGCCGTGTACCAGTGTCTGAGTTCGTCCAATATTATGAGTGAAACATCTGAGCCTAAGGGAACAGTCAGAGCAATTAGTACAATATTGGATGCATTCTTTTGTATGTTTTTAAAGGATAATATAAATTTAGTATTGCACCACACCAGCAATTAAATAAAATCAATTCAAGGAAACTTTCAACACAAGTGTGATTGTAAAATGCTAGATTATGAAGGACTTCTAGCTTATTTATTTATTATGTGTTAAATGTCTGGTGTGCTGTATTGTTCTCATTTGACTTTTAAGGATCTATAGTCTACTGACGGAACACACATTGATTTTTTTCAAATACAATGTCATTCAACAGATTTCTTTTTACAACAAGATGTATTCGCTTTGGTGATAAAAATATTAGAACAGAAAGACAACTGACAGATAATTTCGCAGCAGTAAGGGAGTTCCCTGATATGATGAATAATAATTTCAACTCTGAAAATGTCACACTGGATGAACAATTACCTGCATTTTGGGGCAGATTTTCTAGGGTAGTTTATATTCCCAACAAGTATGACATAAAGCATTACGCACTTGTCGATTCGGAAACATTTTATCTATTAAAATTCGAAATGTATGCTGGAGTACAACCCGAAGGTCTGTATCAAATGGCTAATGATACAGTGAGTTTGGTGAAGTGGATGATCGAACCCATCTCGGTTGCTGGGCGAAATATCATGATGGACAACTGGTTTACTAACATTCCTGTTGCAAATACAGTTTTGAAGGATTATCAGCTCATTATGGTTGGAACTACTCCAGAACAAGCCAGAAATTCCACTCTGCCAAGCCAGAAATTGCACCTGCCTAAACGAAGCTGAGTTGAGCAATACAGTTTGTTTGGATTTCAAGAAGATGTAACTCTCTGCTCTTGTGTTCCAAAAAATTCAAAGCTGTACTGCTGATTTCGTCTATGCATTGTGACAATGCTGTGGTCAAAAGTGAAAAGAATAAATCGGACGTTATTGTATTATAACCGCACTAAAGGTGGGGTAGATACTAACAACCAAACATGTGCTAACTATAATGTCAGAAGGTGCACAAAAGATGGCCAATGGTTATATTTGATTCGGTCCATCTACTAAATGCCAATTTGTGTATGCTAAATGCCAACATCTGTCTGTAAGTGTAACTTTGCATAAACGTAACCCTTAATTATGCAAGTAATTATGGGTTACGTTTTTTATAACTATTTTATGAAAATTATTTCATCCATTAAAATTATATATAGCTATAAATATCGTAACATATTTCATCTTGTAAAAATTATTTTACAGTTGCAAAAACACTAATAAAATCCATACTGGAGAATAGTGGGGTGTGTCAGATCTATTTACGTTATCAAATAATCATTTCATAAAGTTCTAGTATACAAATATCTAAGGAAATTATTTTTTAGTATCGTAAATGGATCCAAGACTTAATAAATACTTATAAATAGCGATTTCGCAGTAAAAATGATACGACAAATAAACCTTACTTGATCTCAATCAAAACAAAGTAACCTGTATGAAAGCATTACCTGTCATCATCAACTAAATATCTCCATTGTCTTACTAATACCTTTTCTTTCTGCTTTTAAAATTATATGAAACTACGTTTTTCTCCAAAGCCAATAAAAAACAACGCTAGCAGTAGTACATTAATGATTAATAAAGACAAGGATATCTGATTGTGATACAACATGCAATTTTTAAAGTAAACCTTTAGACAACCGTTATTGTTTTCCGTTAGCCAGTGTACACATTAAGTAAAAAAGTAAACGATACAACATAGGGCTGATTATATTTTTCTATTAAGGGGTTATGAAAAAATGTTCATGTTTTTTGTTCGTAAATTCGATATTAACCTTAACATTTTCCGAAATTTTGTATTAAGTATTAACTATTGTAAAATAATTGACTTATAAAACTACTTATATTATAAATTAAACAGGTATTAAAAGAAAAATTTCCAGAAATATTTTTTATCATACCTCCTGATGTCAAACTGCCCGTCATCGGAGTATCAACTTCATAGTTGTAAGTAGCTCTCGTGGCATTAGAACTGGTGGCTTCAAGGCTATCCGTGCTGCCCAGCATCAGGTCAGTATCCCTTGCCCTATATTGTTTCTCATTAGTCATTGCAATGATACGAAATTACAAATATTTTGGAACTTTTGCAAAGTTTGTTATAAAACCAAAATGAAAATCACTATGACACCATTCAAAACCTTAAAATGTTCCTGTTGTTATTTATTTATTGTAAACTTCAACGTAAACATATAAATATTAGATAAATTTATAGTAATATAATGTTAGATTAAGTTTAGTCCAGAGTTCGACAGCGTGTATAGTGAAGAGTAATCATGCAAACCATTACTATGTTTAAGAATTAAGGGCATTCCATTATCTATCTTCTTCCGTCTGTAAATATCTTTAATTATGTATTTTTGATTGTTGTAATTTCATACTCATCCAAATCATATTTAAATTCATATAACTCTTGTCTCAAAGAGTATAAAAAATATAACAAAAAATTGACGACTTGACGTCATTATTTCTTTTAAGAAATTGCTATCAAAAATATTGTTTGATTACAAAAGTAAATTACATACAAATACTGATTTAAAATTTTGAATTTATATTTTTAACTTAAAATATTGAGGTATTTTACCAGTTTATGAACAATATTTGTCACATTTTATTGTAAAACAGCTATCCAAACTTTATAAATTAATATCAACTCTGACAAAGTGAATTTCCATTAAGTTTCATATTTATAATGGAATAAATCCTCTGATGAAAAAAGTCATCTACTGGGAGAATTTCAAAAACAGAACTAATGTAGCATTTTCATTGTATTCCGGATTAATATATCTCATATGAAGATAATATGTGAGGAAGTTTACAATATAACTTTATCAAGTATTAATTCCATCTGCATACAAAAAATGTTGCATAATAGTGGGGTAACAAATTAAAGGAACCTGTTATACCTAGGTCTTCTTTTTATTTACTAATTTCTTACAAAATCCATAGAATTTAGATTTAGCAAATTAGAGTAAACATGACCACAGACTATGTAAAATACTCAAATAACTATTGAAGTTTTTTGGAATTAAAAAAAAGTAGAACTTTAACCAATATATGATAGGATTGATGTACCTTGAACTTTATATATATATATATATATATATGTATATATATATATATATATATATATATATATATATATATTTTATAACATGTAACAAAAAGAAACAAATCTTCCAATTTTAAATTAATTATGGGTTATATCTATCTGGTAACATTTTAGATAAATAGGTATCAAAACTATATTTTTTTTATTGAAAATATTGTCAAAGCAGGTACGTGATATATAGGACAAAGGTAAAAGCAACGTAAAGGTATAACAGGTTCCCGTATATTTAATTGTATTATACTTACCATAAATAGTATAAAATATAAACACATCCAAATTAATAGTGATTTTATAGTTAATTAATAGTCCTTTGTGAATAAAAATATAATGATATTGATAAATACATATATGGTATTCTGTTAATAACTATATAAAACAAATTCACTGGGGTTAAAACACCTGATTAAAATAAAAGTAATTTTAATTGAAGACAAGGCAGGTCATTTAGGTTAGGTTTTAAGGTCATTTAACATAAAATTCTACAGATTTATAACAGCAAATACTTTATATTTATATAATTTTTATCAACGATGCAATCATAACCATTGTAATTAAATCATATACTCGTCTTGCACAGTTTAAGAGAACAGATATGAAAGTACTAGTACATTGTTATTCTTCTAACTGCTCGGTAAATGTGGCATAGTCACATATATGTGTTACTGTGTCCTCCAGTTGTAAAACACTGTGACAGAAGTTTCATGTCTGATAGTCTACCTATTGTTGTACCATGGTATGTGAATCTAAGGAGTATCAGAGGAGTTACTGTTGACATCACTTCTTATAAAAGTGGATTCCTTTCGAGATAAGAACATCTCATATCAGCCCCAGAGGGTGGTAGTGCTCTGTCATCATTACATTTCAGAAGAAACAAAAATTATGATAAATGAAAGGTCTTATACTCATTTATTTAACTATACCTTCGAGCCATCTCTTAGCAGTTTCAGGCACATATTTATAACAAACAATCATTTTATAGTTCTGTATCTGTTATAAATATGTAACATGATCATATAACAAATGATCATGTTACATATTTGTAACAGATTCCGCATTGTATCATTTCATACTGACTCCAATATTGACCGTTTTTAGAAACAAATATGTTACACCAAACGTCTATTACGTTGTACTTAAGTGTTTGTTATACTAACATACGAACTCATAACACTATTATTTTTTTTATAGTACAGAAATTATTTTGTGCTCAAAAGATTTATCCATGACTATAATAACTAATTTAGGCGGGTATACATCTTGAATGAGTCTGTAAATATACATTGTTTTTTTGTGAAATTTAGAAAGTCACAAAGAGATATATATCAATGTATAAATGTACAATGATAAATGTTATCTTCGCCCAATACTCATACGATCCCTTCACGATGTTGAGAGCTATCGCTCAAATTATATCAAATCATATATAAGATCATCCAATATTTTCTCTCTATTTGATCTATATTAATATTTTAAGAGCCGATTTTTCAATCGTTAGATTAAGAGTTGCTTTCAAATATTGAATATATTTGGCATTAATATTGTAGAAATTCATTATTCATAATTAAATGAAACTACGTGATGTAGTATTATTTCTACTTTCTATAAGTTCATTACCACAACCTAGGTTTCGTTGTATTACATCTTCAGGTGGGCTATTAGCAAAGATGCCTGATGAAAGAAACCTGGGTCGTGGTAAAGAACTTAAACAAAGTAGAAATAATACTACGTACATCACGTAGTTTCATTTAATTGTGCAAGAGTTGTTTGTTAGATAGAGCAAAACTGCATTTTTCAACCTTCACACAACTGATATTAGCGGAATTCTCCGGCATAAGATGAATAAAATTATTAGATAAAGGAACCAAATAGCATTTATTCAAGTAGAGGTTATGTTTCAATGTTTATTATAATATTGTAATCATATTTTTATATATAATAACTGTAGCCGTGACTTCTTTCATCTATGGTTCTTTAGAAAATATTGTTAAAACACAACGCCATCATCAATGAAGAAGATGAAATTAAATTAATGGATTTGGAGATGTTGTATCCAAAAAGAGCACCAAACCTCGTCTAAACGAATAGACATTACAAGGAATAAAATTTATAAACTACATATTTCAAACATCATACAAACTACAAACTCATTTAAGGTAGTTGTGTGACAGTAAGATCCAAAAATTATTATAAAATATTTTATTGAAGATTATTTTTTTTATTTTCCAAACTGTTAAGATAATTTAAGATTGTGACAATTTGCAAAGAAAAGACAAAAAAAGAAAAAGAAAAAAGAAATACCTACTTTTCCTGTTATCTTAATTGTATAATTTTTGAAAGCGATTTTTACCAAAACTAAACGGTAAATATTTTTTTTTCAAAATTTTAATATAACGTAATTTTACATTGACTTAATTTCTCAGACAAATCGCTCGAAGTATTTTTTAAACAAAATTAAGTGTGTGAAATTGCTACTCTTGTATATACCTGTAATGTTAATTATACAATTTTTCGAGAGTGATTTTTACCAAAGCTAAACTGTAAATGATTTTTTGTTTCATAATGTTAGTATAACATTTTACTTTGACTTAGTTTTTGGACAAATCACTCGATGGGTTTTTTTTTAATAAAATTCAAAGTGTGGTGAAATAACTTTTTCTGTGATGTTAATTGGAATGGAAGGTGAATTTTACCGAAACTAAATGGCAAATAATTTTTAAATTTTAAAATAAGTTAGATACTTACAGTTTTAATAGTATATAAAAAAATTCAGAAAATTTCGTCGACAGTGCATTTTATACAACAACTACCATAAGGTACAAAATCTGGGTTACATTATAATGAATGTAATAGAAAATATTAAAAGAAAATTATAAAAATACTTCAAAGAATGTATAGAAAAGAAGGCATCATGGTTTAATACCAATCAACAGCAACATGCATGAGATCAGTGAATTAGAAGTGGAAAGAGAAGTGTATGGCGTGAATAGAATGTGTACAGGGAAAATGTTTAAATATGGCACTTCTGTAGACCTTGTGATGATATAATCAAAGCACCATATTATGTGTTGAGCCCTTATAAATATATAAATACGTGCACTCGCTTGACTCCTACTCGTGTGCTTGGGTCAAAACTGTTTCAATTTCTACTTATGAGATACTGTTTTCAATGCTTTAAGATGAAGTTTACGATTCACATATTTCAGCAAATGCAAGGATTTGACTGGGTTTCTGTGTCTGGTGTAAGCTGGACTAAATAATTTTCGATTGTAAGTAATTCAATAAGTTTATACATCTTTTCATTTCAGTGGCATTTCTTATCAAAATGTTAATGTGGAATTCTAGATACTTGTGTGTGTGGTTTAAAACTGTTTCAGTTTCTACTTAAGAGATACTTTTCTCAATGTTTTAAAATGAAGTTTACGATTCACATATTTCAGCAAATGCAAGGATTTGACTGGGTTTCTGTGTCTGGTGTAAGCTGGACTAAATAATTTTCGATTATAAGTAATTCAATAAGTTTATACATCTTTTCATTTCAGTGGCATTTCTTATCAAAATGTTAATGTGGAATTCTAGATACTTGTGTGTGTGGTTTAAAACTGTTTCAGTTTCTACTTAAGAGATACTTTTCTCAATGTTTTAAAATGAAGTTTACGATTCACATATTTCAGCAAATGCAGGGATTTGACTAGGTTTCTGAGCCTGACGTAAACTGGACTGAATAATTTCCACTGTAAGTGATTCAATAAGTTTGTACATCTTGATCTCAGTGATTCTCTCCATTTTTGGGATTTGACAGTCCTGCTTCTTCACTTGCCTTGAAGCCAAACACACATACACATAAAGGTTGCCAAAGCAAGGTAAAAAATAAAAAATTTAAGGAATCAATTACTAAATATATAAGAACAGATTTTTCATAAAGTGCCACCAAAAATGCATCCGAGTCAATCATGTACCATGAACATACTAACTCATTGAATCGACCTTTCATTATGACAAACAAGCATGCTATAGGCCCTTATCATATTCCTCATATACAATCATGCGTGTAGACGGCAGTGAACATCTTCATTATTTGGATATATTTCACCATACTTACCATTATGAAAAAAATGTTTCCAGTTGTTTAAACTTTTGCTTTCCTCAACTGTCGTGATTGGTTCCAATTTAAAGAAATTTTTTTTATGTTGGCCTCAGTCACCCGGAGCAGATTTATTATATTGACAATGTGTCAAAGTAAGGCGCACTAATGTCGACAATATATTGACTTCCTTACTGAATGAGTTCACGATTCTATTTGAATTCTTTTATTATTGTAAAGGGAAAATCAGATAGGGATACTCGGTTTTAATGGTGAAATATATGACAGCTGGATAATTGGTGGGGTAATAGAAATATTAAAGATGTACAAGTACATATTAGATAAGTAAGAGCATGTGTCGAAAAGGACTTTGAATTTAAGTTCATCTTAAAAATGCTATAATCTATATAAAAGTATAATAGTGTAAAATCAGAAGAATGATTGGAACATACAATTATTGTGTAGTGTAACATCTGCATAATGGGCAATAGATATTGAAAAAGACTTAAGATGTATCATTCCGCTGTCCTTGTGGAATTTATACGGAAAAAATTGGTTGAATAAAAACGTATGATGCAAAAATATGCTACAAACAAAATTTCATTGTGTTCCCGAAAGCAAATCTATCTCTTAGAAAAAATATCTTGTATGAATGTTTGTATACCGATGATTTTTGACGAAAATGAAAAATGGAATGCGAAATGAAAATGATTTCACGATACTTTTGATTCAATTCCAGATACTTTTCATTCAATATGATTAAAATTGGTGTTGATATTCTTTTGTAAAGCTTTTATCTACAAGTGCATTTCATTGAGGCCACAATGATGTACATCTACAAACTCGCGCATAGTGCAGTTGCTTTGATTCTTCTGAGCCAAATTGTTTATTCAAGGTTTACAATTTTCAGTGGGCTTTTGGAAGAGATTATGATGGCTTGGTTTAATAAATTTGATTTAATTACCTCTATTCATATCATTGTTTTTTTTTCTTCCCTGTAAGTAATCTAAACTTAAAAAGCACTCATTAAATATGATTCATGCACCAATACTTTTGGTCGGATATTCTACAATTATTGACACCTTTATTTGGACATTATTATGTCTATTGATACTGACACATCACTGGTATCATATCATAAGGATACTGACACATCACTTGTATCATATCAATGAGTTTATGTGTCTGATGAGTTTGTGAAATTGAAGTATACGACAAAGAATAACTATAGGATACAAAACATACTAAGTGTTTTGAACAAAGTAAAGAGTAAAAAGACTTCAACAATGATAATAGTATACGGTGGAGTGCTGGTAGTGGTAATTGCATACAAGATTGGTTTATGAAATTTATGTCAGAAAGATGAGAGTAAGGTCAAAACAATAGAATTGAGGTCTTTGAAAAAGCTTTTTAGAGAAATTTTAAGTGTAGAAATAATAATATAAAACAATAATGAGTTGAAATTTTTTTTTTAAAAAGTGAGGAAAATTTCCCAATATTGTTAAAATAACCAGGAATCAATAATAAATGATTTAGGAAAGTTTATTTAAGAAATACTGAGAAGGAGAAATAGAACATGGGAAAATTATTTAAAATATAATTAAAATTGTCCAACTGAATATGAAGTAAAAGTTTGAAGATTAAGAAGTGAAAAATTGTATATCGGCAAAAAAATAGTAGAAGTTTATTAGAATTGTTTAATCTTGGACACTTTGTTGCTTTTCACCAATTGCAATAGGTAAATAACAGAAGTAGAAGTAAAAGAAGGTGCGATTTTTATTACATTGAAAATTACCTGCTAAAACTACCAGATGAATCCAGATCCTCCTCTTGCCCACTCCAAGAACCGCTCGCTGGATCTGGAACATGTTTTCCTGATGAAGATACTATGGTCTGAACAATGGTCCTTCCAGAAGAAGGCGAAATCTCCTTGATAACCACTTCACTACCTATCTGTAAATCGGTTGGTATTTCTATTGAGCCGGAGGTTTGTTGTATCACTGTTTTAGTTATAGTCGAAGTTGTAGAACTGGTTTCCATGACATATGGTTTCTCCATCATAGTTATAAGGCTGTCCATATCAGATTGCTGTGATGTGGCTGATGAAGACATTTCAGAACCGAAAGAGTGCCCTGAACCCACGTTCATACCTTTGTAACTGTCTGATGAACTTTCAAATTCACGAATTCTAGCTCCAGGAATATCGACACCACCGTCACTTTCCATTGTGGTTACATTCTCCGATACTTTTTTCCCATCAACAAACTTTTGTTGTATCACCTTAGTCGTTCTAATAACTTCAATCACACCTTCACTTATTGTTCTCGAGCTTCCTGCAGCCTTTCTTTCCATTTCTTGTTGATCTAAAATTTTCATCATCTCCTCACAATCTCCTGGTAATGATTCCTGTAGGACACTCTCTGTTGCACATGTGAAGGATGAACGTTTGACGCATTCTGGTTCGGCAATTTCAATTGGCTTTGTTACAATTTTGCCATCAGTGGGAGTGAAAAATGCACCTCGGTCATCGAATTTTTGTTTTTGAACAGTTACTATGGTTGGACCAGTTATTGTAATTGATGAAGAAATCACTTTCTCTGGAGCTTGAGAGAATTGTTGATCAATCAATTTTCTGATTGCAGGTGAATCTGTTATAGATTTCTGTAATTGACTGACCTGTTTCTGACCTGGACTACCATCTCTCAGAGATGGGCTACCACTTTTCTGACTTGGGCTCCCACTTTTCTGACTAGGGCTGCCACTCTTCTGTGGTGGACTGCATTCTGAGCTACCTAGGCTGTGGGATCTGCGTTCAGAATCAATAAAGCTGCTGCTTTGAGATTTAGCTTCTAGAAGTTGAGCTTCCTTTTGTTTTGCTTCTATTTCTACTTTGAGGGCTTCTATGCAGGCCGATTCTAGTCCTTCAAATTCTTTAAGGCTCGCCATAGATACATCGTCACCTTGAGCACTTTTGCTCAACTGATATCGTCTAGGAAGTGATCCATTGAGGGAATCTTGGGAAGAAGATGAGTGTTGCTGGTATTGCTCTATTAATGCTTGCTCCAAGTTTTCGAACTCCTGTAAAGAGCTGATTGAAATATCATCCTGCTCGCCCCTTATCATAAAACGTCTACGAGACATCATCTCTGATTCTGAAAGGCTGCCATAAGAATTTCTCAGACTACCATAGCTTCCTATTGACTCTTTCTGTGAACTTAAACTTCCAATTCGGCTGGCATCAAAATCTGTCATTTCTTCTTCTTTGATGTCTTCTAATGGCACTCTCTCATATTCATATCTACCTGCTTCTCCTTCAAACTGCATTTGAATCCATTTTTTTCCTGCTTCAACTTCAGCTAGTTCTGCTAATTTTTGCCTTTTTTGTTCAGCTTCGTACTGTAGCATTTCTTCCTCCGATAGAGATCCTGATGTGCTATATTCGCTTTCTTGTTTTTTAGTTGTCTTCGATAGATATTCTTCCACTTCTTCATCATGCTTCTTTTCATATTTTACTTTCTTTATTTGAAGACTTTTTCCTTCCATATCTGTTTCTTGTGCTTCCCGAGCTACTTCTTCAATAACAACAAAGTCATCCATTTCATTTGGTTTATCCACCATTTCAAATTCATCACTTATGGGTGAGTCTTGATCTTTAGTATAACCACTGGCTTCGTATAATGTTCGTTCATCAGTTGTAAGTGACAATTCGGATTTAGATTCTAAGCCCTTTTCTAATCTGGGAGCTTCAATACCTGTTGCTATTTCATACATTTCATCTAAAACATATTCCCTCCCATTATCTGTTGATTCAGAACTTTGACTTGGAAGAGAAATGGGTGTTTGTGGTGTGGACAGATACTCCGATTCTTGAATTTTCAAGCTGGAAGAAGAGCTCTGTTTGCTATCTATGGGATAGGACTGTGCACTCACTTGTTCTGGTTGAGTTTTAGAATTTTCTTGTGTTTTGAAAGATGTTGATTGAGATTTGACAATTTGTTCATACTCTGAAGACCCAATAGGTATTATTTCGCTTGTAATATCAGCTATTTCTCTAGTTGTTTCAGTCTTGTGTTTGACATGAGTTACAGTTTGATCTTCATATGTCCTCGGTGGTAGAGCATAGGCAAAAGAAATTACAGTCACTTTTTCCTGTACTGTATCTACAGTTGGTTTGGTAAGTTTTTCTAATTTTTCAATACTAGTGTCTTCTATATCTACACTTTCAGTAACACTTTCCAAAGGAAACTTTTCAGGTATAAGGTCTTTAGGCTGAAAACGCATTTCGTGAGATCTCTTCATTTTACCTAAATTCTCTGCAGAAGTCGATTCTACGAGTCTCCCGACTTCCTCATCTGGAGATGCTTCATCCCCACTTATAGAACCCTTGACTAACTTTTTGAGTAAACTGGCATCTGCTTCTAAATTCTCAACTACAGAATCCCTATGAGAATCATGTTCCGGAAGGAAATTGTCTGTGTAGTTACTGCTTTCCATCAATTCCTCCTTGAGTTCATGAGCAGATGGTACCAGGGTTTCTGATGCATCAGATATATCTATACTTGCTAATTGACTGGAACTTTCAGAGTCCAAACTTTTCATACTATCTCTTGAAGTAAACGAACTTGGTGCAGTATAGAAATCTTTCGAAGTTCTCAAAGATTGTGATGAGGCATCCTGAGTTGTGAGAGCTGTCTCGAACTCTGCAGTTGCAGTCAATAAATTTTCCACATCAGAAGACAGAGGCCTACTATGAGGACTATCAGTGTGCTCAAAACTTTGATAATGACTTTCCCCAGAATTTGACCATCCCTCCACATCAGATCCTGATCTCCTGTCAACAGGGGTTATTATTTTGGTTTTAACATGTTTTTTGGATTGCCGTAATTTAACATCAGGGCTACCTTTTGATGATTCATCCCGATCTGATGTAGCTACATCACTCTCCGTTTCTAAAATAGAGTGTGGACCACTATCAGACTTGCCTGACGTGTCATCGGTCAATGTTGAACTTCTATCCTTACCTATAATTGTTTCTTTATCCTCATCAGAAACTGTCTGAAGAGTTTCATCTTGAGACATAGACATGTCTTTAGATAGAGCTCTTTTCTGTTCAGTCTCCTTGATTGATTTGGATTCTGACAGATCCTCTATTTGCACCGGTTCTTCAGCTATAACTTCTGGTCTATCCGGGCTTATAAGTTTGAATTCAAACTCAGATGGTGATTGCTTGTAAGCACTGCTTCCATCACTATTCTCTCCAATAATCTCACCTTGTGCCGCTTCAAGGGACTGCTTGACTTCATCAATAGTTTTTTCCAAAACCGACAAGTCTGTAAGTGGCTGTGTAGATTTTAGTGGTTCATGTTCCGTTTCAAGTTTCGTTGCATGAAACTCGGCGGATGAAAGATCCGTATCATAGCCGCTGCTGCAGATATCTTCTAGGCTTTTCTCTTTAATAAACTTGTGTTCCTCTTTCTTCTGTTCAGTGCCAGTATGAAGTGCTGAATCGGCTTCAGTTGAAAAATCAGATGGATGAAGTGTATCAGCACTGACAGAATCTATAGACTTTTGTAGGGCCTCTGCTTCCTGTGATTCCAAAGATTTTACCATATATTCCGTGTCTACGCTTTCACCCGATTTTATCATGATGTCTTTGTATAAAGCTTCATGTTCCTCAGAAGGCACCTCTCGTTGTGATTGATCGGCACCCACAAGTTCAGTTTTCAGTTTAATTCTCACTTCAGTTGAATCTTTTGGTAGCTTTGTGTGAAGTGTTGTTTCTGCATTATCGTCTATAATAACGGTATCTTCGTCCTGTTCTGGAGAAAATTCAACATCTGTCATTGTTTCTGGTATTTCTGCTACTTTTTCAAAAGAGTCCTGTTTTTCAACCGATACTTCCCATACTTGTTCTTGTACAATTTCCTGGGATCGACGAATAGGTGACTTCGGTAATGAATCAGTTTTAGTTGTTGTAACTTCTAATACCTCGTCAGGTACAAAATCTGATTCTGATTGGGTGTCTTGACTACCTCCTCTGCTCATTATCCTTTGAATTGGAGAAGCTGATGACACTTTGATTTCCGTTATGAAATCAACTTCGTATACTTCATTATCCTTCTTGAATGATTTTGATCGGCTTTTAGGGCTTACTTCTGATTTTTCAGATTCCTGAGGACCCATAGATTCACTCTTTGCACTTCCATGTGACATATCAGAGAGATCATCATGTTCTTTGCTAACAACAATTGATTCTTCTACTGTGTAATTAGTTTTGGAGCTCACAATGACTCCTTTTTCCGATATTTCTTCAGTAGATATACTTTCGTCTTTTTCAACAATCTGTAATGACGATTCTATGAAGGAATCTTTAGCTCCAAGGCTGTCATCATCAGTTTCCTTTATGTCTTCAAGTTCTGAACCTTCTGTGAAATATTCTTTACCCCATTGCTCATGATGCAAATCTCTTTCTGAGTATGTTACTTCATTGATTTTCGTCACAATATCATCTTTGATGGCCGACATTTTTTCTTCGGATTTTGTTTGTCGGCCTGCATACAAGCCTTGTTCTAAAAACTGTCTCTGAACAACAACCACATCTGTATCATCACTGCTCTTTATTGTTGTTTTGGTTTCCACGTCTGATCGTTTTGCACTAACCTCCTGACCTTTTTCCGTTTTCTTAATTTCAACTTCTGTCTCATCCTTATCTCGTCGTATCACTGTTTTATGTTTGACTTCGTGCTCCTGCCCTGAAACTTCATGAACAGTTTCCATTTTAACAATTAATGAATCATCATCAGATGACGAGACATGCTTCGTTTCTGTGAAATACTCTTGGCCAGATATTTTCCTAGTTTCTGTCTCCATATGAGTGACAACCGTGTCGTATTGAGTCAATTCTGTGCCAAGCGTTGGGACTAGGAATTCAGATCCCAAATGTTCAAATTTCAAGTCTGATAACTCAGCAATATTTATCTTTTTAAGTCCTGTTAAATCGTCCTTTAGTTCAGTTTCTATTTTAGGTTCTATTTCGCTTTCGGCAGCTGTTTGTTGCTCTCTCTGTAATTGTTCCATTTTTGCTGCATGCTGTTCCATTTTGATTTGATCAATTACATTGATGCTAGTTTCAATTGTCCTGTCGACTAATTCTTTAGCCCCTGTTGTTATAGTAGGTTGGTCTACATTGACAAATGCTAAATTGTCAGCCATGTGTCTCATAGGGGACTTGGGGGTCACTGCCGCTTGTAATACGTTGGATACTCCCGTGAGTAGTTCTGCAATTAGAGGAGAGAAAAAATGTTTGAAGTCACATAATAACGGGCTAAAACTTTTTTATATTCTCCAAATAGTAATGAGAATGTAAAGAAATTTATAATTTTTTTCCTCATTCATATTCAATATTAATATATTAACTAATAAAATTTGCATGCTATCATTTTAAACAAGCATGAAACTGCCTGCCAATGAAATAAATATATATCTATCTGTATGGTTTTCAAGGCTAATCAAATAATATCACAGTCTATCATAACTTCCATATCAATCAAGCACAGTATACATCATCCACTTCACTAACAGTCTCTTTAACAAAGATCTGTCATAATTTTTTGGTTTCCACACATTTCTTCCATACTAATATAATCACAAATCATAGTAAAAATACAGGGACTGAGATTCCCAGTTCTGTCTAATATTCCCAGATAAGATTAGATTTTACATATTCAACTTTATATCAAAATTATATATATATATATATATATATATATATATATATATATATATATATATGTATATATATATATAATACCAAAAATTACATATAAAACTGCATAAGAAACAAAGTTTCTTTTACATATGTCGAATAATTGGAGTTTATTCGTTAAGAATTTTTATATAAAGCATCCGGTATGAAGTTTTATGAGGAGTAAATTTAGAAGTTCAGAGTGTTATGAAAAGTGTAACAGTTTGTAAGTTTGGATATAGGAGGTAATTACCTACACATTTTATTTCAGAAATTCTTTTACCAATATTTAGAAAGAACCTTCAGGATGGACAAAGTTGTATATAGCCTGCTAAAAAAATGTTTCATGTATTATGAAAAAGTTAAATTTTGTAAGTTTGGATGTAGGAGGTAATCTCCAAAACTACTCATTCGATTTCAAAAAGTTCTTTAACCAATATTTAGAAAGGACCTTCAGGGATATTTAAAAAAATTTCATGCATACCAATTCTGCAACGTAAGTCAACGAAAAAACAGTCGAGCGAATGTGTTTCTTATAAACGCTGCCTTAATGTTAAGAGATATATTGATAGGTGATATTGATATTTATATTTATATACAGTGTTACCTATTTTATACATTCCAAGACAATCGTAATTAAGGAATAAACTTCAGTGGGGCGTCGGAGTTGACAAGTACAATGTTTTGTTCATCAATATTCCAAAGTTTATGAAATTCCCAGCAAAATTGTTTATACTGTGTTTGTATTTGATGTAATTGTCATAGTATGGGAGATTTTATACCATGTGTTATAATATATAGAAAGTAATATGGACATATCCGAACAAATGAATATACAGCGTTTATACATTTTATTTTAGCTGCTTCTGTACTGAATTTTTGCTATGCAAAATTTCAAGAAATCCTTATTTAATTTGAGTAAATATTACATTTATATCAGTTGCTATCATGACATTTCTGCTGATTTTGTTTGCACTGTGGTACTTCTTCTATTAACATTATCTAGGTAGTTTTCTTTGGGATTGTAGTTATACTGTATGAGCAATATAAATATATAATTTTTGTTATACTTACATTCTATGTATTCATGCCAAATTTATATTTTATTTCATAACTGGTGGATAACATATTTTTTGCCATGTAAAAATTTTCTTAAATATACTTTATATACTAGTTATGTGAGACATATGACGAAGTAGTTGTACCCTTTTTATACTCTAAATAGGTTTATATTGACTATTTACCATATAATTTATGTATAACTGGTTCAAGGACTCCAAGGTTTATTGGGATTCCATTACATTTCATTTTAAGTTACCATAGGACCCTGTGTCATGTATTTTTGCCAGAGAACTCATATTTAGGAAAAGTTGAGAGATATAAGTAGCATATGCTTAGGTGTGCAAGGCAAGAATATCAAGTACACATCAATTAGTCCATGTCAAGATTTATTGGGATTCCATAACATTTCATTTTAAGTTAGCGTAGGACCCCATGGCATGTATTTTTGCGAGAGAACTCATATTTAGAAAAAGTTGAGAGATACAACTAGCATATGCGTAGGTGTGCAAGGCTAGAATATCAAGTACACATCAATTAGTCCATGTCAAGGTTTATTGGGATTCCATAACATTTCATTTTAAGTTAGCGTAGGACCCCATGGCATGTATTTTTGCTAGAGAACTCATATTTAGAAAAAGTTGAGAGATACAAGTAACATATGCGTAGGTGTGCAAGGCTAGAATATCAAGTACACATCAATTAGTTCATGTCAAGGTTTATTGGGATTCCATAACATTTCATTTTAAGTTACCGTAGGACACTGTGGCATGTATTTTTGCTAGAGAACTCATATTTAGAAAAAGTTGAGAGATACAAGTAGCATATGCGTAGGTGTGCAAGGCTAGAATATCAAGTACACATCAATTAGTCCATGTCAAGGTTTATTGGGATTCCATAACATTTCATTTTAAGTTAGCGTAGGACCCCATGGCATGTATTTTTGCTAGAGAACTCATATTTAGAAAAAGTTGAGAGATACAAGTAGCATATGCGTAGGTGTGCAAGGCTAGAATATCAGGTACACATCGATTAGTCTATGTCAAGGTTTATTGGGATTCCATAACATTTCATTTTAAGTTAGCGTAGGACCCCATGGCATGTATTTTTGCTAGAGAACTCATATTTAGAAAAAGTTGAGAGATATAAGTAGCATATGCGTAGGTGTGCAAGGCTAGAATATCAGGTACACATCGATTAGTCTATGTCATCACTGCTATCATTGGACTGCCGCTGCAATTTAGGGATGGATCCAAATTCGTATGGGTAGTGACCGTGAGAAATTTTGTAGTCTATAACGTGTCCCGAATATAACATCTACCTTTTGATGGCAATAGCTAAGTATGAAGGACAAAGGCTAGTCCTCTATTGCCTAATATTTAGCTAACCTAAGGTAACATAAGTTAAATAAAAATACAAATTGCTTTGTAAGCAAAACCCCAAAGTCAAATCACCTATGGAGGATACCGGTGAAGCTGAAAAACTCTTCATTGTGTAACGCTTAGGCTGACCAGGTGATTCTATAGAGGGCACAGTATTGTTGCAAAATGATAAACCAATAATTTCCCAATACCAGAAATATTATTTCAACAGATATTTCAGTCAAAACTATAACTCACAATGCAACAGTTATCCTCATTAGATGATATTAAAGTAACTTACATAAAATGCAATGAAAAAGGCCTTCCTTCCTCAGGGCAGAATCAAAATGAAGACATCTGAAACCTACAAGCACCATGGCAAAAAGGGCAAAAAGGGTCCATACAAAAAAAATTATTCACCTAATGAGAAGAAAAAATTTCAAAGGTACTAAAAAGGAAGTAGAGAAAAGATCAATCCGATAGGAGGTATTAGCAATGACTGTATATAAAACTGAAACATCTAACAGATTTTCAGTGCTCAATACGAAAGAAGTTGATGAAAATGATAAGAATCTCAAAACCATCACCGATAATTCTATATTCCCTGAAGATTTCAAGTGAAGAAATTCAGTCATGCAAAGTGTCAGCAATATGATCACACTAAGAACCATTGCATGACGTTGGAGCCCATAAAACTATATGGTGTACAATAGATTTTAATGCCTCTGCAGTTTGTGTTTTGCATATTTTTCTTTGAATATATTTGTCGGAGGGCCAAAATGTAGAATTAAACAGTTATATTGTTGCAATCTGACGTGCCTTATCGCCGACAGCTAACAGAGAGGAAAGAAATGTTGCCCTCATGAACAGTGCCTGTTAAGAGTCACAGCGAACACATTTCTACAAAATAAGTCACTGTCACTCTTAACTTATAAAGGGAATGACAGAACCTTCATTATACAAGAACAAAGTTGTAGCAGACAGACAGAATAGACCAACTTGTGTTACAAATAAACACACTGACATATTTAATTATAACGGAACATAAACGGTAATTGCAAACAAGAGTTGGAGATCCTAATTAAACAAAATAGACATTTCACTAATATATCAAAGTAATCTGGAATGTTGCTTTACAATGGGAAATTATTTTACTCGTCATCCTGACTCTAAGTCCCATGGAGAGAAGGCAGTAAAATTAAAAAGCAGTGTGGAACATCACCTTCATGGTAAGTTTGAATTAATCAATTCACTATAGCTATAGCAGAAAGAAATATAGGTCCTATCAACAAAGCAAAACCTATTGGTTACCAAGACATAATATCAAAGTGGAAATACTTAACCAATATTTCGTCTCCCGTGAGTGGAATGGTAAGCACACGTCATCGGTAAATGGAATTGTAAGCATACATACCGGGAATTTTACGTGAATTGAAGAAGTATATTGACAACCTTGATCTAAGACCGATTTTGATTTAGTTGATTTTTTTATTATGAAAGGTAATTCAGAAGTATATTTAAAAAATACACACGACATAGAAAATTTCTCAGATTTGTGCAAAGCCTGGAAAACCCTTAACTGAACCTAACTTCCAATATCAAAACTTTATGAAAAAAAAATCTTAATAGAAACAATACCAAAACGTTTTAAAAAGTTTTTAAAAACTTTAAGAAAAGCATAACATAATTCCAAATCACCATTGGTTTCATGAGAAGCATTTTATCATAGAATAGATTCGAAAGTAGTACACCAAATGAGGGACTTAATTGAAAACAGCTTAAAATACACCAGCATACAGCTTTCTTAAAAATATATACAGCTTTCTTTTTAGACCTAAAGCAAGTATTTTATAAGGTGTGGTGTAAAAAAATCTATACATATAATAAAATTGTAATGGAATGAATTTGCATATAGAAAATCATTTTAAGAAAATGATTAATATAGCATACAGAATGATAAGAGAAGCCAGAAAACCTGTTTTTAGAATTTTTGTATACCTGCCTGTCTATGTGTATTTGTTCTTAAATTATGCAAAATCTACTCCATGGATTTTGATGAAATTTTGTATGGTAAGAGTTTTTACCCATGGGCAAATATAGGATACATTTTATCTGGATATTACAGATTTAAAAAAACACCCCGATTTGGTGAATTTTACAATATTGGTACTGCTAATTCCATTTACTATTGTTTTTAATATTTATGATCATAGATATACTACAGTATATATAGTACTGCCAAAGCGATCTATCAGCCTTTTTATTACAGCTAGTCTTAAATAAACACAAAATGTATCTGCCTAACTAATCCTATATGATCTTGAAATTCTACCACAATCAAAGAAAATTTAAATTAAAGCATAAGGACAAATCGTCTAAATGACGTTTCTGCTTCATTTTCGAAAAAGTATGTACTTGACCCTGTATTCCTGTTTATATTATAATACAATACATACTCCAAAAAATACATGTTCACATAGAAATGGTAACAATAAAGGAAAAAGCAAGCAGAAGCAACAAAATATATTAGAACAGATTATAGGGACAAAGCAATGAACTAATTAAGAATCTATTGAATTCCTGTGGATATTTGATGGACCTTAAATAATGACTGACAACTTCAGGGTTATGTTTATTGAAATGTCATTCCAATCATAAAATTATCATGGAACACATCTTTTAATGGCCAGAATGAATAGATTGCAGATAGCCTTCAAAAAAACTATTTGCCTACAATTTTTGACATAAAACATAATTTCGATTGGCTGAAGCAATTAGTGATGAGAATTAGATTATATATGTTCATTATGCACGTAAACACCAATACCTTATATAGGCCAAACAGGAGTTTCTATACTCAAACCTGAACTGAATACGAGAAAGTTAAGGCTGAGTTTCTATGCATCACAATTCTAGAGTAGGTACCATAAAGTAAACCAGTCAAGAAAGAATTGGGCTGAATCCTTCTAGTATAACTACCTCTTTCACTTGATGTGGTATCATCTGATCATCACTTGTTCAGAGTTTTAAACTATCGTTTACAAAATGAGAAATTTGATAGTGTGGAAGAATTTTAAAGAGATATTTTCAACTTTCTTTAATCTAAGCCACCAGATTTTTAAGCTGAAGGTATACATCACTGGTTACTAGGTAGCTTATTAGTGAAACCAACATGTTATTTGGCTGTACTGACAACAAAACCTTAGGAACAAAAATACAATTTTTATGCCAATGAACTCCTTTTACAAAATTCACAATGAGGTTTTAAGCATGTTTGAAAACAAAACAACAGTTATCACATCTCAACATATTTATATAAAACGGCATATTTATAAGACACTAGAATATTAGAATAGGAGATCTATTATTGGTGGATAGAGTTCAACTAATTTTTCATATATTGGGATAATTGCACTTTGGCAACATTGATGCAAGAAAATAATGTTATCGTGTTGCATAAATCCCAGTAATGAGACTGCAGACGTAAAATGAAAAATCTCTTCAAGGCAAAAAAATACATGAACATGGCTTAGATACAGACGATCTGCAAAAGCAGCTGTATATTTGATTTTCAAAATAATGAACGTAGCATGTTGACGGAAAGAAATTATTGTATAAAACGATAGCCCACAATTTGGTAAAAAGAAAAAAATCCCCTATTTATTCGAGAAGTGAAATGAAGTCATGCCCAATCCAAATTATTTTACCCTAAAGCAAAGATTATAATAAAAATTATTCAGGAACAATGCTGGAACCAGAAAGTGTCTAAATCTTTTCTTCTATTTCCTGCTATTGAAATTCCAAGTATACGAATTAAATTAGTCTTTGGCATAATTATTTGCTATAATAGGAGCATATAAAGTTGTTACTGTGTTACTGTATGGCACATGGAATTTGTATGGCTAGAGGTTAAGTGTGGAATAATGCGAGACGGATAGACACTTTAGTAAACAACCCCTGAATGCAGACAGACGCACGAGGGCAGGCACCTTTTTAGGTAATTTTACCCACATAATTTCCGATGTTATGTACAATCTTGCTTTGTTTCCTAAATTTCTTTAAAATTTGAAACTGTTGTCAATATTTGTAATTTAATTACTTTAATAAGTGTAGTATTGTTGTGCATAAATTTTGTTGGCACCTAATTCATATTTGTAAATCGGTATGTTTTTGATGATCTACGTGTATGATGTCACTGGCTTAACTATATAAACATAAAATTAGTCTTATTAAGAAAGTAACAAATATAAAAATGTTCATATTTATAAGTAACTTGTAACCGATCTTTACAGTTCACTATTGTACCACATGCTAATCGACAAAAGGTTAATATGTATAAAAAACACAAGGCAATGTTATTTGATTGATGGTTCTAAATCTGTGATTTATGAAAAAAATCTATCAATTACAATAAATTTAAAAATTCAATATATGTAAAATGTAACGTAATAGCTATTTAATGTAGAATGAAATAAATTGCATGTATCTCGATCAACACAGTTCTATTGACTTAGTAGTCACTGAGTTGTTAAGGTAAATCTTTCACCGATTCAGATTCAGTGAGTTACTTCACTTAGCTGAATCAAGATCAACCCCTGAACAAATGACCTCATACCCAACTTTTTCATCGTTAACATTTTAATCGATACCATTCCTAAACATACTCGTCTATCAACAATTCTTTTATAAACCATAACATACATTAAATTATCAATTCCCAGATTTTTAAATTAGTTTTAGTATTGTTTTCCACATTTTATTCATAATTATTTTTGAACCTTAGGGTGAAGCCTTTTTCAGTACGCTAGGTTTGCTTAAATACTTGGAGGGTATACCATCTATGTAATTATTTATAGTATTCATGTATAGTTATGTCTTGAAAAAAAAATTATTTGACCAGATTAGATTAAACTGTAACTTCACTTATTGCCTACAATCATATCAGTTTATACTACTTAGCAATAGCCAAGATAAAACTTGTGTTATTGTTTATGATATCCTCTACTTTTAGATACTGTTTATATTACTTTGATTTTAAAAATACAAATTTGTTGTCTATTCCTTAAAGTTCCCATTAAATGGAATTTAGCTAACCTTCAAAATAAATTAAAAACTAAATATATTACCTATCTATTCATTTTACTTAGTAACTAATATAGATCTAATAACATATGAAAAAAGAATAATCCCAAAAACGGGGTTTTTTTGCTTATTTGGGGTTTCAACAATATTTAGTGGAATTGTTCTTGAGCATACGAGTATTTTTCAATATATTATTTGTTAACGAACTTAACAATAACTTTTCCAACATGGAATTCTAAAAAAGGTAAATCGGAAAGTGTGAGCTAAAGTCACGAAATCAAGAAAGGATCTGGGTGAATTTTTTTATTTCAAGCTAATTAGTCAATTTAATTTTTTTAAATTATAAAATATATTAGTGCAGTAAAAAAAAACAAATAAAACTTTTTATTCTTAGGTGAGAAATGCACATTTCGGACTAATGCTAATTTCGGACGGCCGTATCAGATCCACCATATTAATTTTGAAGAGTGGCCATAATTTTTAAGTTAAGAATGATTTCAAGATTAGAAATTAGAGATAAGAGGATGAATTAAATTAGAGATAACAATGATACAAACCTTTACATAATCTGGAAGATTTTGACTGATCATATCTCTGAAACCATTCTCCCATTAAATCGAACTAATGCGCAAACGTATCTATTATCTGTTATTTGTGATAAAATTTTTAAATTTCATAAAACTAATACACATATGGTTCTCTAAGTAACTTTTAATAAGGTGAACATATCTATTATCTGTTATTTTCAATAAATTTTCTAAATTTCATGGAAATAATGCAAATATGGTTCTAGTAAGCAGAATGCGATGCAAAAACTGATAGTAATTGTTTTTATTACTTGTTATTGTTTTGCGTTTATACCGAACGATGTATTTGGGAAACTTATTGTAATTGATAAGTATTAATTGCGAAGAAAGGTTCGATACGTTCTCGGAATGTCAAAACGAAAAATCAAATTGTTGGATGATAGACCATTGTTGAAAAAAAAGCCTGAAGGCTGCCACAAAACTGCGAATACAGAAATTTGACAATATTTGACATTGTCAGATTTTTGAGATAAGATCTATAATTATGCAAAATAATTTAACAATATTCTTATTAGTTTCTTGATAAACCAATTTAATTAAGTCGCTTGCTTGCTCTCATGGGTATGGTGTTTAAAATTTTTAGAATGAGTTTGATCCACTTTTTACAAAGTTTATTAACGTAACCTCCATCAGATTAGTGAATAGATTTTATATTAGTTTATAAATCATCATTATATAAGTGTTTAATAATATTAACTGTACTTAAAAATCATGGAAAATATAATTTTATGAAAATTTGGTTGACATTTTATCAATCAACTTTCAAATTGATTTTAGAAGACATTATAATATATTCGTATTGTGACATAACAAATGGAAAATCTACATAACTTCCCAAGTACCTTATTGATAACAGATAAGTTTCCTAATGATGACAGATAAGTTTCGCAAAAAAATATGTTGTTTCAAGAAAATATATTTTTGTTTTGAATTAAACAGGCTGTACCTGTTCCATTACGACTATGATCAATTTATCAATAATTATAATAATACACCAAAAAAAATGCGAAGTAAAAGCTTTCTATTTTATCGAGATCTTTACTAAGATTCTATTAAATATTGAGAATTACAACAAAAAATGTGTTGCCTTTGCGCAGTGTGGCCAGAGGTCAATATAGGGTGAGCGCATTAGCGAATGATACTTCAACAGATAATAAACTGACGTTCACTTATTGAACATTGTTGAACATGAAACAAGCTTTCATAGGCAAAATACTCGGCACGCATAACTTTGTTCGTCACTTTTTAAATATTTTTAATTGGGTAGTTGACACTCCCTTTACTGTTTTCCTAAAATGTTATGAAAACATTGTCTAATTAAAAACCAGCATTGAATAAATTATGAAAATTAATTAAAAAATAAGCAAATACTGAGCATATAAATTTAATGGTCGGACTAGAGTAGGGAAAACTTCCTTTCTCATTAGTCCTTATAAAATGCACATTTCATTACATTAAATGACATCCCTATTTAGTACAGCCGTTGGTACTTAAATGTTCAGGTTAAACTTTTTAATTCAATGCATTTTTAAGATTTGCCAACATTAATTTTCTTCCTTGGCTTATATTGAAATTATGACTTACGAAATAAAAAAAATTAATCAAATGCTCTTGCTAGTTTTATTAATGAGTTTACAAAAAATTTTGTAAAAACTACAAAATAAATAAATAAAGAGAAAAGCCCCGTGAATGGACTCAGTTGGAAACACTTAAGTCAATTGCATAAAACTTGATCAATCTTATCTGCGGAGTCAGCATATCCTATATAAGTACTATGACAATGGTAGCTATGGCTGGAAATTTAAAGATTGTAAAAATATCACCATTTGTTTATTCACTGGCACGGTCCATTCGCCTATATTAAAAAAAAACAATTTAAGTGCAATTTGACAAGTTACAGATGAAAACTAGTGATATACTTTTCATTCAACTTTCATACAAAAAGATAAACTTGTGATGCTGTTCCAAGTTTTTGACTTAGATTTTTCGATATTCACACAAATATTTAATATACAAATAACTTTCTTTGATATACTATATATATATATATATGTCAATGTTAAAATGAATGAAACACCGATTTCAAATGAAACACCGATTTCAGCAAAGCCATGAATGATAATTGTGACTAATAAGCATTACACCCAGTGGCATAGTTTCTGCTCATCAATACTGCAACAAATTAATCATGCTATACAAGAAAATACATATATACTGTGGAACAATACAAATATACATCCTTGGAAATAAATATAAGTTTAATTTTATTACAATGAATGTATTCAAGTGAATCTAGATTCAGTTGACTTGTATGGTTTGCTTGTATAAAATGCAGTACGTTAGCATTCTGATAGTGTATTGTATTGTTCATGCAATAGTTGCTTTATAATTAATATTGTATGTTATGCAAATGCTGTAAATCTAGGCAACAAGTGTATTGTAAACATTTTAATATAATTGCTTATGTTAGTTTTTTATCACCTAACTTAAAAAAAGTATTATTTATTTGACTGTTTCAAAATGTTTATTTTATATATATAAAATATACAATGTGGATTTAACCATTTAACAATAAATGATTCCTCATATAACATGTGGTGTTCTTCAACCTTCTCTTTCCTTCACTGTTTTAAGTGGTTTATAATTTCAAATACGGTGTATGTAATTTCAAACATGCTGTGCTGCTTTTCTACCGGTGCTGACAAAAACAAGAACCACGCACAATCGGCGTTGTTGTGCAACATAAGCATTTGAAATTTTTTTAAATTTTTGACGCATTGTTTATTTCATTATTTTAAAGTGTTTAAGACAGCTAGTACTGACTAGGTTTTCATTTAATGTCGAATGGTCAAATCCAAATGCTATATATATGCTTACATAGATTAAAACAAAATAAACTAATTTAAACAGAATGTAAAATTATAAATAAATGAATTTGAAGAGATTGCCAGAAAAAGAAAAGCATTCCAAATCTCGGGAACATTTAAACGAGATAAAAGTTACAAACATTTTAATAGAACTTTCAGGAGTTTTCACATTAATTATTTTATGAAATTGTATCAATAGTTTTTATGTGATACTCTAACAGACAGGCAGATAGATAGACAATGATTTTAAATAAATTTTTTTTGGCTTATATTCAAGTCCAAACATTTGCTAGGCACAACATATTCCAAAAGTATTCAATGCAAGAAGATACTCCCTTAACAATGTTATATATTGATCAAGTCTCTAAGGTATATAACTACAGACTTGAGACCTTTGGGATATTGACCGAATGTCTAAGGTATATAATTACAGAATTTCATTAAAATCATACAATTTTTAACTACTCGACGGATTGTGTGATTGAGCACTGACACTATTTCTTTATCGTTTTATTAGTATACGTAGAATCATTAGTGATATTCTATATCCAAATGGCTTAATTGAGTTTGATAATAGAGACGCTTAAAAATTTTAAATTTTTTTAAAATTAAAATAATTTTACGCAAACAAAGCAAAAAAATAAATATCTCAAAACATATCAAATTAGGTTATTAAATTGATGTGTATAAAATGACACTTTCAAAAATGTGTAATTTTCATATGACTTAAATAAAAGAAAAGTCAGATGTGAAACATTACAAGTGCATATAATATTTTATTTATTAACATAATGAAATTTCCTTCGTAAAAAAATTGAGACTTTTTAATATACATACAGTACCTCGCCCAGCTTTTTTCTTCTTTCATCCTCAACTCTTACTCATTCTTACAAATTATTTTCCTTATTCATTTATCGTCTCATCATGTACACTATTATTTTCATTGCAGTATATTATAGACCTTTTTCATAGCTATCAAAATACAATACACCTTTATTAATTTTTTTATAAATTGTTTTTGATGATATACATAGGTTTTTTTTATTTTATAATATGCCATTTAACAAACAAAAATATTACTCTGTATACAGTTTAGAAAATTTGATTTTTTTTAAAATTTTCAAAGTCTGTAAACGTTAGTTGTTTTCTTCATAATATTAAATTTTCTTTATAATTTCATAATATTTCATTTATTAGCTTTTTGTATTAGTGAATTTTATAAACTTTAATTTTAAATCTAAATATCTGTATTTTTATCATCTGTTGATAAAGCTACGTTGATTACTAACAAATAATATGACAGAGTGTAGAGTTGAATATGACAAAGTCGCAAAGATGTAATTCTCTTGAATATCCTGAAGAGAAAAAAGTTTTGAGCAACTCAAATGTAAAAAAAATAATTGTCATATTTTACAAAATGAGAATAATGGAAATATGATACTAATTTTATAAAAAATTTCAAATTTGAACTTAAATAAGTTTGGAACCGCCACAGTTTTGAAAAACGGTTTCCACTGTTCCCTTCATAGCATTGAAGAGAATTACCTCTCTGTGAGAATTACCTCTTTGTTGTATTCAACTTTACATCCTGTATAGAGTACATCAACTCGTTTGCCAGATGGACTCTTAAAACATAGACTACTTAAAGATAGAGTTGGAAGCATATGGGAAGTATAGTAGATAGGGATGGCATAAAATACATTGATTAATATAAAATTATTTAAATTAGATAGGGCAAAACTTATTCATTCCAAATTTCATTTAATTTAAATTCCCAATTCATTATTAAGTCCAAATTTTTATTGCTCAGGATTTTCATGCTGCCAGGAGTATAAATTCATCATGCACATAATAGTTCATTTATAGAAGTTAAAGTATGTCCCAACATAAAAGTCATAAATGACTCGCAACAGTACCAAACATTGTACACGTAGATATTTTATAAAACCCCTTATTACTCGCATCACAACAACATTTAACTTGCTGAACGCATTCTAATTTGTCGACATCACTACTTACTGTGCATCATGCGTCTGTAATTCTAAAATTGTTCGGGGGAAATTAACATTCAGTTGATTTTATCCGCAAAAAAGATAGAAAATAATACAGTTAATTAAAAAAACCTTCATAACTAAATCACAAATTACTTAAATACATAATAAATCTCTTTATACAATACACTTTTTTCATGTTCTCTTTTCTTTCAAAAATGTCAGAAAAATATTCTCAGCAAACTTTCACACTTAACTTTTAATGGGTCACATCTTATTAAATTTACGTAATTAATTGAAGGAAAACAATAAGATAACTAACAATGAGTTTTGTTAAATGCAATGCAACTAATGAAAAAGAAATCTCTAGTGGCAATTGGCGAAGGGATGAAAATTAAAGCATGAACACTCCAAGCATGATGGTAAGCGAGTGATCTATGCAGGTGACTTAAATACACAAGTCAATGGCACCAAATAAAAAAACGACATGTATTAAAATACTGCGTTCCACGTGAATGATGCGGAAATAAACAGCAAACGTAAGCAGATCTGAAGAAAGAAAAATGATTATTCTGATATTTCGTGTTGAAGAATTTGAATTCTTTTTGTAACGGCCGTCCACTTACCATTAATTGTAGGGACTCCGCAATAATTTAAAAGAGAAATATATCAATATATATGATTTAAATAAATTTACAAATTTTGTTAATCTATTTAAAATCTAGTTTTTGAAGGTATATTTGTTATAAATTTGTAATTAATGTAATAGAGGGCACATACATTTAAGAAATATTGGCAACTGACAGTAATAATCACAATGCAAATAGCCAGAAAAAGAAAAATACGCTCCCGCCACAGTAATGGCAGTAGTGACAGCTTTCATAACCTATTTGATAAATAAATAACACAAGAATAATATTGACAAGAATAATGCTGAAAAGTCGGAATGAAACCAATTGCAAATTAGATTAATTATCTCTCAAGTCTGAAATGGAAAATGTAATGATAACGCACTAAACCAATGATATCACAAAAATATTGTGCAATCAACCTAATATTGCGACAAAGCATCAATACTACGTTACTAAATAGTGAAAATTTTGACCAACAGTTTTATAATATCTATTGCAATATATCAATATATTGTTACATACATCTAAATATACTATATTATAACGTTATTACAAAGCAATAAAATATGATATTGGTCTAATTATCAAATAAATCATATAATTAATAAACTTGTGCAACGCGAATAGATACTTAATAATTTTGTTTGTAAAAAAATATATAAAACAACAGAGAAATTTGAACTTGTCAATATGAAATATAAACATTTAAAATAGAGTTTTTCCGTTTAGAGCATTTACGAAAACATGTTTAATATTTTTCCAATGGAAACTTCATATAAAATGAAATGCAAATGAGTTACGGTTCAAAATATCCCCATTTATGAAATTCTAAAAGCATAAGGGAAATTTATGATTAAAAATATGACTTTTCAAAGGCTTTCACAAGCTTTCTGCTGTGCATGGCCTGCATTCTATAAAGCAAAAATTGAAAGTAAAGCCAGCCACGAAATATGATCTCTGCGAAAAACAAAACCAAATGTAATTGTTTTTTTTATTACATAAATAAGATTAAAGTATTGTAATTACTTGTATTACATATATTAAATTTTTCAATATTTGCCATAGAAACCAGTAAATCAAATTATTTTCGAAAAAAAATGTAATTTGATTATAAGTAGTAAACTGAGGCAAAATATCACTGGCAAGAATTTTTCTTTATAATAAAAATTATTTTTAGGATTTGACCTAAACAATATAGTTTACTTAACATAATTTGACAGTATTTGATTTCAATTAAATTACTCCCAATTGTTTTTCTAAACACTACCTTATTTTCCAATTAAAGATATTTTAAAAGCATTTTTTCATAATTATAAAAGTGTTAAATACTTACATAATATTAAATATTACTTTAGAAATATGAAGTGCTTATAAACGTTAATTTTATGTTTAAATTATTATATGTACCTACTGATTTTCTGAAATAAATATGCTTTAAGCAATATATATAACAATTAAAAAGCGTCATCTATATTTAATTTCATAATTATTGGTTTTTGTTTAGAATTTTCTTTTTATTTTTATGTAAATCTCAAATAATAGAAGAAGTATTTATGAGACAAAACAACAATATTAAAAGGTTTTACATTTAAAATTATATATATTGATCAAATTGATGAATTTTATTGGATAAAACGTAAACAATGTTTTTTTATATTTGTATAATATATATCAATGCTTTTTAGGAATTTGTTTTGATGTGTATTAGACTTAAAGCACTAATAATATAAATTTTGAGAATAAACTTAAAAAGTTATTTACCGCTTTGATGAGCTTCAGTTTCACTGATCACCGAGTCACCAGCCGAGGAAGCCCTTGCCTCCTTTGGCGAGAGTCTAGCGTTGGAAGCATCCAAGTACGTATCAGGACCTAGCATATAAGGTACTACTGTTTAGCATTACTACATGGTACTGTCTGCGTGAAAAGTAACTTACCTTTAATTTTCTGTCTAAACTTATTGTGAGAAATAGCTAATTAGAATTAAAATTTTGGTATTGATTAACACAATTTACAATAATAAATAATAGACTATATTCACTTTGTAAATATTATCTTTTTTTCATCTAAGGGTACCTTTTGCTATTAATCTACGGTTTCCTAAGGAACTGGTTTCAACATCTACTTGTCACAATTTTACTCAATGCCGTGGGTATAAAAGACAACCGTTTAGACCAGTGGTTCTTAACATTTTAGTGAAGAGGGACGGTTTGATTAAATTGTTGTCTTGCCATGAACCACCAACGGTTTGGGGGATTGTGAAACAAACTTATAAATTATTATAAGTTTGTTTGACAATTGATACATTGAACGATTTTTGCCCAAATTTTGCTATCAAACAAAAAAATCAAGAACTTATGACAAAGAACAAAGTTGGAATAAAACAAACATCCTTCACGTCCCCACATCAGCCTGGCTCCGTCCGCCCCGTTTAATCTTGACTTGTCGTTGATTCGTTGCCAATCATTTAATAATTGTATGATGGCTTCGTGGACCACTACGTATATTTTCAGGACTACCAGTAGTCCACGGACCACCAGTTAAGAACCAGTGGCTTAGACAGTCACTAAAGGCGTGAACTTAGATGATGTTGGGGCGTGAAGGCGACGGTTATGTAATTTTGTATTGTCGATATATTAATTTTTTTAAGGATTATTTTAGGTGATTTTATAGTGGAATAAATAGAAACAGTAATTTAATACCAATAATGTTATATTGAAAGTATTACAATGAAAACGTTCCATTTATTAGTTTTTTTTTTTCGTACATATCTTGTACCACGAGAAAACATATAGGTTTTGCCATCCTGTACTCAATAAGGTAGCATACTATAAATTATTACATAATTTTATTATACGTTAATATCACTACGTAAATTGCTATCAAAATATAATTCAAATATATACCAAGAATTAAATAAAAATATGTACTTAGAATTTATCTCAACATAATTAACCCTTCTATAATTATTTCATAATATATAGCCACAAAACTTATTCTCAATTAATATATTAATGAGAAAAATGGACTATTTCAACTTTGTACTATTAACATATTTGGAAGAAGAAAAATATTTGCCAGAAAAATTCCCTGGGAAATCAATGAATATTTTGTATTTTACCTACTTCAAACCACATTTTCAACCTTTTTGTTAATAAAATACCACTGCCTTACCCACAAAAACATTGCCAAACTGTTTATCACAGCTAGACAGCCATCATGGCATGGCAGCATTTCTATTTGGTGTGATAGTGGTAATCAACATTTTCTAGGAAACTGTACCATTTAATTTGGGAAGGCAAGATTTTAATGATGTTATTCACCGTCATGTTACGTCTGTTAAACGATGATAGCATTGTCTTAGGCAACCATAGCTCTACTCTGAACACTTTTTTATCTGTGGCAAAATTTTCCATGTCTTTTTCGACGTTCTACATCTTAAACATATTATAGCAGATTTGATATTGTATAAATACAATCTACGCTGTTTAGATTTCCATAGTTAGAGCATTTTTGAATATTTAAACTATTATTTTAACCTAAACAAATCCGTTATTTACACAATGATTTCATGTATTCAAAGATGGTATTATTGTTTATGTAATTTGTGAAAAAAACTATACAGGTCTTGGTTAATTGCTAATCAGAATTTTATTTTTCAAAAAAGGTAAGATCAAAATGATCAATTATATTTTTTTGATTTGATCCTTTATAAAGGAGAAATTATTTATTTTTCTATAAACATATTTTTGTTTTTAATATTTTGTCGGTTATAATATGTATATTTAAATCTTTCATTATCATAAGCAGAACCTCCATGAAAGAAAAAAATATAAAAAAGCATTAAATTACCAGTATAATCGATTTTTCTTTTTGCAAAATAATGGTTGTTGATATCTAGCATGTCGCAACAAATCACTTTGCTGATATTGAAGATAAATAATTGTCAACAAGTCTCTATCAACACACAAATGTTAGGTTATGTAATTAGAATTAATAATGGTAAAGTACTTTAATGTTATTTTGTTTATTATTTAACGAGCTTACTCCATTTTATTAAGTCTCTCCTGAATATATTCACAATTATGTGGCAATGTTTCCCAATATTACATTTATTCTTGATAACTATTTCAACATTGTTTGTCGATAGTACCATACTATATTTTGTTTAATTGAGTTGATTGGTTTAAAATATTTTAATGTTAATTTCAATTTGGAAACTAAATCTCCTGATGCAAAGTCAGGTTAATATACAAACTATGAAACAACCATTGTCTCAAAAAAAAAAAAAAATATATATACATACATACATATATATATATATATATATATATATATGTATATATATATATATATATATATATATATGTATATATATATGTATATATATATATATATATATATATATATATATATATATATATATATGTATATATATATATATATATATATCATTTTATAGATAATTGCTTGCTCTACCGGCATCCACAACTAAAAAATTTATTATTGCTATTGTTTTTGCAAATTAATTAATTATTAAAATTATATACACAAAACAGCAATGCTGCCGTCTAACGGCTCAACGTCAATATAATTGACGGTCGGTAAAATTTTTGTTTAATTTCAAATCCACTCACGTATAAATAAAGTGGCGCTTTAGCTCAATGCTTTTGATACTTGCGCCTCTATATGTAAATTTTAGTAAAATATTTGTTTGATCTGTCATCTGAGCTTCATAATGGAATAAAAACGTAATAAGCAGTGTGCAAAATTAGAAATGAATTGAATACCTGCAATCAATTTTGATTTATTAAATTGAGTTGAATAATTTATAATGCGAAGACTTCGCACGGGTCACGCTAGTATATATATATACATATATATATATATATATATATATATATATATTTACATATATACACACACATATATATATATATATATATATATATATATATATACATATATACACACATATATATATATATGTACATATATATATATATATATATATATATATATATATATATATATACCAGCTGATTGCAATGATCAAAATGCTCACTGTATCATTCCACTTAACGATGGCGGTCGTTGTGATCATGATTAGAACGTCGTTGATGACATTATTTTTCACAGCCATTTGAGCCCATGTCGACCTATATATCGATATAGGTCGTGATAGCCCTTCATTTATCAATTTGATCTTGATAAATTGCAATATAAATTTTTTATGTATAACATCATTGTTATTACACAAGACAGAGAAAATTACTTTATACAACTCCGAAAAGTAATAGAAGTAGTTGTTACATCAGAAGATGAAAAACATGTGAGTAATTATCAAATTGTTATAGAAACAAAGAGATAGCGCTATCCCATAATTTGAATTCCTTAAACAATATTTATATTTCACTATAGAATGTGCGAAAGAGTTAAGACCTCCCCTTTCCAATTTAATTGTTTTTTGGGGCATTGTGACATTATGAAATGCACATTTCACATGAATGAGTGTTTTAGCATGAAGCTTTGCACGACTGTACCAGAAGTCTGTTTTTTCAGTCAGCTTAAAACATGTTTTTGGGAAAAATATCATGATTGTCAGTTTATGAGATACATTTTCATTAATTTTAAACACTTTTTAAAAAATTGAGTATCACTGTGGTTGTGGACTTGAGTATTGTGAAGCTAGTACATAGCTAATATATATGGAATGCATTTACAATTATGAAGCATTGTCTGTTTTTTGTAAATTGTGTAAATAAACATAAAAATGTTGTTTCAATATAATACTTCTTGTTTATTGATAATGCTGTCTGTAGATTTGCTAGCCTAGGTGCTATTTTTTGCTATTTTTGTATTAATTTAAATATCAGGAATTTTCCAGTTTGCATAGCATAACATGTTTAGTATTTCACTGAGATATTCTAGGACGGTAATTTATTTAGAAAATGTAACAGGATTTAATCAAATGTAGCACGCAATATATATTAAAATTATGCTATTCATTATATAGATATGTGATTTTTAATAGAATCTAGCATAAATTAAAGGAAATTTCACTTTTTAATGAAAATATTATTAACAATTTTCCTAATTTATTTACTTTATTAACGCTTTCACAAATTACAATCTACACCGTACCTTTAGGTTGTAGCCCGGGTTGCTTATCGGCAGCAATCTCAGCCCCTTTCGCCTTCTCTCTAACATTCAGATCAACGGGAGACGGAGGTGGTGTCTTCGAAAATCTCAGAGATAAATCTGAGAAATAAGAAATAGGTTTGAAATTTAAAGATAACGTCAGTTATAAGTTTCAAGAATTTATTTTTATACCCACAATGTAAAACAAAGACAATATTTTACTCTAGATTTTAAATAGATTCATCTTCCTCACCTCTGGTAACATGCGATGTATCAATTCGAACTAAAGCACCACCTTGCGAATGCGACGACATTCCTTCAATCAAGTCTGAACATCTTCTATCCATTCTGTTCATTTCCTTCATTTCTGATACAATCTTATCAGTATCTTCTAAATCTGGGCTCCTATCTTCATCAGGTATTTGTTCTGACGGTTTTGAAATTTCTTCAGAGACTTTAGCTGTTTTTTCTTTAATATGCTCATCACCTGTTACACGTTTAAGTTTATCTGGTACTTGTTTTTCAATGGGAGATTTTACAACGCTGTCATCTTTTGGAGTTTCTTCCGAAATAGCTTTGGCCACAATTTCATCAATTATTGTTTTTGATTCCATTACCACTGTCTCTAATTTCTTTTCATCTATAGCAAATTTATCAGCAAGCTTATCAAACTTCTGAATAAGTGTTGGTGATGGTCTCTGATCATACTTATCATCTGTTTCTTTAACTGCATCTTTTGAATCTATGTCATCAGTTTTAAGTTCTTTTGAAAGGTCTTGTTCTTCTATTTCACTTGGTTTTTTATCAATAATCTTTAATTTTTCATCATCCGTCTTTCCAATAATACCTTCCGTATCAAATTTCTTTTCTTTTTGTAAATCTTTAGATTCCAATTCTAGTTTATCTTTCATTACATCATCAGGAACTTTGTCTTCGTTTTGCAAACTTGGCCATTCTGATGAAACTGTAGACTCAACTACAGTTTTTTGTTCAGTTACTGTTGTATCGCCAGTTGTTTCTAATAATGTCTCTTTAACAGTCTTGGTGAAAGTTTCGGCACTTTGTTCAAAGGATTTCACTTTTTCAGTAACCTTTTCGGTTGTTTGGTCCTTCAATCTTTTTATTTGGGATTCAATTTCGTCTTTCATTACTTTAGCTTGTTCATCGATTTTGTTTGGCATTGCAACTTTTTCAGTCACCGTGTCGGCTTTTTGATCTTCCAAATCTTTTATTTGAGTTTCAATTTCGCCTTTTACAATTTTAGTTAGTTCATTGATCTTGCTCGATATTGCCATTTTTTCAGTTTCCTTATCTACTTTTTGGTTTTCCAAATCTTTTATTTGCGTTTCAATTGCGTCTTTTACAATTTTGACTTGTTCGTCAATTTTGCTTTTTACTTTTGTTTCATGAATTACATCATCTAAATGCAAGTCAGTTTCAATTATTTCCTTAGGTGCTTTATCATCTATATGTTGTAGCGCATCTTTTATCTTTGATTCCAAATCAAATTTATCAAATTGATCACCAGAAGACACTGTTGTTTCAATTGTAATCACCTTCTCTGTTACAGATTTATCATCTACGGTCTTTGAAATGGTTTTAGTAACAGTTCTAGTTTCAACTGTTGTTTCTACTACTTTATCCTCAATAACTTTGGGTATCTCTTCTAAAGCTGCGACAACTGAAGTGTATGAAGTTGATTGAGATGTCTCTTCACTGGGTTTTTGTTCTAACTTATAATCTTCTTCTTTAGAAGACTCATCAAGAGGTTCGGTATCAGCTCGGATGATACCAATTGTGGGGGTGATTCTAGTAGGTGGTGTTTCTTCTTTCTCTTGGACGTAGAGTGAAGAAACATCTGGCGAAGCTTCTCTCTTAAGTTGCATGAACACATCGTGGTCTACAGTAATGTATTCAGCCTAGAATTAAGAATTTAAATTTTAGCACAAATGGTAGTATGCTGTATTTTAAACTTTAGAATGCATAAAGTTTAAAATGGTATAAAATAGCATATCATCAATAGTGATGAAAGTATCACAAGATTATTTATGATGTTACATAGCCTTGATGTAATGTTTGATTCAAATCTAAGCAAATTTGATTTTCATGAGAAATTACATAAACAATAATGTTATTTCCCTGCAATTCAGAAATATAACGGTAGTGATTAAAACCCCCAAAAAAATTCTGTTAAGAACGGTTCAGGAGAATGGGATAATATTAACACAATGACATGACAGTCAAATTATATCAATTATATGTGACTAACTAGGGGTGGATTTCACAAATTTTGTTGTGATTTACGTTATTAAGAGATGATTGAGGGTCCCTGTATCTTACATTAAGTTTAATAGACAATAGCATTTGGGTGAAATCAAGTGCAATGCTTGCGATTATATGAAATTAATAAAAAAACAGCTATTTAAATTGCTTCTTTTTTCCCGCCATGTCAGCAATATATACCTGATGCATTTATTGGAAAATTGTCACAAATATAATTGGTGGATGGGCGCAGAGTTTTCTTTAATGTGTGATTGTAACAAAAAAGTTATAAAAAATACAAAAATCTCAGTTTGGCACGTGGGGAAACTATTTTGCTTTCACCGTGACATACAAAGTTTTAATAATTGGTTGCTGCACAATATCTTGCCTCAAAATTCATTAAATAAAAACCAAGTAATTTGCCTAACATGAATGACGAGGTACATTAAAAAATTGTTTTTAATTTTTTACATACACATATAAATTAAGACCTCTTTATTAATAATGTACTTGCAAACTTTCATTAATCTAGTTGTAAAATTGTGGAAATTATAAGGGTCTAACAGACGGATAGACATAATGAAGCTGTAAGGGTTGTCTTCTTGCCATTTGGCTACAGGGCCTAACAAAGAAATTCAGCTTATTCTAATTAAAAGTTTAAACTTGGCTTTCACTAAATTTTACCACAAAATATATCTTCTTTTACCGTTCAATTCAAATGACTGAAAGAAGAAAATTAAAAAAAATTTATAATTTTTACCTCTTTTTCAGGGAATAGATCATCAGCATCATCAAGCGAGTCGGTTCGGAGTTTTCTTGCATCAAAACTGGCTGCCTGTATACCGCCCTGACCCATATCGTCTGATGGCTCTATTATTTCCAGTACCTTAGCCTTGTCCATGTCTGGAGAAATTGTTTTAATTAATTTATCAATTGCTCAGAGACACTGAATCACTTAAAAGTGTATACATTATGTGTAAGCAGCACTATATAAATCAATATATAAATGGTTTCAAATATTTATTTAAAAAAATTAAGTAAATTTATTGAGTGATACCTATTTCATATATAAAGAAGCATCATAAATGTGTAGTTTCACAATTCTAAACTAAATGGCAACATTTACTTAATTTTTGTCAATATGTAGTTTTATGGTTTTTCACTAAATTACATTTATATTTACTTTTACAAGGGTAACACTCAAAGTTCGTAGAACCGTCCGTATGTAATAATGATAATAAACAAATAAATGCAAATCTTGAAAATTGAACACTTTCGTAATCACTTTAAATAAATTTGTCATTTATTTTTACAAACTTGTGATAATTTGAAAATTGTGTACATCATGTCAAAATGAAATTAACAAAAGAAAATGTTTGTTCGATAATTTTTTGTGGTTTCCATTATAATTTTACAATATAGCCCCATCCCACAATACTGCTTACAACTGGTTTAACAAGTTCAAGTGTGGTCGTAATAATCCCATTTATGATCTGTGCCAGAGACGCCCTCCACAATGACAAATGAAGATGACAGCCTAACCTAACCTATCAGCAGATTCTGGCAACTTTAGGCATTTGACTCATATCAAGTACAGAAAATTCTAGATGAACATATAGGCTGGAAGCTTTGTGCTAGGTGGATACTCGACAAAGTGATCAGCGTTCAAACACACTGTCTTGTTGATTGGTATAGAAAAATGTCACAAAAATTCGAGAGAGGTCACTGGCTTTGTCTGACTGGTCTAACTGGTCACTGAGCTGGATATACTTTTACAAACTCAAAACTAATAGGCAGTCTAGTCTATATATGTTTCTTTATGCAGAGTTGCCTGTAAAGGTTAAGAAAAAACAAAGTGCTAGAAAAAGATTGTAACCTCGTTTTTCGGATCAATGGGCTATTGTGTAATGATTGTTTTAAAAATTGAAAAGTTACCAGATACGATATAAGACCAGCAATTGTTTGTCTGTTCGAAAATATTCAAGAGTAACACCCTTACACTTGATACCTTCTTCATCATAACAAAGTCTCTGCACACACAGCCAGACGAATGACCAAATAATTGTCTACTTCGGGTGTAGAAATTATTGATCATCTAAACTTGTGGGTGTAGACATTATGGGTCATAGAACCCCAACCTCGCATCATGCATTTTCTATATATTCTCAAGAATAAAAGATAAACTTCCAGTAATACAATTCCCGGAAGCCAAAGAAACGGTGACTGCCTTCAAAAAGACCATGGAAGAGATGACAAAGGAAAGTGTGTCGATTGCTTCTTTCAGTGATTCAATCGGATGGAACAATGCATAAAGTGCTTCAGAAACTATTTTGAAAAACAATAAATGAATTAAAAACTTGCTAGTTTGTTCTATTTTTGATACGTCTCATGTTTAATTTCAGTATTATCACTATCAATTCCACTCGTATATACCTCAGGAGAAGAAAGTTTGAAGATTTAGAAATATATAATATTCTTTCTGTGCTAAGAGCAAACAGGTTTCCTAGTTTGTGTCAAAACACAAATTTGTTGCAATTATTATATTGGTGTTTTCTTAACATGACTCTTATATTAGTGTTTCTTAACATGACTCATGTGTACATAATTATTTGGCAGTAAATGCAAAGTATTAAAAAACAACAAATAAATTCACAAATCCACGCTAGTGGCTTAAAACCAATGTGAGATGGAAGGAATGAACATTTATTCGTGTTTTCTTATATTAGTGTTTTCTTAACATGACTCATGTGCACATAATTATTTGGCAGTAAATGCAAAGTATTAAAAAACAACAAATAAATTCACAAATTCGATGCTAGTGGCTTAAAACCAATGTGAGATGGAAGGGATGAACATTTCATTTATAGGATGAAGTAGATATTTCTCTTATGATATTTATTTTGTTATTTTTCTGAGAAGTATTGTTCTGTGTAGTATACTATGCTCAAATAGTCACCATCTTTTTGAAACACCACTATTTAAAATCCATTTTCCTACAGAACTTTTTCTTATCTTTCAATTGGTCAACTATGATGCTTTTAAATAGCGTCATCCTGGTTGCCTGAAGATAAAACAGTCACAAGTATGAATAATTGTGATTCAGTGGATGCAGTCACAATTCAAATAATATAAAGGTTAGCAAAAAAGAAATTCATTGCTGCATCACAATTGCAAAGAATCTTATGTCACAATAAGCGATTATATGGAGACAGAAGTATATAACGAAACTTTGGTACACTCCAGATTTTTCTACTCTGCATATTTAAAATGTTGTGTTGGCAAAGCATGCTGTTGATGGCTTCGACTGCCCTTTAGATAAAACAAGATCATCAGTAAAGAATTTGGCATGCATGATAGGCTGTACTCTATAGTCGGTCACCCGTCACTTCCTCAGGTACTTCAACCATATTATCAGGAAAGACCTTGACAACCTAGAGTAAGCCATCCTGTTGGGAAGGGTCAAAGAGACGAAACCTTGTGACCAAAAATGGTTCGTTGGACCAACCAGATCACAAATAACCTACAAATGACCATCTATGTGGTCATAATATTAGTGCAAGAGTGGGAGAAATGATGTCAAGCAATTTACACCAAAATGACACCTATCATTGTGGGCCACGTAATGGGGGAAAAATTGAAGAAGATGCTATATTATTAAAAAAATTGTAAAATAATTGTTTATGACTTTTGTAGTGAAAATGACCTTCGGAGAGAGCGATATAGTACATATTCCTTTTTTGTCAGATTGTTGAATGCAGAGAATAGTCAGGACTTTAATAGAAACTGCATAACAACTCGCAAATAAGTTTAATTTTCTTTTGTGAGCATTCAGTTATAGTGAGCGTGTCTTGCATGCATTTTCTTTAATTCATTAAAAAAACTTAAATTATTAATTTTTACTTAATTATAGTATAGTACATACATATATATATTAAGTTTAAAACATACATCTTTTTTAAAGCTGGTAAAAAATTCATACCGTTTATAAAGAATGATTACATAAAAATGTCAGGAAAAAGATAAAATGTTTATTGTACCTGATTCTGAATCCGTGTAAATTTGTTCCTCCACATCATCAGGTGAACTCTGAACTGAATAGGTTCTTGGAGATTTCTTTTTAGTGATCAAAATCTCGCCGCTATCTCGTGACAGTGACTTAGGAAGCTTCGGCTTTTCGAATTCGCTGTACAATGGTTTCTTTACCTGTTCACTTTCCGTAAATTTGGATATTTTTAATACCGTCTCCTTAGTCACAGTTTCTGTTGAACTTAAATCTTTCATTACTTCTTTTAATAGCTCCTCAGCAGGTTTTATTGTATCTTCAACGGGAACACTTTCTTTCGGAACAGTCGAGGATTCAATGTGTTTTTGGCTTTCTGTCACAACACTGCTGATGAACTTCGACACTTCTTCCGATATTTCCTTTTTCATTGTTTCTGTTACTTCTGATACTGCTTTCGTTTCTTTTATTTCATGTTCCGTTTTCAATTGTTCAGGTTGCTGATCAACTATAATTTGTTTATCATCTTTTACAGTTTCAGTTTTTATCGATTCATCCAATGAAATTTCTTTTTCCATCTTAATTATTTTCTCTTTACTTACTTTCTCAGTCTCTTTGGTTTCATCTAATTTTTTTGTCAGTTCTTTAGAAACATCCTCTCTGACTTCTTTGACCTCAACTTTACTTTCGGAAATTAATTTCTCCAAATCAGACTTAATAAGAGGTGCCGTCATTGTCTTAACCAGTTCTTTAGCACTAGCTTTATCTGGTGTATCAAGGCTTACGGATGTCGAAATAGTTGCTTCTGATCTTACAGATTCTTGTTTCTCGGTTGTCTGAATGGTTTTCTGTACATGCTTCTCTATTATCACTGTTGTAGTTGTCGCTACTTGCTCAGCTTTGGGGGATGAAGGTTCTGGTGATTTTTCAGATTCAATCGATGGTGGTTGTCTAGAATGCACATCAATATGATGAAGTTAGGAAAAAATGTTTCATTCAATTTACACTTAAATTTGGAATCTCATAGTTAACATCAAAAATGCTGGAGAATTCTGGAAACAAAAATCTATCTGAGACAATAAATAATTTAGAAAAAAGTTCAAGCTTGACGTAATATTTGAAATATTTCTCAAGTTTTAAAAACTATCAATGTGGAAACATCTAAATTACTACTATTCAATATGCATGGTGACTGATTGTTCTACCATAGAAAACTTATTGGATATTTTTGATGGATCTAGAAATTTGAAAAATGTCAACAAATAAGGTTCATTCTTAGCTATTAGTTAAAAAGCTGGCTATATTGGAGCACTCATGAAGTTGGGTTCTGTAATTGTCTACATCTTTAAATAGTTAATATAAGTTAAACAAAATAATTTTATTTAGAAGTTCTAATGGCGTTAATATCTAACTTTTTTAGATTTTTAATTTATTTTAAACAACCTATCGTCTATATTGGCGTCTCTTTTGATGGCGTCTATAAAAAAAATGTTTCGTTCAAACTTTGCGCATATGTGCAGGGTCTATAAATTTTTTTTTATATTTTGCTACATATTAATTGACATCTTGATATGAAGCGCCCACCTCAAAAATGTCATACACATAGGACTATGTCTGTAGAAACAACAAGGGCACAGACGGACTTATATGACAAAATTATAAGTGTTTCTTATTTCTCTAATACTGTATTATATCATTGATTTTCTCTCAATAAGTACTTTATAGAAAATTAAGTGAAATACATCACATTCTATTCAGAGATATCTTTCCATATTTAAGTTTTCTTTATGGGAACCGTGCAAGTAATATTGTGGATATCTGAAAACAAAATAAACAAAGACTCTTCATAACATATTTATCAATATCAATGAAGTATTTTATCGACAGAAAATAGTAAACATTATTTAATGTAAAAAGGTTATGTTTATGAGTGAACATGACTATTTTTGAAAAATTAAACATTGTACTGTTTTTTTTAATACTTAATACTAGCGACCCGGCCCGACTTCGCATTGGTCAGTGGAGAGCAAAAAATTACTGATGTATAGTTTTTTTCTGGCTCTTTTTATTTATAAAACAACATAATGATTACTAAGTGGTAACTACAAATTTTACTGAAGTGTGTTTTAATACGAACTATAAAATAATTATTCCAAGAGAATTAACAATCAGAAGATGCATTTTTATAGATAAACCTTTCTTTACATACAATATTTATTACGCCTGCTGGATTAGGTGCAAGAACAAATGAAATATTATGTTTTGATGTCACATGTGACAGGACAACATATAATCGGCAGTGTAAAAAACACTGAACACACTGTCATACAAAGCAAATATGCGGCTTCCGATATTCTAACAATTTGTGCAACCTATACCAGTCAAGTCCCATACCAGATTTACCCAGCTCATACCAGTCCTTTATTCGTTGTCATTTCAAATGCTAGTCATTTATAAAAAAATTTATAGATAACACTATCGTTCAAAACTAATATGCGACCTCCAATATTCCAACATATAACAATTTACTCTCCCCATACCTGTCAAGCTTTCAGATGTCATGATTTTTTCCATCTTACTCAACAAATTTTATCATAGTTCGGCCAAATTACACAAAAGCTTTATAAATTACACACCTAAACCTTCCTCGTATATCACTCTATCTATTGGTGAATTATGAAAGTTAGTACAGTAGTTTTTGAGACTATCTCGTTGCGTAAGACAAACAGACAGATGGATAGAGACTTTGTTTTATACTATATAGTGATAGTAATGATTTTATATAATACCATGCACTACATTTAGACATTATAAATCATTTTGATTGATTACAGTATGGCTTGGATATATTGTAACCAATGAGGACCTCACATGAAAAATTGGCTGGAAATATGGCACCGATAGCATCTTGCACAGTCCGTACAAAGCACAAAATAATTAATTGTCGAAGGTTCTGAACTAAATTTTGTTAATACACCTCTTTATCTTTATATTTTTTTCTCACATACAAGACACCATTAAATACCAAAAAATCTCATACCAAAAAATTCTGGCAGTATACCTCGAAAAGTAGGAAAAATTTGATAGTCATTAAGGAAGTTGTATTTTTACATACAGACAACATTATTCAGCCCTTTTTTCTCATTTTTAAAATCTTTTAAATATCCATATAAAACAGTTGCAGAGAGCACCACTTATAAAATACGATTAACACCATTTTTAATAATTATCCTATTGTGTCCAAACATTTTGTCCTAACCTAATTTTTTTGTTTTAACCTAACATAGAAAAGAGCATAAATCTCAATATCCTCCTACATAGAAGACTTAGAAAATTTTCTGGTTTCCTTTATGCACCTATAATATGTGCTATAATAACATAAAGAGTAATCTCTTCATATATCATTCAACACCTAAGATAAGCAGTCTCATTATTAAGCACTACAACATCAATAAATAGTTGTTTCAATCTCATTACCAATTTTTCATTCAAAGAATAAACTATGAAATAATTGACTAACATGATAATTTATTACACCAATAATCAGTTTGAAAAAGGCTGGTAGTTTTTCAATAGACAGATATTTATTTGATATGGTATGATCATTACCTTAATGATTTACATTCGAGAGGTGTGTAAAACAAAAATAAATGGCAATTGTGTGTTAGAGCCGTAGAGGTAGAAAGTAAAAAATTTGACATTTGGCAAAATGCACATACATTCTGTTCAAACGTAACTACTATTGTTGATAGCTTTGTTCTTGTGTATCTATTATTTCAACAAATTCCATTTTTTATAGCAAAGTAATACAAAATTCTAAACGAAAATGTGATTGTAATTTAACCAAAAATATAAAAACATAACCTATACTTAATATAAAAAGTCAATTTGACAGATGTAACTGGCGAATAAGGGCTATTTGGTTCACTTCGCCATCGAATTAATTTTTTCATCTGATACCAAACAATTCCTCTAAAATCAATTTATTTGACCATCGAAAAATTCAATTAAGTTTTATCTGGCAATGATCTCTTATTCCATTCTTTGTTTGGCAATTGAAAAATAGTACAGAGTAGTAAATTTCCTAGCTTCTATGAAAACGTTAGCATTTTCAGGCTATTGAAGAATACTATGTATTAGTTTTTTTTGTCCTTTTCCTATTATCATGAATGATTTCCTTAATTTCAATACAATCTAAAATCAATAGTAGAAATTTTTTCACTAAAGTGGTAAATATAATCTAAATATGTTACAGATAGCAGACAACCTGTTGGGAGTTATTAGTCATCACTTCAAAAATACTCACACGGCCTCCTCGATCTCTGGTAGCTTATGTACATGTTCACTAACGTGGTCCTCTGGGAAGGCTTCCACATCATCTAATGAGTCCCATTGCATTATTTTTGAGGCAGCAGCTGGGGTCAGCTGTTTTTCTTCAGTCTGGCGCTCTTCTTCCGTCTTCTGGATGATTGTTGGTTGAGCAGCTTCTTTCGCTTGGGCGAGTATTGGTTCTGTTGGATTAATTATTTTTTTAAGAGATCGAAATACACAAATAAGAAGAATTTATAAAGTTGTAATTGATGCCAATGATGAAGTACCACTCATCTATGAGTTTATTTTATTTCATTCACTAGAGACAAAAACATATAGTAAAAGATAGATATGTAATGAAAATATCAGTTTATTTTATATGTTATAAATAAAACAATACAAATATTATTATCAGTTTAGGCCTTTTCAATGTTTTTTATTATAATTTTTGTTTACTTTTACAAATGAAACATAAATATTTGGAACATTTGGAACATTCTGCCTTTACAAATATTTCCGTAAATGCCCATGGACCACAGCACTGCGCAAAACTTCTTCAACATTGGTTAATATCATTGTATTGTCCTTAAGATCATCTGAAATAAAATAAATAGAAGCAGTATTTTTTACATAGAAGTTTATATAGAGGTTTTGAGAAAAAGTAAATTATTAAAGTAAAAATTTCATTTCACTAGAAATAATTAATTTCCAAGATTAAAAATAACAAGTTCATACATAAATGATCTTCTTAACATACAATGATCTTTTCTGAAATAGTGTGAAAGTTAGTGTTTCAAAATAGTATTTTTTTTATCACATCTACCAGCGGTTGGTTATTAAAACAAATTCCAGGAATTATGTGAGAACTAAATGATTTTTAGATATTTCCGTGCAATACATTTTGATGCAATTCCATAATTTTTTCCGCTTTTCAAGATTTGTCAGATTTGTGGAAACGTTAATAAAATTTATATTTCACTTATTTTTGAAGCTCCATCAAATATTCATGAATTTTGTTGCGTAATATTGCCAAAGTCGTAGAAACATTTCCTTTATACCATTGACTTCTATCTTTCCATATGACCCTTTTTGATTTGCGGTAAATTCATCATTATGTGCTCATACATGTCTCAAAATTCGTAACTTTTATTTCCATATTTTACGAGCATAATTATATGGTGATTTCACCATTAGGTCAATCATTACATTGACATATTCAAACCTACTAGAACAGCACCAGACATACCAAAAATACGCAGTAGGTAGCAACTAAAATAAGATGCATGTAATAATAAACGTAGAGACAAATATTTCTCGGGTTCAAAATTTCATTAAAGTGAGCATAGAGATGTTAAAATAAATGATGAATCAACCAACAACTATGAACAACTTGCTCATAATACTAACGAACAAAATTACAGTCGCTGAACTTAAAATAGTCATCTGGAATGGCAATGAGCTGCTACAACATACTCCAGATGTAAAACGTTTCTATATGAGAATAATATTGATGTGCTTATAACTTCTGAAACTCACTCTACCAATAAATGTTATTTTAATATTCCAAAATGTAAATTTTACAATACACTCCTCATGCTGTACTTGCGATACTTTTAAAATCTAATATTAAATATCACTTATTGCAACCTTATTGTTTAGACAAAATTCAAGCAATGAACTTGCACAACTTAAAAAAGAAGGATTATATTGCCTACTTTAACTAAGTACTAGAACAAGATTATAACTGGTGGAGACTATAATGCCTAACACACTGGCTAGAGATCACAAGTTACTTCACTTAAACGACGCCAACTGCTTTCAGCAAGTCAGATACTAAAATTAAGTGTTATCTTGTCCTCGGAACCAACTATAGACAGGAAACTATAGCCAATATACACACATATATATATATATATATATATATATATATATGTATATATACATAACAGAAAAAACGGATCCCTGATCTTGTTGACTTTTGTGTAATAATAGATATTGCAGGCATGGGACCACTCATCCATTATGGTAATTCTAAAAAAGAAGCGATGAAGACTCAAAAACGATGTAGACTATACAGTCACAGAACAAGCTAGCCCCATTCCCGCAGCCTGGTATCCTTTATAAATACAAACTTACCGCTTAAACCTTATGATAATGTAACAATGGATGTGGAACTGCTTAATAATTGCATCCAGATATCAGGCAACACCTACTCAAACGGAATTTATTCTAAACACTTGCCCACAAATCGTAATATCTGATGAATCTCGATGATATGTCTTCAATTAATTTTTTCTTGTCGAAGGCTAAAAGGAAATTAAAGCAGCCATAGGTGTACCAACCACCAATACATAACCCAGACAATTCATGGGCTAACAATGATCTAGGAAAGGCTAAAGCTTTTGCTATGCCTTTGAAAGAACTGTTTAAACCAAACGTTTATAAACCAAATATGTGGTATAAACTAAAGTGTTAACTGCAACTCACCAGTTTTATCAACCCATAAATAGACTTACTAAAACTGAAGTACATAAGGGACAGTATTTCATTTCAAGTTTACTAAGGGTATATTGCGTCAATACATGAAGAATGTATTGACGCAATATACAATGTGATACTTTGGAAAAAGCATGTCCCGACTCGGTAGAAGGTAGCTCAAATAACAGTGGTACTAAAACCGGGGAAAACACTAACTAAAGAACCGAAATCTTATCATCCAATAAACCTTCTGCCAATCACTTCAAAGGTACTGGAAATCCTGTTGACGTTTTGTTTAACATATCTTGGATTCACTACAAGTTCTAAAAAATTAAAAAATTGATAAAGCTCATTGTTTTCCATTAAGCTTTGTTTTAGTTTTTGCATTGTTAATGTTTATTTTCAACAAACTCTCACAAAGCACTTGATTATATGCTCGTCGAGGTTGCTGATTGTATCAATAGTTTGTTAAACTATTAATGGGAATTTGTCCATTAAAAAATTGCATTTGGCGTTACTATACTTGTTGACAATTAATAAATCTGCCATTTTTTCGAAAAGTTACCAAAACTTCTCAAACATCTCTGAGGAGATGTATAGAGTGTGCAATACAATTTTCTACTTAATTTTGACAAATAAAGATTAAACAAAATACAGAAATTTCATGAACAGGACTTGGAGTGCTCTTGCTTCATGAATTCCGTTTATGGCGAGCAAAGCTAAAAACATGCAATATACACAATGATGGATGAAGATGTGGACTTCTACGACACAGCCGAGCATTTATTCCGATGATTCAAAGAAGGTCATTTTGATCTCATCTACATGACCAAACAATGATGGATGAAGATGTGCCCTTCTACGACACAGCCAAGCATTCGTTCCAATGATTCAAAGAAGGAAATTTTGATCTTATCTATTATGGAATTTAAAAATATTAATAAAGTCCTTTTCGCAAAGCCCTATATTTAGATCCATTAATAAATTCTTGTTTCAGATTTTCTAGAATTATGAAGAAATTATAAGCTTTAATAGAAAAAATATTCAACTCAAATTTTTGAATCTTTTCATTCAGCAGTTGTTAAAATTGGGCAATTGTTAAAGAACACCTCGGTCATCAAATGATTATTTTCTCTATAATTAGAGAAAATAATCATCAGAAATATCGGGTTGACTGATGCAAATTATTCCTTTGACCTATGTTTTTGTATAATTTGGTGATATCAGTCTAAATGATGGTGTTCTATATTAAATTATGGAGTCTCCATCTAGCAAAAAATCCTTGTCCATTATTAAATTGGGAGAGTATGACCGTAGCTGAATTTGTTAAACCAGGGGCACGACCGTAGCAAACGGTACAAAATATACAAAAATTTTCATGCAACAAATAGATTTTCACCCAAATACACAATTTTGAAATTGGTATCGAAATTATGAGATAAACGATAGCCTCAACATATTTTTGAAGGAACATCATCATCATGAACAGAGTTACATTTTCAAAACTATAGTATAGTTTTCGAATGTCGTTTTATACCTGCTGCACCGGTTAACCTGCCAGTGAAAACTCATTCTCTATATGTTATTTGCAATTTTATATTTTTATTTATGGATTTTCTAGCATATAGTAATTTATTTTTAATTTACCCAATTAATGGTTTTGTTACATATTTTTAATATCTCAATTTACATCTGTGAGGGGCGTTCATTAAATTTTTGACATATAATTGACAATATATATATCACATTATATAATTACTGTATTGTTCATCTTGTTGCAATTAATGGCCTTACTTAAGCGCAGTAGACAATATTTTAAAGATCAAGATATCAATCGGGGCAATTACTAAAATCCTAAAAAAACTGGGGAAGCCCTAAAAGCGATTATAAAAAAGATGGACACTGTTTGTGAAGAAGACACTGCTTCGGTTTCTTCATTATATGATATCCAAGAATGGTGAAGTTAATTGAGAAGGATAGAAAAATTATTGAATATGATACCACTCAGGCAAATTACACGAAGCTATTACTAAATAAAATGTTACCAAAATTTAGAAAATTATTTTGGGAAATGCTTTAATGAATACTATGTAAGTAGCAGAATTAACCAACCTTGCAGTTGGTACAGTTCACGTTATTTATGACTCTATAAACATGTGTAAAACCACCACAAAACTGGTTTGTTTATATTCACGCCATCACATTAAGTTTTTAAGCTGGCCAAAAATCTCAAAGAGATTAGAAACAGAATCGTTATTAAGAGATATAATATAAGTGCATCATCCTAAAAAAAAGAAAGATCATCTTAAAAAAATCAAGGTAATCAGTTGCAAGAAAATGACAGCTACAATTTTCTGTATCGTTGGAACATTATTGAGTACTAGTGAAATATTATTGAAAATTAGTTCAATCAACATCATCTGATAATATTATGCTTCTATTCTTTACTAGCTAAAAGTATAATTGCTACTTTTGCTAAAAACAATGCATAAAACAATTGGCAAATAAAGAAAAGCAATGTTGAAAATTAAAGATGTGTACTCGTCTTCAGTACGATATGACGATTCGTATAGCACACGAATCAACATTGCTGTATATGATTGTGGATTTTGACAAAAGCAGCCGCCGCCATATATTTTTGGTCAGGCCCCGAGTGACATTCCTATTTCTAAACTGAAAGAAAAACCTTAGGCAAAGAAATTTGACGGCGATGATTCTTTGAAAGAAATAATTTTGCCTATGAAGAAAGATTGTATCAAGGGCAATTTTAGTAAATTGGTCAGTGTAATAAGTCTATTGTTAATGGAGAAAATATTGAAAAATTAAAATAAAATAATAAATCACTTATACGCCTTTTCCTTTTATGCATATAATGAGAATTTACTGAATGCCCCTGGTACACTATTAAATGAGAAACATATTGCATCAAATATTCACAATTTATTTTAACAATGAGTTATGATGATAAAGACAGCAGTATCAGGTAGCAGATCTTTGACTTGTCTCTTCCAAAGCTCAACCGTATTACATAACATGGTGTTTGTATGATTTGGCAATACCCCGTGATGCATTGTTCACATGTTGATGGGACATGAAGATTATCACCGATTAGTTTGAATTGGTGTATCGGTTTGGCCATTCTAACTTTCTGCATTCTGGTCTCAACTGGAATGAATTATAATTAAATATTTGTTAGTTAATGCAGTAATTACCGTATGCCTCGAAACATTATCCGAGGACGGTCAAAATAAGTCACAACGTATGAAAATTTACAATTACCAACTATATATAAATTTACAACTATATGTAACGTATTTTAATAGTTTTTTAACTACTAACCGTATGTTAATTTCAACAGCATCAATTGACATTACATATGATGACATCAGCATATGGGATGTCAATTTAGGTGCTATGATCCAGAGAGCTGCTGTGGTAACTGTTTCATGTACTTACACGAGAAACCCCAGTGCTATGTAGCAGTGAACTGCTGCAGTAACTGTTTCATATACTTACTCTGAAGGTTAGGATATTTATGCTCCTTAATCTAGACTACGCGAGGGTTATACCCTGTAGGATTATCCTTCAGGACTGAATAAACATATGTTATAAAAATTTTTATTCTGGATTATATCCCTCACAAGTCATGGCACTTGTTCTTCAAACCCAATTCTGCTTGAAATGTGGTTGATCCATCTGTGACAATCACATGTAATGTTTTCAACCAATAATAATTTAGTATTCATAAGTATAGGTATTGCTATAGTACCTAGGTATTGTTATAGTACTTATTTATTATATGCTTACTATAATTATTATTTTATTTTCCACGTCAGCCAGAAAGTAACAATTTTTAGCGAATGGATTGCTACTTAAAAAAATTGTAATTTCCTGTTTCCTTCTACAGTTCTTTCAGCTATAAGCATATAGCTACAGTTTGGGCGTAATTACAGCTCTATTATTTGCATGAAAAAGAAAAGAAGCTCTACATACTCTTCAATATCGTTCTTTTTAACTATAAAAAATAATAAAAAAAGAAACTCAGTTTTTTACAAGTAAATAAAAAAGTGGATTTTGAACAAAACTAAAACATTTTGATGTATTTAATGAATTCACAACAAAACTATAGAATACAAATATATTCCTATAACCTATTTAAAATTATTTAGTCGTTATTCAGTTTTTACTGAAAGTTTTATTTTAGAAGCATTATTTATTTTCGACTGCACTAGACGCCTTGGGATTTTCAGCAATAGTGGTACAGCACAATGGCGTCGTGACACTGTAACCAAATTATAAGGCACTCTTTGGTATGCTTTCGACATGTGAACGGGATGAATGTTTCCCTTTGCGAACGTTTAATCAATTCCGAAATTTTAATAAATATGTCGGCCAAAAATGCAATGAAAGTTATTAAAAAAAATCACCCTACTGGCCAGCCAAGAGTAACAAGTGATAGAAACAGAAGAGCAATACTATAGAGTCACATTAAATTCGTTATTAATGGCGAGACACGTTGTGAGAGAAGCCAGGTTAACACAAATTGCCGGAAATCTCGGTATTCCCGGTCTCGAAAAAAGTAAACATCTGAAGACACAACAAATGATTGCGAGATTAACTTTAGGACACACAGGACATAGAATCACAAGGGCAAGTCACTAAGATGAAAATTAAAGAAAAGTTTTTTTTTGGATGAAATAGTATTTAATGTAGAAGGCCACAGTGGATTTTAATATTATGTCCATAATTGAGGTAAAGACGTGAAAATCATTTAATTACAATTTTAAGTGTTTCTATTGCGATTTCCTTTTTTTCAATTTTTTAAACAGAGTTATGCTTATTAGAAGATAGAAATTGTTGTCTACGGTTCTATAGTTCTGTTGCGAAGTGTAAGTGATATAATTAAGCCCTCATTAATTAAATATTTAACTACTTTATAATTTTTATATTAAAGCCGTAATGTTATTTTAGTGACTACTCGATGATGAAAAATAAATATTCTTTACAGCAGGCTTGTCTAAGATATAAATGTTGACTTAAAGTTCCAGCTTGGTTTACAACATGGCTTTAATGAATTTGAGTATTGTGAAGTTTTTCGCAATGTTCGATTCGATACAATATTCAATAGTGTGAATAAATATATGAGTAAAGGTTAGATCTCACCGAGTTATTGACAGACGGTTGGTTTTGTCTCCACAATCCTTTTCACAATGTTAACTTTCAAATTGAATAGCAGTGCAAGTATATTACTCATGGCTCAAAAAGGTGTGCAGTCTTGTTTTATGGCAGCAGCCTATCTGGTGGTGTAACAGCTGGTTTATCCTCCAACATGTGACAACGTCACCTTCAAACTTGTAAACATTAGATTACAATACCAAATTTATTTTCTGTGATTACTGAAATCACAAAGTCAAAAAGTTTGCTAAGTAGTTTTTTACTAAAATGCAAATGATTTGCCATTCATTAAACAAATTTAACTGAATCGCCAATAGCACTAAAAATTTTGCACAACAAATCAGTGCAAAGATCTTCTATAGCCTACAGAAATAGTTCATCATAGATAGGTGTTACGTGTATATATAAGTAAGTAACATATTAAAGATATTACATTCATATATGTGATGCGAAGCAAGGACAAGTGACTAAACAAAATGTAGTACACTAAATAAAATGTAATACATAACTCATAAATCTTTTTCAAAAATCTTATAATTTTTTTCATTTGAAACTGATTTTACTATGTTATTTGTACATTATTTTCAAAACTATTAGCAATTTCCAAAGAATTATGTTTTGGTTAATGTCTTAATGCCATATAATATTCTAGTGCATAATTAACATTATCAAGTGGTATAAAATGTCATATCAATAATAGATTAATAAGGGTTTTTTTAATTTTTTCACGATTTTACATAAACATGTTATATTTTTGAGTCGAAATTTCATGTTAGTCATCATATTAATTTTTGCAATTTTTTTAATTTAAAATTAAAAAAATAATTTTTTGGACACTCCTAATAGTTTTGAAAATAATGTACTAAAAACGTACAATCGCTTTCACATGAAAAAATTGAATTATGGAAGTACGCAATCATTTGTAGCCACTTCACATTGTATATGTAATACCTATTAATGATAGTATTCATATTAATTAGATGGAAGCCAAAGTTATACTTTATTATTATAGTTTTAAATAGCATATATTAAAAATATCCATCACATTTTTCAAAACAAGGAACAGTCGAGCAATAATTTAGACACAATAGTTACAAGGTTGAAATGAAAAACTTATAGCTTATTAAAATAAAACTAGATAAAACTGACAGTATTTTATTCTTTAATTATTAAGTTCAATACATTTTTAGACCTATGTTACATGGTGTCGTTCAATCGATATAGCAAGCTGGGTGCCAACTTCTTGATGATTTTTTTTGTATTTCGCACAATATATAGTATATTCATCATTAATGCAAGGGTTAAACGTCTTACAGCGCTGCATCGTCAGAGTGTTAGACACAACGCTATGCTGTATACCCCTGATTGGGATTTGAATATTCAGCAAACAGAGTATTATTTCACAGAAAAAATACCTGTTTTTTTTCAATTCTGTGACTTCTTTAAATTTTTTTCTTTCATGAACATTAAATATAATTCTAAATAGAAGAATGTAGAAAATGTTGATAACAAAAATTCTTTTACTGAAAAATAAATTACTTCTTTGTAATAAAAGCACAAATCAAAAAATATTACACATTATTTTCATCTTATCTTTTCGAATAAAATCTGGAAAAAATTCTTGCTATACCAATTAGCCAAAATGTAAAGCTTTTATATATATCCACGTAACACAGTGAAGCTTTTATATATATTCATGTAACACAGTGAAACTTTTATATATATATTCATGTAACACAGTGAAGCTTTTATATATATTCATGTAACACAGTGAAACTTTTACATATATTCATGTAACACAGTTAAGCTTTCATATATTTTCATGTAACAATGTAGAACTTTTATGTATATTCGTGTGCTTTTGGCTTTCTCATTCCATAAAATGTTCAATCCATCTACAAATTTTTAACAGAATTGGGAAAATATTGAAGTATGAATACATCACACAAGAAGAATAAAGCAGATATAGCATTTATTAATTTAGTGCTACAATTACGTATTTCGACCATCAATTCCACAGGTGCTTAAGCTCAAAAATGTCTTGTTGAAACAAAATTTTTCCTGACAAATTTGTTTAGTGTTTTTGGAAGTAGATGATATGACTCTTTTCCATTATTTGAATTACTGTTCTGGTTCTAGGTTGTGAAACCACATTTCATTTATGATGAAAATTCCTGTGGATTGAATTTACATAATTTTAAACAATTGCACCAAATTTAACTCTTAATTCTGCTTCTGAGCAAATGAAATCTGCTTCTGAGCAAATGAAAACAGTTACAGACATTGCTGACATGTCTGGAATCCTGGACAATAATATTTTGTGTCCATGCATAGGTTATGCCTCTGGTCTCAGCAAGTTTCAAACTCCAATCTCCCATAATCAGAATGCATTCCAGTACAAGAATCATCTTTAAGGTCTTCTTGACCAAATTTAATAGAACTATCGACTTTATCCCCAGATATACGGTGGAATAAAAATGTCTAACATATTTACCATGTTTTCATGGATTAGTTTCAGTTGCAAACTCTTTTTATGGAGAAACTTTTTAACGCTATCTATAAGTACTAAAACTCAAAATTAATGAGGTTTTGCTGTTATGGTGAGACTGCATTTACATGGTATAAAATTAATGCCATAACTTCATTATCGACAAATATTTTCAAAATTCATGTAGAAAAATTCCACCTCTTCAAGTCCTTGTCTTCTTTTCTCGATCCCAAGTCACGTAAATATTGTAGTTTTGTCTTGTATTGATTTAACTTTTTTTATAAAAAATGGAATCAATACAAGTCAAAAAATTATTTGAAATAAAATTAATGCAAAACACAAAATAACACTTTTCAAAAAATAATTATCACTTGTGGCAATGAGATTGCCATACCGAGTTCTTCTGCCAGATCCTATAAATTAAAGTGTTTTGCAACAAAAAAACTTTTTTATAGCAAAAGATTTTTTGTTTATACTTATTGACATTATCGGTGCACTGTGGGGACCCAGGTTCGATTCTCGGTTGCTCTTCGAGTGGGGTGGATTAGTGTTCTGGCTGGCTTTAAAAGATTGCTCTCATAGCAATAAGTTCATTGTGACAGAATTTTGAATTAGTTTTTAATTCATTTCATCAATAAAGTTATTTAAAACAGCTGCTTCATTTTTTTTTGATCACGTATCGTAAGTGTGTAATGTGTTCCAAAAGCATCTTAATTTTTCTTAGCCAAATATTAGACCAAAGCCAAAATTTTGTAACTGCCAAAATTATGCTTTTTTGTCTATGAAATGAAAAAAGAACTGCATTAATAATATATTATGCATGTAATATACTTCGCGCTAAATAACAATTACTTGCTAAATATTAGCCTTATAAGAGACGAAAGAAATTTTAAGTGAAAAGACCATTCCCTATAAAGTTTACTTTTTGTTGCTTATGATAATTTTGCAAAAAAAGACTTATTTGTACACACCAATTTTTTTAGTAAATAAACGCACCATCAACAGTAGAGTTAAGAATTAAAACTGTAAGTAATTATAATCAATCTTTTGAGCTAAGGAGTTTGAAATATTAAAAAGTTTTTCTATTTACCCAATATAGCCTTTGCCACAACTTTCACTTCTTGCTTGAAATCTTCAGGTTTATCCCTCGTCACACCCATGAGGTGGGCCCCGAAACTATCTTCAGATTCTTCAAATGTGTAATCTCGAGACTCGGTGAGGCTGTGGGCGTCCGAAAGTCTCTTCTCATCTTGGAATAGCTCACCGATGGAGCTGCCGCTGGTCACCGATTGACGTTTGGCCATATCTACCGGTGAACCTGAAATCAAATTTTATGTTAAATAATTTTATTGAATGTTTGTTTTATTTGCATTTAATTAACTGTCAATTTCCTAGGTTTAGTTTTAGTAACTAATTTCCCGATGTGGTCACTGAAACCTATTAAAGTATACTACCTACCTAAATACTACCTACTAAAATATTTGCTGAAGGTATATAAAACTTTACTTGCACTCAGAAGAAATGACTTCCATGTTTTTTTAGTATTACTTTTCACTTAAATTTAAAAAAGAAATAAAATATGTTTAGTAGAGGAGAAAAAGTGAAAAGTGAAACAAAATATATATCAATAACCATGACTTGTGAAAAAAAAGAACAAAAGATAAATAAACATTCTTTTTAAAATGACACGTAAGAAAGTAAAAATTATAATACGAGTACGTTCCACTAGCCACTTGCAATGCTTGCGCCCGTGATCATTTCATCAGTTTGTCAGTTTTGTAACTGTCACTGCAAGTGGACTGGGTTATGAACAATGCGTATTCGTAACTATGAGAAAATGACGGGTATTTGACAAAAATAAAGACATCATATTTTCATATTTTTTTTGATCATAATATCATATTTTTTTATTATGTATTAACAGTTAGATAATAATTTACACATATTGATGATCGCTTGCTGATGTTGCTTCTTCTGGTGCAACTTTCACCTCAATGAGGTACTGTTCAGAGCTGCCTAAAATAATTCTACCTGTCACCATATTTAATATTCAAAGATGATGTAATTTACTTGGGTAAACTTCAAATATTAATATGTCAAAGTCAAATTGACAGATAAATGGTCGCAACGACCCACCTCAATTCGCAAGTCGGTATTCAATGACATTTTTTTTACGACCGCAATGACAGTAGTTGCCAAGTGGAATGATACCGTGAGCATTATGAGCGTTGCAATCGTCTAATGGAACGTATCCTAAGTATCTCCATATATTTTCATTACAAAAAAATAGTAAAGGTAAATTTATCAAAATAAGAAAAAAAAACCTGTCAAACATAACTGGAATTTGCACTACTAGGGTTCCGTAACATTCGTTTGAAATTATTTGCAAAATTTTAATTTTTTAAAACAAAGTATATTACTACTATATCTTTATGTGATGTAACTACAAATTAACGATTTTCAGATTTTTTCCTTTACTTCTGTTGCGAGACCTTGCTTCTTCCCAAATTTCAAGATTCTAGGTCAACGGGAAGTACCCTATAGGTTTTGATATATTTGTGAGTGTCAAAATATGCGGCATAAATAACCTTATCTTAAGGGTTCTTCTTGACTGAAATGACTTAGAAGCTTGATATTTTTACAGCTCCAATGAATCATAGGACGTTTCAGTGAAAAAGAGTCTTGACAGACCGACTTACAGATAACGAAGTGATTTCATAAGGGAGGGACCCTTATCCTTTAGAGGTATGGAATCCTAAAAATTGTAAATCTACTAAGCTTCACCATGTGTTAAACGCAATTGCCATAACTGATATTTTGTTCAATTTGAGGTTTTAATCTCAAATGTTTCATTTCATCATCCTGAGCCAGAAAATGCCAGAAGTATTTTTTTGAAGTAATTATTAAATACAATTAGTTATGAACAACTGTCATATTTACAATTTTGACAATTTAGATAATACCTAAACAACCAAAGTTGAATATCATCAACTTTGGTTGTTCAGGTATTATTATGATTCTATATAAATTGGAAATAAGGTATCTGCCCTTAGCTCGGCTCCATCCTACTTTTCCTCTTAGTAGAATGCTCTCTCTTTATGTCTTTGCCTTTATCTATAATATTCACATAATTGCCAACTATCAATATAATGGGCATTAATTATTTACTTGGCTCTGCTATTAGGGCCATGCAACGCTTCCCATAAGTTTCGTCAGGAAATTATATTTCTTTATTTTATTTTGTTGTAGCGTTAGGAAAATATGAAACAAAAATAATATGTTAGATAGGTGTAAAAATTAAAGGATGCATCCATTTTATCGAATTCACCCATTATCAATATCTATGTAGCTTATTTATATATAATTATAAATTTATTTAAAAATAATAATTATGCGTAACTGCATATTAACAAAATAAATTACTATTATTTTAGACTATTACAATTGGAATTAAAAAAAATCATTAGAAGTTAAATGACCGTGCATTTACTGACTCATTATGTAGAAACTGTACCCTTGTTCTATATTAAAATATTTTAGCGTATTTAAATGATGGGCAAATTAATATTTATAGAAGTTATTAAGTAATATATGTGTGTGAAAATTATTATCAGTTATTTTTGTTGCTATGATTTTTGCTCCGTGAGAAATGCTGACAGAAATGAGATGGCCACTAAATACTTGACGAGAACATAAATTTTTATTAAAGAGTTTTTTAGTCATGTTCACGTTTAATTATTGTTTAAACTATTTTATTGTAATAACAAAAATTGCATTTTATAAAGAGTTTTCTTTTATAAGCTTTTTTTCTTACGGAAATTGGAAACTTTTTTGTGATGTTCATTGTTTTGTACACTCATAACTACATATGTAAGGTACAAATGCTTCGACTATATTGTAAATGCATTCCTTCTCTGTCTACATTAAAAATTTCATTACAATAAAATCAATACATCAGAGTCCGGGATTAAATACTGTTACCTAAATCAAAAGTCCCAAAGCTAAAGATTTTTTTATAAGTAGTACAGAATATAGAAAGTCCCATATTCTATTCTCTGTATAAAAAAGTATAAAAAAAAATAATTTCAAGCTTCACCTTTGATACCTAGTTTAGCAAAGAAAAACTGGTCATTTATTACAAAAGTATGTTGAGTTAAATTCTTTTCCAACCTGGACCATAAAGCATATATTAAATATTCAATATTATTTCTGTGCACAAAAAATAGATTAACATTATGTTTTTCCTACCTTTATCCATCAATTCGTCTTTTAGACCTTGTATTTTTGTTTCTGTCTTCTCCAATTCCTTAACTGTCTCCTTAACTAAGGCCAATGGAGCGACTTCTACTGCCGCCTGCTTTTCTGCTTTATCCTCTTTATCTTTATCGCTTTCCTTACTGGCATCCTCAGAAGAAGTTTTCTTTTCAGTAACCCCATCTTCTGATGATATTCTGTCTGATATACCATCCGACGATTTCCTCTCGCTAATTTCAATTTCTCGGCTGCTCTCAGACGATATTTTCTCGGATAGATCTGACGATCTATCAGTGATATCTTCAGCTTCTGTGACAAACATTTGGAATTCCTGACGAGGTTTAACAACCTCCTGGAATTCAGATGTAGAAAATTTGGTTATTGACATGGAATCAGATCTGGAGTGTCGTTTTGGAGTCATTTTTTTGAACACCGTATCCGACGAATCTGAATCTGCCCGTTCTACAGGCATCTCTACGCTATCTTGACGTGTGGCAGCTGTTATACTCTCCTCAAATTTCTCATCACCGAAAGCACTTCCAGAATCAATCGGCTCCTCATATTCCGCTCGCTCGTCGAATTCGGAAGACGAGATCTTCATGCGAAGATCAGACTGATCCGACTTTAAGGAATCTGCCTCTGAGTGTCTCCTAGAGTCAGTATGATCGGAATCTTCAAGGGAGTCAGAGTAGATACGCTTGGAGAAGAAACATTCTTGGACAGAATCATCTTCAGGTACAGTTTCAATAAACTGACGTGCTTTTGCACTTATGACTGGTGATGTTTCTTTTGATGATGGCTGTAGACAATATTTATAAATAGTAATTTTGGAAAAAAACAATGAAAATATACAACGAGCAATGTCAACTAAATACATAGAATAATCTCAAAAACAATGTTTTAAAATGATCACATAACCTAAATTTAACACCCAAAATCTGAATTCTCAAAACAACATAACTTTAGTGACATAATTCTATTGTACGCATGTGACATTAAAACATTTGTATATAGAAAAAGTTCCATTTATTATCCAGAACTCGAAAACCGTTTTATCGATTTTAGCAAAATAACACGAAACACTTAAATAAAAAATTAAAATTTAACTGGTTTCAACATTCCAGCAAAGCATTTCTTAGATGTAGGTTTAAATTTTGAAGGAACCTATATCAAAATTGATACATTTTTCTGAATTTAGAAATATCTCTTTATGTATATGCTGCAAAGTATTATGAAATAAAAGAATTCAAACGTAACCTCACTTCGAATTTTATAATCTTTTAAAAGTGCATATACTTAAGTACTCACGTACAAATAAAATGATAAATGTCGGAATAACATTCTAAGTAAGTAAAAGAAAAATAAGCAAAACGTGCAACTTAATCCGTTTTACTCTTAACATGTTGTAATTTTTATAATTCCAAAAAGCTGATCATTATAAGGTAAATAGAAAACACTCTGGATAAAACCATTTGTTTATTGGAACAATAAAGTTAGGGTCGCTATCAAGTTTAAACTAAAAGTCGTACACCTACTGAAGAATAATATCGAAAAATATAATTGTGTATTTAGAACAGGCATGAACAGGGCATTACGCCATGTAAAGATAATAATTATGATGATAAGACATCATACATGGATAATGTACATGAAATAAAATATCTAATATGTGGCAATTTCACCTTCTCTGGTGGTTTAATGCTTGTAGTAGCAGTCTCGAGGAACTTTCTGTTGAATTCCAGTTCTTGTTCCAAAAACTGGGCGGTCTGTGTGCGCAAATCGGTTGGCCGGTGGGCCGGACTCGCCGATGAGAGTGGCTGGGCCTCATCCATGTCAGAGAACTGCGATGCTTCATCGAGTGAGTCGCTGCGAGCTTGTTTGGAATATGCCTGGTATATGAATTAGCATGGCTTGTAATACTATTATTTAATTCAATTATGATTTATTTTGTTTAGGACTATCTGTTTTTGTTGGTGTTATTACGCATGTATATTATTAAGAAAATGTTATTAAGTTAACTGTCAAATTAATGCGTGTAATGTCATCTGTTATAATAATTAAAAAGGTAAAGTTTTTTAAGTAAGTGTACACTTCAGTTCTAGCCAAACCTATTTTGCCAATGTATTAATACACAGAGCACCATCTATTGATGTATAGTAAACCTATGTACTATTAATTTGTGTAATTACTATGCGTCGAAGAGCTAGGTACTTTGCTATTGTTTTACTAATGCAATGTATGTGAATTTTTCAAAATACTTGCATATCTTGTGATTAATTGAACCAATTGTGGTGAAATCCAAACTAAAGGTTAGTTCTGTTTGACCCTTTTATAACTTATTAAAAATAAAATTAGATCTGCAAAACGAACAAAATGTAAATACATACCAAAACAAAAATGATTTATATCTCCTAGAACTCTCTTAATTATTATCGCTTAACCCCTGTTAGCCCATTTTGGAGTCCCATAATATAAATTTCAATCGCATTGGCACTGTGAGGATGCGTGTGTGGGGATAGCAGCTATAAGCCAGCGATACAGTTGGTGGCAGCATGGGACACGAGGATATGGCACATCAGTATTTATGTTACTTATGCTACGTGCAATTTATTAATATTGTTTTATTTATAATATTTAATATTATATCATTACATTATTTATATACAGGGACATAATGATAGTTACAGTTTGCCCGTGATTTCAACACTTAAAATTATTATATGTAAAACCTAAACATTTCTGAGATTATGAGATAGAGATAGAAAGCTTAAATCACTCCTTGGAAAGTTCTCTATATGCCTGTGAAAATTCCATCAAAATCGGTTCAGTCGTTTCACTGATTAATGCGGACAGATAGACAAAAATTGTAAAAATGGGTATTTACGTTTTGATAACATGCAAATACCCATATGAACTTAAAATAAAGCGGTTATTTTGAAATCACAAAAACTTAAATTTTATTTAATTGTATAGATGTATAGATAATTTACAAATCTCAACTTTTTTAACCCTTGAATATTTATTTAGAAAATTTTGCTAGATTAAACGTAATTTTGCATGCTATATTCTTCTATAACAGAAACAAACTGACAATCATGAGACACTAACACCATTTATCCGACATTGTTCATACTATGTTCTATTATAAATAGGGAAAAAATTTATATGAAATTAACGCCATCTGTCCCCAATTTGATAAACTTTATTAAAAGGGATGAATAGTTATACATAGAAAGTAGCTGAACCTTTTCCACTGTCCCCTTTCAATATTTATGCTTGAATATAGATTTTTTTGTTTAAATATAAGGGGTAATGAACAATAATAATTAAAAATTACCTTAGACTCTGTTTGTGAAACAAAGCTAATGTCACGTTCGGTGCTCTGCTGCAAATCTACAAGTGAATCCGTTTTGTCCACTGTGGAATGAGATACGAGCACGGGCGAGTCGTGAGATATAAGACCGGGTGAATCACGAGATATCCTTTTGCCTGCTGAATCCTGAGCATCAGAACCAAATGAGTCGGTTCTTGTCTGTATTTTGCTGTATTCTGATTGGCTGCTAGCTACTGAAATTTGTTGGTCGAACTGGAAAAATGTCACATCATTTATTTATTTATAACTAACTGTGCCCCAGGGTTTCATTCGCATAAAATTATGATTTCACAGTCGAAACTAATATTACTATTATTCTTATTATCATTACTATTACTAAAAACTTTAATAGATATCGTTGGCAGTACCAATATCGTTATATTCACAAAGTCAAAAAATTTGTTTAATCTGTAATATCCAGATAAAAAGTATTCTATTTGGTGCTTGAAGATATTACCGTACCAAATTTCATCCAAATATGTTGAGAAGTTTGATGAACAAATTAGCATAGAGACAGACAACAATTCTAAAAACAGGTTTTCTGGCTTCTATTATCATTCTATATGCTAAATCAATCACTCTGGTAAAATATTTTCCATATACGGTATTCACAATTTTATTATATGTATAGATATGGATGTATAAGTATAGATGTATAGAAATGATACAATAAATATAAAAAAGTCGTATGTAATACACACAGATTACAAAATTTCTGCTGCAGCACAGTGTGGTGCCTCAATATGAAATTTTTGGAAACAAAGCAAAATAAATAGCTTCTGTAATATGAAACAATTCTGTCCTATATCTTTTAACTTAGCAACACTCTTGTCAATGTTTCATAAACTATAATAATTGTTGAGTCCGCTACATTAAACGTAAGTAATAATAATAGACCTCTTAAGTATGAATATAACTCGCACTATGAGAATTTTGTATACACTTTCATATATATCAAAATTTACGATATGTCACTATTAAAATATTTGCAAATATCAATATATTTTTTGCTATAAAAACATATTACCTAACACATCTTTAATTTGTATATATATATATATATATATATATATGTATATATACTGTGAATTTCTAAAAAACGCGTTATTTTAATTCATTTCCAATATTTCATATTTAGTTCTCTTTAGTATTTTTTTTTAAATACTAGAGTTAGGACATAAGAAATATTAGAGTCAAATTACAACTTTTAATGTAATAGTTTTTAAGGTTAGACCTGGTAATAAAGAGTCTCAAAATGGCTATTTTGGTGATACACCAAATCATTTTTTTTTTTTTGGGGAAATAATATACAAAACGAGTTCTCTACTTAAAGCAATCTTTCAATCATACTCAATCTGCTTATGCAGAAGAAATTTTTTTAAGTCCCTTTACAAGTTAGGCGTTTGCCCGAAATAGAAATTAAAGTCATTTTAAATACTATTTTTAAATTTGGGACAAACACCTGTCTTATTTCATTTAGAAGTTAGAAGCCTCCGACACAAAGACCGATGGAGAAACAAGGTATGTCAATTTTATGCTTATGGAACCAAAAATGGCCAAGTACATATTGAAACACCCAAAAAAGATCCCAAAGTCCTCTGTATCTCTAAAAATTGTTGATGTAAGTTGATAAAAATAAATTTATTTAAAAATTGTGATGAAATGCCAATTGATGGTTAAAAATTTATGGTCAAAAAATAAGATTTGAGAAACTACACTGTATATCAATTGGAAGTTTACAAACAGCTCAAAGATAAAAAACACTAAATGAAACCATAACTGAAACTGCTAGGATGTATGAAAAAAAAAAAATTTTTGGTCCCAAATTTATATGTTACAACAAAGAAGGTTTATTTTATATTATGTAATAAACATATAAAGTGACATCTCCATATGAAGCATTTATCTGCAAAATATCATGCATATTGAATAAAATTGTCAATATTATGGGACTGTGTAAAAATAGTAAAATGGTATACTGACTTGTTTCTTTAAAATGTCATCTTCTCTTAAGGGTGCTTCATCCAAAGAACGTCTATCTAAAACAACTTCTTCCTCTATCTCTCCATTTCCATCAAGGAGCTTAGTTTTCACCTCCTTCGTTTTGGTGGACACACCTTTTTCAATCCTGACCGTAGTTTGCGATTCAGTTTCTGTCTCAGAATCAGTCGACTTTTTCAAAAATTCAATGTCTTCTTCTGATGACACTTGCACAATAGTTGAATCAGTTCGCATTGATTTACCAAATGTTTTAACACCTGGCTTCTCTGTTTGAACATAGTTGTTCGTCTCTTGAACTTGGCTATCAAATTTCTGAATTGTTTCCTTAACTGATTTGATTCTAGAGATAGCATCGTCTTCTTTATGAACTTCGATGTCAGATTTTTGCCTCTCCTGCTCAAGGACTTCTTGTTCAGCTTGCTTGGCTTGTTCGCGAACAAATTCCTTTGTATACTCAACATCTTGTTCGAAATCCTCTGTGTGTTTACGGAGTGCTTCTTTTGTAAGTTTTACTTTAGATGATGACTTGACTAAGTCGCCATTTTGTTCTTTTTGCATTTTAGATTCAAAAGAGCTTATCTTCTCTTTTAATGGAGCTTCAGCAGCGTCACGCTCATTATCCATTATTATTTCTGGAGATTTATCCCCATCAGATCGTTCTATGTAATCGTCGAATTTCTCTTCTACTTTCGATGTGGCAATTTCCTTTTGAGATATCGCATCTTTAATATGTGATTCGCTTTCTATTAGTTTCTGAGTTGCGTCAATTTTTTCCGTTACATTAAATGATGGCGCCATTTTTTGCTTAGGTATAATTTTTATATCAGAGAAGTCTCCAGACGAGAATCTGTGCATGGATTCATTGCGCATGTGCTTTTGCAGGTGTTTAAGTGGCGCTTTTACCGGTGATTCAATGTCTGGTTTTTTTATTACATTTTCAATTGTTTTAGTTTCTATTACGATTTCGGTAACTATTGGCTTTTCTATATCTTCTATTTTGTCAACAGAAACTTTGCTCTTCAATTTTTCAGCTTCCGGAGATATCTGTAAAGTAAAATATATTAGAATAAAAAATATCCCATATAATATATTAATATATTGGATAAAGTATAGTTTTTTTGAAGAGGTTAGTAAATATTAGCTACTAAATCTATAAAGAATGTAGTGGAGATTAAGACAATTTTGAAAAAACTATTCCATTATGAAAATATTATTCCATACTAGTACTGGTTCTAAGAATTAGGTATTGGAAGATAAACATAAGTTTTTTAAAAGAAAGACAAAAACAAGGTTAACATAATGGAAATGGAGAGTTTATTAAGGAATTTGATAAGATAATAATAAATTCAAATGAGATTGATTTTATAAATCAAAATATATTTCTGGAAATTGACTTATTATTTAAAATCAACGAGTACTGTGTGACTTATGAAGAAAATATTATAGGTATGAGAAAGTGTCACAGGCCGTTGAGAAAATATTAAAAAATTCAATAAGTATAGTCCCAAGAACTATGTACAATCTACATAGATTGTGGGCATTAAATCAATTCATCAGAAATGGTTATTATAGTAATTTTTCACATATATTGACCAACTAAAATGGAAGATAATAGATATAATAAAAATAATAAGATAGATGCACTGAAAAATATTTTATTAAATAAATAATGATTGTAATTAAAGTTATTTCTTTTATGAATAAGGACTGTGCAAGTAACCTAGAAGTCTTTTGGAAATGACAGAGAACTTTTGGCCACATTTTCAGTAGAGTATTTTATAGACAGAAAATAGTAAATGTCATTGACTGTATAGAAATTATGTCATGAGTGGCTATGAGATTAATATCGTGACAAATCAAACTCTGTGTTTTTGTTAATTATTAATGTGTTAATGTCAATACGAATGGAATATTTTATGTACTGATAATAGTAAATGTCATTGAAAGCAAAGAAATTATGTTACGAGTGGCTATGAGGTTAGTACTGTGACCAATTAAACTCGGTTTTATTTTTGTTAATTATGAATGTGCTAATGTCAATATCCAAATACACTAAACCATATTTACCCATTATAAATAATTTTGATTGATTACAATGTGGGCATTATGGGGATTTCACACATAAAAATGACGGAAGAGTAACCAAAAGTTCAGTAAACAATCACCAGAGGCACTGATAGCATCTTGTGTAAATTCTATTGTCCATAACTTTCGAATTAATTAATACAATGGTTTAATTGGAATTTTCTGCATTTTATGTGCACAGTTTCTACAGTGATCCCATTCTTGTGTTATCAAGATTACCTTTATTGTATGGTTGACAAAATAGAATTGGTAAAAATTTAAACGTATGGTAAAAGCAAAATTTCTTTGCAATTAATTCCTTAGTGAAATTAAAAAATATTTGGCGTTCTTAAAATGATTGAATTTCTATCTTATCAGCTCTAAATAATTCATTATTATCACCGCTCTGGTAAAAATATTATATTTTAATAAAAATATTATACTTTCAGAAAGTTGAATATACCTGTGTTGTAGTCGTGGTCGTGGTGGTCGTTACTGCACTCTTTATCTCGTGGAATTTCTTTACATCAGGCTTGATTTGTTTCTTAATCTCGCTGATTTCCTCACGGATCTCACGTTTCTGCTTGGACGCCGGAACCTTGCTCGAACTCAACTTGCGTGTGATTTGCATCTTGCGCTCAGCTACGCTGCGTTTTACATCTGTTGAGGAAAGATAATATATCAATAATTTAGTAAACAAATTTTATTAATATCTTGTGGTCTACTTTTGGAGGTCCATAGTTAGTTTCAAGTATTTTTGGAATTTTATCCCGTCTGCCTTTTGGTCACAAATTTCTGGTACCAACATTTTTAAATTTACTTTAATAAATTATAAAGTAGATATTTTTATATATCTCCAAAAACGCCATTTGAGAGTTTATCGCCCATTTAAAGGTTCAAAAAATAATTTTAAAAGTATCTTTTAATAAGACGTTAAATCCAAAAAATTTTAGGATAAACACAAGAATTTTTTATGGTATGACATGTGAAATTTGTTGAAAATAATTTAGGCATCGTATAGTTCTTAAATAATCAAATGGGAAAGTCTAAGCTAAGGTCACAAAACCGACACACAATCAGGATAGATTTTTTGGGGTTAGGAACTAGAACTAGCTTAGGAAATTTAGTAATTTCATTTTTATAACTTACTCGCTAAGCTAAACTGAGCAACACTGGTTGTGTTGCTCGGTTTTTTTGAACTTATGTCCCTCCACGGTACCTCCAGAGAGTGGCAATCCCCACCCCTACATTAGGGGGAGGATTGTCACTCTTTTAAGATTTATGCTAGGGATGTAATTGTGGAAAATTAAGGGCGTCTATAAACAATATACATTAAGTTATAAAATATTCCCATTTTTGTATATCTGTATATATGAGGGTCATAAAATATTTACATTTCTATGCAATAAACAAACTGATGATCAATTTTATTGATTTGGAATGAATGTGGAATTTTAAATATTGATCAAAATTTTTCAAATCATTATTATTATTAAAACCAAAATTATTATTATTAACGATAAAGAATCGTCTACAAAAAATTTTAATAAATGGGTAACAAAGTAAAATTATACCAATTGTAAGTTATTGAATTAAAATTATTTAAATACACATTATTAGTAGTTTCCGAGGTTTTATTACAAAAAAAGTTTTCACATGTAACTTGTATTTTGAGTTTATTTATAATTTATATTATTTGTAAATATTTTTGATAAATAGTTTTCATAAATTTAATAATAATTATGTTTTTATCATATAATTAACTTTTTAAAGTGAAGTCTGCATTTGACTGTAGTTTCCATAGCATTATCCTATAAACGAATCCACATTTATATAATAAAATGCATCAAACTTGTAGACAATTTTATACCCTACAAGTTTTGTTAAATGAGGTGAGACCTTTTTTCACAACCTTTGATATCTTGACTAGCGGACATGACATTCTATGAGACTATTCAGTCCATCTTCAGAACACCAAAACAATGGTCTGTGCAAATTTTCTACGTTTTTTCTTTCAATCTGAGTTTTAATTCTTATCTGACTCTTCTAACACTGGGCGAAATGAAAATCAATAGGTGGACCCAGTAATATTTTTAAAACTGATAATATTATCTACGTAAATTTTTCTAGGCTCAATATTTCATCATAAATAATATCTTGACACAAAATTTCGTTCCTCGTAAACCCTAAAAACAGTCGCATTTTTCCATTATTCTTTTAATAACATTTTTTATTGTAATAGTTACTCATGGTTATTCTTACTGTAAAAGGTTGGATAAAAAGCCAAAAAAAAGGTGAAATAGGTGTAGAAATATCATTTTGCAAATTGGAAACCCTTTCACAATTACCATGACGATTCTTTGACTTTTAAAATCAGGAACACAAAAGCCTATGACAAAAAATTTACTGCCTGAATTCATCGCCTTACCTTCATCATCTTCTTCGCTCTCTTCCGAGGGCGAAGGAGTGAGATCTCGCTCGCTGACCTCCGCCACGTAGCTCTTTTCTTCAGGTGAATACTTGGCCTCTTCGGCCTCGTGTATCTCAGAAGCCGTTCTTGCTTGTTCCATTTGATCTTCGTCATATTCGGCAGCTTTGTTTGTGTCTTCGTCTATTGAAAAAGATATTTTTTAATGGCGACAAATGTGTTGATAGCAATGTATTTTGGATTCGTTATTGTTGTGACAAGATATCAAATTAAGTAGTTTTATGAGTATTTAATTTTTGGTTGGGTATTTACAATATACACCATGTATCTATGATTTCTTAGTGTTGTTATGAAGTTTCATGTCATATATGAAAATACATATGCAAATTTAAAAAAAAAATCTTATTCAAACCTTTCATATAACGAAATAAAATTAATTTATGCATAACATTTTTTTTGTATTATGTACTTAAAGTTCGTTTAGTATTGCAAGGGTTGCCCAAAAAATAGCAGAATGGAGGAGGTGGTGAGAGGTGGATTTGCTTACTCACATGGTCGCTAATGTGGGACTCATTATGAGTATATATACGAAGTTTGAATTTAATTGTGTCATTAACCTCTGAGCTAACATGGATCAAACAACTCATTTCGGAAGAAATTGTTGACGTCAAGTTATTATGAGTCATATTAGGTGAAATGTCATTAATGTACGGGGATTCTTGCCCTAGCAAAACTGTTAATTGAATTATTAATGGCATAATCTTTTTAAATAAAGTAGAAATTCGATTGAAGATGACCCTCGATAAGTACAGCTGATTGGGGCCACAGCCTCGGACATTGTTCAAAATTTTAAAAATTTGTATTGGAAGATGCTCAGTAAAAGAAGAAATGATTGGAGTATCTTTTACAATTATTTTGAATATTCTTCATAACCATCTTGGCATGTCAAAAGTCAGCATAAGATAGGTGCTGAGATTGGACATACCATCACATAAGCAACAATGTGTCAAATATTTATGTAACTTTTCGGATTTCTGTAAAGTGGACAAGGATGAAATTTTGTGCCGATTGATTACAGGCGACGAAACTTGGATTCATCATTATGAATCAAAACAAGAATTCATTTAGTAGCATAAAAAGGATATTCCACCTTCCAAAGTTCAAGGTGTTGTAATCGACTAGAAAAGACATGGTAACAATTTTCTGGTGCACAGAGGGTATCCTGCTCATTAACTTTAAACGTAAGGGTGTTTCTATAATGGGAGAGTACTATGCACATCAACTGGAGCAGTTTAAAAAAGCATTGAAAGAGAAAGTCATGGCAAATTAGCAAAAGGTGTGTGGCAATTGCATGACACATATGAGCTATATTGTAAAGGCTTCAAAAGTGCTACTTTCAAATATTGCAACACCCACCTTACAGCCTAGACTTGGCCCGCTGTGACTATTATTTGTTCCCAAAAATGAAAAAGGAGCTTCGTGGAAAACAATTCAGCAATGATGAAGAGGTCAAATCTGCACTTTCAGCTAATTCTCATGATAAAGAGAAAATATTTTTTTTGAGGGAATAAATAAATTAATAGATAGATCTGAGAAATATATTAGGGTTAAGGAAGAATATATTGAAAAGGAAAAATAACACCACTTTTTTTGATATTTCTTCCACCTCATTCCGCAAGCTTCTTTACCTCCCCTCGTATGTATGCTTAAGAGATCATAGCAAAAACTTTATACAAGAAGACGTAGTAGACATCAACAATTTTGTTGGAACATTGAGATTAAGCAACGTTAGGCACAGTTGATTCATTTCAGGATTACGTAAGTTTATATTATAAATTTTATATTCACATGTATAATTATGTTCATCGCAATATGAAGATATTCACTCAACTGACTGATGCTGAAGTTTCTAAATATAATTTTATACCTTTCAACGAATTGAGTTCTTCAGAAGCCTGTCGCTCCTGGTAAATGTTCCTTTGGATGCGACGTTCGGCTTCGACATTAGAGAGCGGCATTATAATATCATCGCGGCCAATGCGGCAGAGAGCTAACTCCAGTAAGTTATCTAAAATGATGATGAAACAATTTTAACATTGAAATTTATGCATTAATACAAGTGCATATGTTGTTTAACCTTTGCTATTAAAATTAATGCAACAAAAATGTAATCGAAATGGTCAGAGGTAGTTATACATATCAACGACGGAAATTTCAACTGGTATTCAAAATGACAAGGTATGAAAATTAGTTCCGTATATAGCCGTACTTAACTATTTAAATTCTATTGAAAGATATATTTAGATTTAGACAGTTTTTCTTTTGCTTAAAAGTACATAAATATTTGAAAACTGAGTATGATTTCATCAACATCTCAATTTTCAACTTTTGTCCCTTTCGCCAATTGAAACTTCATTGAGGATATGGGGGAAACTAACATAATTTGACTTAACAAATACTATAATTGAATTCATGTAACAAAAAATATCAACAAATAAAGTTAATAATAAAGAGATGCGAAGCCAGTGTAAAAAATGATGGTTCCTTAACATACAACAGAATTACGTTTAATTTACCAATGACACTAAAACCAAGCATGAAATAAAACCCACGAGACGGGAAGTACATTTCGAAAACGTACGTAACGTAGTGTTTATTTTTGAACCTATTTTATTCTTTTTAGTGTTAAAATCCTTACATAGTATAAAACAAAATCGTTTCCCGCATCTGTCAGCCCTCTGTACGTTTAGATCTTTTAAGCTATGCAACGGATTTTGATGCGGTTTTCACTATCATTCAGACAATTTCTTCCAGATGGTTTAAAAGTATAATACATGCATGTTATATTTACAGGAAATATAAAAAAGTCAATGTTTTGGATAAAAAATAGAATTTTGAGCGCTTTCATTGCTAAAGCTAACTAAACTTTACGAGATATATCAAAACATTGTACTATGGAAATTGTGTATTTTAAAAATATCTACAAAAAAGTATGTGATGGCATATATCTATATCTTACAGATAACCCACAGTGACCGTTTTTATGCAATTGATATTTATTTCTTTTGTGGGTTATACTTTCGAATTAAATAATTTGTTTATGTCGGGCATTTAATGTAGATAAACTTTGCTCTTTACAGCAAATCATTATCATTATATGTAATATTTTAGAAGATATCACATATTTAAAATTACCAAAAATCAGTATTCGCGATGCCGATACCGTCCACGGACAGTGGCGGCTGCTTACCTAAATAGTACATCGCAGGCCTTGCATCAGCCTATAGCATTGTATGATTTGCAGTAATCATACTCGTTTATTGGACCACTCGAGTAAGTAAAATAAAAAAAATAAGAACGTCTTTTCAGTGCGACATTATAAACCACAAAAATAGCTGTAAACATTGTATATAAAGACACTTGTAGTATATTCTAATAATGATAGTAATATTATTAATCGCTCCACAATTACACTACATTACACATGTGCGAAGCTGGTGCGGGTCGCTAGTTAGCTATAATTTTAATCAATTAACAACTAAACATTTTACTTATCAGATTGTCTTGTTAGCATTCTATGCCACAAACTGAAAAACAGAACTCCTTTAAGATCATGCGCTTGTCTGTCTGTGTCACAGCTGTTTTCCTCAGAATCTTGAAATTTGCCATAGTACTAGCTAAAAAATATTTTGTACTAGCTAACTTTTTTAAAATATTCGTTTAAAAATTAAATAGGAGATAAATAAAGAATTACAAAAGAATTTAATTTTATCTATTATGTGGGTATTATCTTAAAAGGGCTTATTATAGGGAATACAAAATTATATATTTCATTTGATTTTAGTTTGTATTTTGAAAAGATATTTTAAGTCATATGCGAAAATACAGCATTACCCTTATTTCCAAAATTATTGAACCAAAAATCATGAAAAAAGGTTGGTAAAGTCTGACTGGAATGTTACAGAAAATTATAACATTATCCTAGACTTCATAATTTTTTAAATATGCACCATGTTTTTATGTCTGTGAAAGACAGAGTAGACAATATATTCACACTGTGGAAAATTAATATTTGTAATAGAAATACTATGTACACATAAGCTTTATAAATGCATAAATGTATACGGACCCTCGTAGTGTGAGTCTGCTCATACTTGCTAGGTTTTTTGTTCCTTATTTCTTTTTTTTAATATGGTTTAAACCTTTTTCTTTAAAAACCATAATATATTTTAGCATACTGTAAAATTTATTTTTGAAAATAAACTATTTAAATTTATTTTTTAAAATAACATTACAATTCATTTTTATAGTAGATGTCTCGTGGCAAACGTTTACGACCAACGAATTTACAGAAATATCTCAAGACTAATTCTGATCTGAAAGTGAGAGAGGAGCATTACTCTTTTTCCAGCGATGACGATAAGATTGATATCGATTCAAGAAATCAAGAAAGAAGTCGAGATGTGTTGTGGTCAAGAGAAATAGTAACAAGTTGTTTTCAGTTTCTGGAAAACTTGCTTGTCAATTTGATTTACTTTTACAAATAGTGGTGAAATCTGGTCAGTAGCTCCTACCTTGAAATTTGCAGAAAGACATAGTCACGGACCATCTGATTTGGGTCTTTCACAAAGTTGAAAGACAATTTTTTCACAATCTAGATGTAGTTTATGCTGTGCTGTTGAAGAATCTAACAACAATTGGTACCACCATCAGGAAAAATGTGAATAACCTTATGGGTTTATGACTTCGAAGAGATGAGTAGTTCACTCAAATTGATTTGGATTTCAACCTGACTGTTGCCAATGCATTACATATGTTGCCAAGAAAATAAAGTTGCTAACAGAAATAGACTTATTACCCTTATGAGCTTTCTTAATGATCAGTCAACAATGTCTTCACTACAGAATACTAAACCAAATATTATATTGACAAACACTATCAGTGATGGGGTCAAAACAATAATGAAATGCTAAAACAGTCTTTTCCACTATTAAATGAAAATAAAGCAATTTTTACAGTTCTGGCTATGGATGTGATGCAAACACCATCTAAACGTCATTTTCTACATCACAATGAATCGAAAAAGCTGGAATCTATTATGACTGAAAACAAACAGCATTTGTATACTTAGCCTAGATAGAAAGTGTGTCCTTGGAAAGTAGAAAAAAGGCATTTTCAAACGTTTGTTACGTTTCAAAATGCCTTTAAATGATTTGCAGAAGGACTAGGATATTCACTTAAATTATTTATGACTGTACATTCATTTGTTATCAATTACAGTAATACCCCATTTTATACAGCAGATACATTCCTGAGACGGTCACGCTAAGTGAAAAGTATGAGTGAATTTTATAGCACAAACTGACTTTACATTTTCACGTAATACTTTTATTTTGTGTTTATTTTTAAGTATTGTACGCACAGTTGATTCTGACAAGCTGAAATCATGCGCAACATTCATAGATCAAGTACTATTCTCGATACTCTTATGAATAAGTCTCTCTATGAATCCTCAATTCATATCAGACCAAAAACTGAAGAAAAAAGTGCATGTGAAAAATTAAGTTATTTAAAGTTTACAAAAATAAGGTCCATAGCTGTATTGCAAACAATGACAAACCTTATTTAACTTGTGGCTTTGATCGTTTGACATTAACCGAAAACCCAGTCAGTTCGAATTGTAATGAATACTTTAAAATAGTGAAATAAATAATTATATCAAGAATATAAAAAAAATTTTCCAAACAAATCAAATGGCATTTTAAAATAAACAAAAAGTAAATACCATTTGCAATGTTTAGGTTATGCGACAACAACGGCGCACATTTGTTGTTTTTGTCGGTACCGATAGTAAAGCATGTTTGAAATTAATACATTGTGTTTGAAATTACAAACCACTTAAAACTATTCTTGTGACTAATTCACAATTTAAATTTATTAACTGATTTTTGGTGTGCGGTCGAGGAACACTATAAAGTATATGAGGATTCATTTAATGTCGAATAGTCATATCCATATTGTGTAATCCAGAGGTATTTAAAACTTTAAAAGATATATATCTATAGCATTTAATCATTTTAAAGATATAGTTGGAAAATTTCAGTTTCATATACATTTGAAAATATACGATGATAAACGGTTGAAATCATTATGGTAACCAACAAACCAGAAATATTTGCAACCAAATTTACAATATTATAGGGAACTTTTATTTTAAAGTATTTTTTTGTGGTATTTTGTCAAAAAAATATCCAAAATTTATATAATTAATATAAAGACTTAACGTTAATAACTCATTTCTTGTCACTGCCGTTAATAACTCATTTCTTGGCATCTGCTTCAAAGTTCATGTATTTTTTCTGGTATGCTATTTTTGGGGAAAGAAATCAAAACAATATGATGGAAAAACTCTAGCTAGTTTTATATGCGCTGCTGATCATTAGAGTTGATATTGGTTATGTAGGCAGTATCTTTTGACAAATATGCATATACACAGATATATAGAAATATCTGAGGTAATCACATGCCGAGATAAATATATTCACTGGTAGTTAATGGATTGTATCAAAATATTATATTCTTTTTATTAATACATATTTTGATACAGTCCATTAACTACCAGTGAATATACACCTGCTACATTTACTGAAACAACTGCATTCATCATATCATTCATTGTGGCATATAAAATATCTAATAATTGTTCATAGCTTGTAACTTAGATTGGTCTGAAATTGACCTTAGAATACATCGAAATTATAAAACTTGAAAATACCATTGACAATATTAATCAAATTGACCTCGTATTGTTTAAACACTCTTTGTAATACATTTCAGACATGTCATTTATGCATATTTTGAAGTAAAATTATTATCATTTATATGGTGGATAAAAAGATTTCACACTGTACTCCAAAAATATTAAACATCTTTTTAAATAAATTCCACTTTCAACTCACCTTGTGCCTTGCTCCCTCCCTGTGACCTCCACAAACGCAGCATGAGCTGGGCTTGCTCAGCTGAACTCAGTCGCTGTGCTTGAATCTGGTTTACGGCACTTGATCCCACTCCCAACTCGTATGCCAGAGCAACCCAGTCACGACCGAGAAGACTACACATCTCTTCCAGTCTAGTTGTGGTTATAAGTAAAAACTGAACTTAATGTTTCGTCTCCAGTTAACTAACTAATAGTAATATAATGTTAATTAATATTATATTCATTAATAACGTAAACTACAAAAATTATGGCATAAGTGATTGTATATGATGTGTCAAGAAATAATAGCAGTTTAAAACATAAAAGACTGGTTCCAGTTTCATTCAGTTTTTGGAATGTTTATAGATTATCTTAACTTAATAAACGGAAAAGTGTGTCGTTTATTTATTACCTAATAATTTTTTTTGTTAAAACCAATGCAACTTATAATTTTAATTAACATATGGGCCTTTTACATTTATGACTTTCTAACCTGAGAAATAAGGTAATTCCTGTGTGATGAAACTCAGTATTTTTTCCTCTGTAATAAAAATTCAGGACTATGACATGTCAGTAGATGGTGCAAACGTAAGTATTAGTAATTTAGCATTACTTTTACGGAGAGGTTGTGATAGTCTCATTGAATCAAGTACAAATCCCGTCGTTTTGATAAAGAATTCAAAAGGATAAAAGTTATTATACATATAACCACAAATTTCAGTATAGAACTTTTATGATTTTCTACACTTATGGCTTACTATGATATTAGCAACGATAAAGTTTGCATAATATACTTGATTTATAAGCAGTAAAATTTTACATGATTTTTTTCCGTTCCTCATTATTTTTTTTTGCAGTTTTTTCATTAATTTCATGTACCCTTTTCCAGGTTTGTTTTAAAAAAAAATAACAGTTTTAAATTTATAACACATATATTACCTCGGATCACTTAGTCTCTGCCTCCATACCAGCTCCTGCTCGTCCTGTTGTTGTGAACGGGTCACTGGGATGATTTCGGCTTCAACATCCATATCCGTTTTCTCTTCAGGTACAACAATGTTGAGGACACATACCTGTTCCGTCATAATTTGATTACTTTAAGGTTATATGGAAATGGAAATTAAATATACGTGTAATTTTCTATATTAATATAATTAATAAGCTATTTAAATAGCTCTGTATATTTTCTAAATTCAGATGACATACTGAAAGATTAACATACCATAACTGAATCAAATATTTTTGAAATGGGTATTGCTTTCTTGCTTCTGAGCAAGGTTAAAATAGATAAAGCACTTAACTGATTTCGGCATAAATTAGCAAAAGATGAAGTTAATGAAACTTGCAGATTATGCTAAAATCCCCTACAGATTTATTACATATCAAAATATATAATTGGACATTTCTGGTGATGACAAAAAAATAGGATATAACTTTGGTTTATAAAACAAAATAGATATGATTTTGATTTGACTGGAGAGCAGATTTGAAAAATTGATGAAACCTCTTTGAAAATTGTCAAACTTAGCATTTTACAATTAGCTATATTGGCTAAAATTAGTACATGAAATTTCAATGAAACGTTTTCAAAGTTCGTAATGTATTTCCCCAGTTATAAACAATAGACTTTTGACTGAATACACTGACATTCTTGAAAATATTGGAATTTCTCTTAAATTTTTCACTACTCCGGTTACAACTGTTTCATTATCATTTAAGGATTAAGTAGCAAATCGCACATTGGCTTTTCACTAGCTCATCAAAACGATGGTATCTTCTTTTGACTAGGTTTCATTGAACATGTGTTGATAACCATTCGCTAATGGTTGAAAAGGAAAAGACTTGAAATGAATAAATGAATGTGAAGATTCCGCAACAAACACACACCCACAAAATTTGCAAACACTTGACATATTTGTTAATCATTATTTAAAGTTAATTACACATTATTACTTTTTTACTAGGTATGCCAGTGACTTTGTTCGTGTGGAATTCGGAGTAAGAAGTTAGCTGGAAATCCTTAATGTTTTTTCTCTTTTCTCTCTCAGAACTCTATGAGCATAAAGTTTACTAAAAACGCTAATAAATGGCTTAGGCAGCCAAATTGGTTCCTCTGATTCTGACAGTAGAATGCGGAATTAACGTAAATTAAAAATTAACGTATTTATTTTATTTATTAACTGATTAAAATGAAACTAAGCCTAAATGTTAGCACAAGCTAATCTAAATCCCTCGCTGAAAACCACATCCAAATCGGTTCAGCCGCGTTCATCTTTGTTTATGAGCACCTTGGTTATAGGTGCTCATAAACAAAGAAACCGACAAACAGACAAAAATTCTAAAAACTGTTGTTTTAGGCTTAATAGCATGTCTTTAGTAGGTAGCACTTAGTTTTACTTAAAGATATCCAATGTGCACAGACTCAGTTTTCTTACAATTTGATTACATGTACAAATTCATATATATATATATATATACATATATATATATATATATATATATATATATATATATATATATATATACATATACATTACATATATATATACATATACATATATATATATATATATATATATATATATATATATATATATATATATATATATATATATATATATATATATATACATATATATAAATATATATAAATATATATATGTATATATATAAAGTCCTTAAGCATAAACAAGTTTCTTATTTGATTAAATATACTTACAGAGTTACACTTAAAAATGAGGCTATTTAAATGAAAGTATTAAATATATTTTATAAATTAAATAAGGGGTTTACTAACTACTTTTAATCTTGTTATAAAATAAAATACATAAAGAGTCTGCTAGAATGCTTTTGTATTAAAATACACATTAAACACGATAATAATTGTTCTTACTGGAGTAGGAGACGGCTCTCCCTTAGGAACTCTTGGCTCCCTCATGAACTGACACCGGGCTACAGGATCCGCATGCAAACTCTTCACCATTACTGGGAATGCGAGTCGGTTCTCTCGGAATGCTCGGAATGGTACTGCAAGCTGCTCACCAGATTTAGCAATCGGGACAAGGTTACCAGCAAACTCCAGGTAGCATGGTTTTCCTTCATGGACCTGTATACGAATATTAATGTGTGACTTAAATTGTATCATATCTTTTTGATATGAGCAATGTTGAAATTACTTTTTTATTAAAAAATTGTATCATAGCAATTCTGGTTATTGGAGGAGCATGTATCGAAGGTCCAGACATCCCCTCGAGGCCCTCTGACTGACGCTGGATAAAATTACTAAAAAACATATTTATACTGCTTATTGCAATTTAATTTAATGAATTTTTGCTTATGTAGAAATTATTATGAAAACAAATTGCACATTAAATAATATTATATAATAATATTAAATATAAACTATTTAATATTAAATATAAAAAGTAAAGCTTGTACATTTTTCCAAAATCTTCATTGTCCTGACCACTGTAGGATATATTCAGCGATATTCGAATTATATAATTATATTAAGTTTATATAATCATATTTATTCTTCCATTTCCTGTCTTATTAAAAAAGGGGTGTTTGATAAAGCTATTGTGTTTACCCTGACGAAGTAGATCTAACTTTTACTTAAGTAGAGCATATAGCGAGTCTAAAATTGTAAAATGTGTAAAAATTTTATGAATAAAGTAGATTATAAGAAAAGATTACCTTATAATCATGTATGAAGCTAAAAATGCCAAAAAATATATATGCCTAAACTTGATCATGAAACGGAACCATATTAAGATGAGTCGACTACTTTGAAAAAGGCCTTAACCCTAGATTCATAACCATTCGTCCCACAGACCGCGCGAAACGTAAATTCGTTTCTAGTGTCTCGAGTGAAAGATATAGAAAGCTGACCTCTCAAGTACCTTCGTAGGTCGCTTGATCATTAATAACGCGAGTGTTGTTTCGCAGTGACGTTTTGTTTACAAGTTATAGACCTTCGAATGTCTGAGAGACGAATGTTTATGAATATTGCTACTTTTGACGGGACTGCAAGTTATTTTTGTAAAATTGTTTTTCATGAGTTTCGGTTATATAGAGTAAATGTAAGTATATGATATTATTCTATACGAGTTATTAGTTATAGGTACATTTTATGTGACTATTCAAAGTGTATTATTGAGTGTATTTTACATCATATCTTTTTTTTTAGAATGGAAGATCGGCAAATTGAGGACTATTTGAATCATTTATCTGATTCTGCAGATGATGGTTTTACCAGTCAGCAAACAGATGCAGATTTGAGCGATGTCGAGGATCACGTGGAATTAGATGAAATGATTCCTACAGATTCCGACAGTGATTACGACATCCAACCAATACGACAACAGCAACGCCAAAGTGGCGTCATTTTTTCTTCTGATTCCGAAACTGAAGAAGCTCCAGGTACTTCTAACATTTCTACACATTCACGACGTATAATTATTTCATCAACTCATAATCTTAGAGGGAAAAATGGTCATAAGTGGTCTTCAATGCCTTTTAAATCTATGAATACAAGAACCCCAGCTAGAAATATCATGCATATAATTCAGGGACCAGCTAATAACGCTAAGGATATTACGAAACCAGTTGATTGCTTTACTAATTTTATAGCTGTTGATATGATTCGTAAAATACTTATACATACAAATAAAGAAATTGAGTTGAGAAGTTCAAAATATAAAGAGAAAACTGCAACTATTTTTTCTACATGTGAAGAAGAATTGACTGCCTTGCTTGGATTGCTTTTGTTATCAGCTGCAAATAAATACAATCATCTCACGAGCTTAGAACTTTTTAATCCTACTTTTAGTGGAACTCGCTACATATCAGTAATGTCCCGTGAAAGATTTGACTTTTTATTGAACTGCTTGAGATTTGATGATGAGAATGGTGGGAAGCGTTCATTTAGATATGCAGGGATAGTTACAAAGCTGGAAGTTATCTCACCATAGATGAGCAACTGTTGGGGTTCAGAGGTCGTTGTCCATTTAGGATATATATTCCATCAAAACCAAACAAGTATGGTCTAAAAATATTGATGCTATGTGACTCTAAAACAAATTACATGCTAAATGCTATGCCTTATGTTGGAAAAACTGAAACGAATGGTGATTCACTTGGATCTTACTATGTCAAGACTTTGACTGAAAAATTATGGGTAGAAACCGCAATGTCACCATGGACAATTGGTTTACTTCAGTCCCTTTGGCCCAACAGTTACTACAGGCACCATATAAACTAACAATAGTAGGAAAGCTTCGAAAAAATAAACGCAAAATACCGCCTGAGTTGCTTCAGATCAAAAAAAGATCAATAGATTCATCTGTATTTTGTTATGACAGGAAGTGTACGCTAGTATCATACAAGACTAAAAATAACAAGTACATTTTCTTGCTTCCTACCATTCACGGGAACGGTACTATTGCAGCTTCTGGTAAACCGGAAATGATCGAGGTCTACAATTCGACGAAAGGTGCTGTCGATACGTTCGACCAAATGTGTGGAAGTATGTCTTGTAATAGAAAAACCCAAAGATGGCCTTTATGCTACTTCTATGGTATACTAAACATGACAATTATAAACTCATACGTAATATACGCGCATAATAATGTAAAACTAGGGCGAAAACCATCAAGCAGACGATGTTTCGTGAAGGATGTTTCGGAGAAGTTGACCATTCCATGGTTACGTAAAAGACGCGAAATGCCAACTTTGAAGAGATGCCTAAAAAGGAAAATCGCCGAAATTTTGGGTGAAACGCCTACCATTGAAACAGCTGGTCCTAGTGGTACCCAAAAAAAGGTTTGCGGTTATTGTGATTATAAAAAATGACGTATGACAAGGTTCCAATGCAAGCAATGCAAAAAATATATGTGTATGGACCATCGCGGCCTCATGTGTGTAGAATGTGCGGATGAAATTTAATTTTAATTAAGTCATTTCTATTTTTGTTAGCTAATTAAACATATTAAACAGTGCCATACTTAATTAATTTGTTTTATTCACATAAGTACCTCTAAACCCGTCACTTAAATATAGTCGTCTGCGAGATGAATGTTTATGAATAATGTTCCTCTTAGATAAGATTATGAATCTAGGGTTAATGATTTAAAAATAAAAAATTAACAAATAACAACCAATAACATGTCATCCTTGGACTAAGATCCTTGAGAAAACCGAATCCCATCTTACTATGTTAGATCACTGAAGAAGCAGTGTTAGCATATTTAGAAATAAAGAAGAAAATAATCAAATATAAAAGTAAAAGGAAATCAATTTTCATATATCAATATTATTGTGTATAAATACTAGACATTAAACTAATATTTACTTCTGCATGCAACTACACCCACCTCGACATCACGACTTTTGGCAACCTGCGTAAATCTTTCCATCCTCTCAAGTGTTTTGTGTTCACGGTCATCGGTGATACAGAACATGCGTAACTGGGCCTGCTGCGAATCTATGCGACGTCCATAAACCACAAAACGAGCCATGAATGGTACATGTATAGCCTCCCTGCAGAAAATAAACAATAGCACTAAATATAGAGGCAATTATACTTTAATAATACAAATTATGTTGCGAATGAGATGAATGATGAACTTTTCATAAGCTGCAAAACCATAAAGGAGAATGACCACTTCATAAATGAAATGATATACAATTATTTAAGATGATGTCTACACCTCAGAATTTAACAATATTTTTCATCTATAACTCCACAAGAATTAAATATTAACAATTATACCTGGTCAATCATTAACTGTCACTAATAAATAATTACTCAAACATAGTATACACAATCACCCAAAACGTTGATACGAATTATTTAATAGGCATATAAGAATGAAATGAATATTCAACTGCACAATGTCAATAATATCGACGCCTATTCTAACACATCACCGACATGACATGGACCATTTCTTACAAACCGAACCGACTTCAATACCGACACAATTGTCTGTTGAAAAAGTGTGCTCTAGAATGTTGTGTTTTCCTGTTAAAAGCAATGGGCAGAAGTGAAAGCAAAGCGAATAAGCAGTCATTTTACATTTATGTTTTGGCATATTTTGCAATTTTAGTTTTACCACAAAAATGTTAATTTGGTATTTTAGTGTCAATTTACTATTTACAATTTATTATTTATAATCATATAGGTTTTTACAAAAAAATAATATTTTTTAAATCTCTATTTTCATAACAATTATTATAATAAAGTATTTTAAAACATTGAAATATGCATTTCCTCATAAATTATTTTTTAACCAATTGATAATCTTAAAGAAAGTATGTAAATGATCCGAGAAATCAAACAAAACTTTTATTTTATATTAAATTTGGAGAAGTTCTACACAAAAATTAATGTTACGCAAAAACTTTTTAATAAATATACTGCTTTTTGACATCATATTTTTTCTTGTCCGTATTGGGGCCATATTCAACCATGTATGTCCTTTTATAACCTTTTTTGAAAAGTAAATGAAGATAAATAACATTTTAAAAAATTAAATGTATCATTTCCAATAATTGATTTTAAAAAATACTGCAAAGATTTATTCTTTAAGGGGCGGATTTCGCAAATAGGCGAAAATGGGTGTTTGGTTTCGCAAAATACTTAATAACTAGCAAAATTAGACATTATATTAAAATACCACGGTATAGAATGGCCTTTGTGCTACGTTGTTGTACGAAATTTTTTCTAAAATATTTTCCAAACTTAAAAAAAGAATTTCTAAGTAACCTCTTTTACTAAAAAGGCTCTCTGCCGTTTCGCATATTAGAACAAAATTATAAAGATATATGGATTTTCAATTCACTGTGTCTGTTCTTAATTAATGTAGCTACATTCTCGTACATAGATTTAACTATGACATAAATATGAAGCCTTTGGTATTAGGTCAAAGTTGCCGAATTTTTACGGCATTTCGCGTGCGAATATTCTATACTAGCTTCTATGAAAATAAAAACGATTATTTTCTCCGGCAGTCGTACATATTTTGAATTCAGTACAATTTGCGCTTGCAAACACTGAAGACGTGTGATCCGGCCGCTATTCATCAGCTTGTGCCATAGATTTATCACGCGTACACGGCTTGTATACAGTGTAAGTTTTAAGTTGTATGTTATGATAAAATGCAAATTACGTATAAATGATCGTAACATAATATTTCAATGATGCATTTGAAATGCATAATATTTTATACCGCTTTGTAAATTAGTGGATAAATTTGTTGTTATTTTGTATATTTTCAGATAATAATGGGAAAATGTAAGATTTCTTACAGACGACTGGTATTGGAAGCAATATTAAAAAAAAAAATTTAGAAAGCTGATATAAAATTTAACATGGTTACAGCTTCTAGTAGACGCAGATATAAAACATAAAAACTATAATTCGGGTTGATTTGTAGAGAGAGGGTGCGAATGAAGGGTCAAAAATTGTTTTTATCGTGCTCATTATGTGGGATATAAAATGAAAGTCGGTAAAATAGGAGTTCAAAAATATTTATATTATTGAACCCCATGCAAATTTTTTTTTAAAACTCAAACAAATGATTAATCAATCACTAGAAAATTATTCTAACCATCTCTAATTTTGTAATTTTTTATTCGTTTGTTATTATTGACATTGAGTTGCAAATTTGTGTGATGCAATTTCATTTTATCATTAAAAGAAAATAATCGTCATAATTGTTGCAGGAACCATCCTATAGATGAAATTCAAAATAATGTTGCAGGAGGTAATGTTGAAAGAGAAGGGGAATGTATGTCTGATATAATACTCCTGAGATAACTTAAAATGTTTGTGTGTTACATTTCACCATCAATCTGATTAACCTATTCATTTCATATGATAGTTCCAGGTCTAGTCAGAGCATAGTGAATCAAAGGATAATCTTGTGTGTTAAATTACGAATATTTAACACACAAGATTATCCTTTGATTCACTATGCTCTGACTAGACCTGGAACTATTTTTATATATATATATATATATATATATATGTACATATATATATATATATGTACATATATATATATATATATATATATATATATATACATGTATATATGTGTGTGCGTGCGTGTGCTGTTTCCGGATTTGATATTTTGGCTATAATTCCGACTCTGTAATGTGTCTATTGTAATTCGACATTGCTGAAATTCGCAACATTTAAAGCCAACTAATTTAAAAATTGTTAATTGAGCTACTGATTGCGCACCTACAGTTTAAATGTTGAAACATAGATACTTTATATTGGATAAAATAGAAAAATTACTGAAATAATCTTTTAATAAATTATTACATATTGAGAAGCTTGTTATCCGACTGGTTCACGGAACATCATAATGGAGACATTATATGGGCTTTTTTCATTTTGAATAATTTTTTAAAGTATTTTTATTATAAACCTTTACAGGTTTTATTTTTGTATTTACAAATATTTTTTTAAGTTTTCTTTCATACGTAGTTTTATTATTTAAACATTACTTCGTACTGTATAACATTAATTTATACTAGATGTCTCTAATACTTCATTCGCGTGTAATTAGGAATTTTTTTATTTTATATGTTGCTCATGGGTATATAACATTAGCACAAAAATTCTAAAAAAAGTTTTTCTGGCTTCTACTGTCGTATGGTACGATGCAAAATTAATCATTCTTTTAAAATATGTTCAATGTATGAAATTCACTCTGTTATAATTTTGTCTGTTATAATTACTAGCATCGATAAATTTTATGCTGCTTTATGTCTACAATAAACAAGCGGAAGTCAATCAAAAAGTACATGAAAAAATTGGTCAATTTTGTTTTTTCATATTTAATTTATCTAAATATTATTATTTGGAAAGAAAAAAAAATTTAAATATTTTTTAACAAAATGTGTGATATTGCAGTTATTTTATCATTATTTGCACAAAATTTTTCTAGAGTTTTTATTCTTATCTTAGTCTATGCTTGCCATATTAATTTAATTTAAAATAGTTACACAAAATACGTGCAACATTTTTTCATTTTAGAATTCCCCAAATTCAGTTAAAAACCAACCTAAACCATATCCAAGGTTGAATTGTATCCCATATCAAGAGATTTACAAAGACATTATAACAGAAAAATCATGCTCGATTTACTTTAATAATTAGTCTAAAAAGTGTCTCAATCGATCCCATTATGCCGACCGTGTTCATGTAACGCATACTACTAAGAGTCACACAGCACCGCCGTGGTCGGCGCTCGCGCGTGTGTATTAGTGCGAAACGAAATATTTCATCACATACATCTGACCCTTAAGAGTTCTTTTTATTTAGTTCTTCTTAACTAATGTTACAAGAAGAAACAACTGTGTGTTCATTTTATTATTTCTAGTCAATAAAATTCAGGACTTCCTCCCATATAAACACAGACAGTGATAACTATAATAAAGAAAATTTTCCAATCTTATTTATACTAACAATTTAGGGAAAAGTAGTGATACACTACAGATTATTCGAGATTTTCCAACTTTTTCTCTCTATGGTACCCTCCAGAAGGTGTCATAGAGTCTAACAGTGATGACCCCATAGTTGTAAATTTTTGAATATGAATATGTTATTCATTAAAAACATCTTTTAAATAAGTCAATATTCCACATAAATTTTACCTTCTATTTAAAAACTACCCAAAATCATTAATAAAAATGATCCGCTTAAAGGGAATGGGTGAAATGTTTTTGTTAAGTTGGTAGAACCTTCCTTAATTATCAGGCCAAACTTGAGCACAATCTGTCAACTAGTACATCTATAGCACCTGTCGTAATCGATTGATTGCAAAAGTTGTTCTGCAAATTTTATTGTGGATAAATTAGTTGAATAAAGAAGTTGCTTTAAGTTTGTGTTTCAAACGTAATTTCTTGTGCCCAATCATCAATGTTAAAAAGTCCTATGGTAACTCGACTGTGTCGAAATCACAGGTTTATAAGGGGTACAAATCGTTCAAAGAGGGGCATGAAGTGGTCAAAGATTTGCTTCATCCTGGACAGCCTTCGACGTCTACACTAATGATAACATGGAAACAATGAAGCAATTAGGGCTTGAAAAGGATTATGATTATTATGTATTCATCATTTAAGTATTTGAAAGTTGACTCAAGAGTTGAATATTGATAAAATGACTGTTCATGGAATTTTAACTAATGATTTATGCAAGAGAAGCATTGCTGCAAGACTGGTTCCGAAAGAGCTTAATTTCTTGCAAAAAAAGCATTGATTGAATGGATTGAATTGAATGAATCAAATGAATTATTAAATCAATTGAAATGATTGATTGAAGACATCGATCGATTGATTGGTCAATTGAAGGTATCAAACAAAATTCGCAGTGGGAATTAAAGTCCATACTTTGAAGGTGACAAAATAAATATAATGAAATAATTACATAATTAAATTTGTGTGTTTTTTTAACGATTGCAAGTCATTTTTATACAGAGGGTACGTCTCTAAAATTTAATGAATGTATAAACATGTTATTCGTTATTACCACAACTAATAAGTAAATTTAAAGGTGTATTTTTTGTTATAATATTTCTACGTAGAGTTGATTAGTTTGATTATTCTAAAAGCATATTTTTTTGGAGATTGTGAAAAGAAACGGAAAGAAACTGTTGCAACGAAATTAAAAAAATTCTCAATTTTTATAATAAAAACACTCTAAATACAGTTATTACATTAAATCTTACTACACCCAGACAAAATAAAATTCTTTAAACTATCAAAAACCCTTTCCCAAAATTAAATGTGTTTAAAAAATAAAAGAAAAAACACCTTGGTAGCTGCTATGGAATGATTATAATTTGTGTTATTAGCAACAACAATAAAAATAGGTGTAAAAAATTTTTTTAGTGGCAAAAATTTCAAATTTATTTACACCTAAAAAGTGGGTAAAGTAATATGTACGTTAGAAGAATAATTATGTCTTTTAAAACAAATCGTAACTAATGGAAATTTCGTTACAGATTTTATTTTGGAATTTCATCTCAAATAACATCGTAGATCATATCCTATGGTGTAATAATATGACAATTATAATAGAAATATCACTTCCGTAATCCATTTTGTGACATTATATCCTGCGTGACGGTCTCGAAAATTTCTCTTACCCTTAGTCATGATAAAACGACTAAAATGAGTTCCATTATTAAAATGTGGCCAAATTTGTATTGGACATGTATTAATTTAGGATTCGATAGTTATGTATTTATTCCTAATTATGCAATTTGTACCTCACAGTAAATCAAACATAACCATGTCATAGTGTACATTTTTTGGTTAATTCATTAAAAAATTTACAATATTAATTGCATAAAAGTTATCTTCAAATTTGCTGGTTATGAAGTAACTAAACACGATAACTTTGCAACCTATATCTGTTTTTAAGTTATTAAAGAAAATTAAAGGAAATAATTTTTCATTAAAATTCTTACTAAATGCTCTTATCCAATTTTTTAGACTTTGACATATGTAGTTAAAAATTGACAGTTGGACCCACTGTAAAACGCTTTACATGTCTCACAAATCAGACAACGTATTAAAATATATTATTATGCATTTTCACTTAATTGCATTTTAGGAGACTTGTTCAATAACATCTCACTCAATGGGCTCAGAGAGAAAAAATGTCGAACAAAATGTTTTTTTTTCTACTTATTCATATAATATAACTGGTAACATGTGAAAGGAAAAATTTTGATTACAGCAATTACAAAAGCAAATATTGCACCCACTTTCTTAAAATTACTTTCTGAAAATTTCTTGAAATTCCATTTTTTTAAAATGAACAACCCACTAAATCAATTAAAAAAAATTACTCCCACCAAGTGTGTGTCAAAACATACATAAAATACAATTCCATCGTCACCTATGTCCCTTAAAATCGCTCTTTCAATTTATCAAGTGCCTAAAATAATTTTAAATCAAAATTCGAATTTAAAGTCTGAAAAAATTTCATAGAACCTATTACAGATCATTTTGAAGCTTGATATGTTGCAAACCAGACTTTAAAAACAAAAGACGGTGAAAGGAACTACGAGAGACTTGTGCAATGATAATTCACTCGATTGTTTGAGTGGAAAAAAATTGCTTATACTTATTTTACATGTACGGCCTCCCCGTACATTAAGAAGAATCTATAAAATATTACTTCTCGCAAAATTTAATGTACATAGGTCTAACATTATGGAAACTTGAGGCTGTGACAGACGAACGAATATAATGAAATTATAATGATTGCTTCTTTGAATATGGAATCCCAAAAAAAAATTCCATTTGGATTTACAGATTGAATGTGTCATATTACATACTTTTAATTTCAAATAACACTTTTTAATTCACAGTTTTACTAGTTCTAAAAACTAGTTAAAAAAAACAATTTCTATCTTATACCCCTCTTGCATGATTCAGATGTCCAAAAAATAGTGTCAAGTAGAAGCACAGAGGTACAGAATATCAAGACCTATCCAAAACCAAAAAATGTATGTTTGGCTTTTTGATAGTTTCTGAGTTGTAATTTTTTTTGTTTGATTATTTAAGATATGAATAATTGTGATAGAAAGTTGATTTCTTTTTATTAACTAGTATAGTAGTAGGATAAACACATTTTCTTACGTACGTCTTAACACACCACAAAAAATTGAGAGAAACACAAAATACCCTAAACACCAGATTTTGAACTTAATTTTTGACATTGTTTTAAAAAAAACATAACTCTTTTTCCAGTATCTACATTACAAATCTTATTTCATCAACTTTTTAATGGAACGGAAAATGAAATCATACTTAATTCGATAAGTCTTACCGATTTATGTATAATGATCTCCATTTATGTGTAATGTTAATTGTATAATTTTGGTGTTTTCCAATATTTTCCAACATTTCATACTAAATAACCTAATAGTTGCCATCTGATGATAAGTCATTCAGATGAATGAACTACAAACTTAAAATACATTTTCCCTTTTAATATATGCAATTCTAAAAAAGACCAGAAATGTCTATATTTAATAGCTCCTATTTTTAGTATTCTGTAGTTAAATGAAGAGCCGTTCAAACACATCCTCCTGTCTATCGCAACCTTAGTTTCTACAACTTTCGTCACACTCACACAAAATTAGATGCTTCAGATTTTATCATTAATTGCCATTAATAAGCAGCAAAATATTTAAAAAACATTTTTAACATCTTTTCTCATACATGTAAAGCAAAAGCAACATCATATATATGTCTTTATATATCTTAACATTTATTATTTTTACGCCTGATCTTCAAAGTAGTTAATTTCATAGTGATTTGTGATTTGTCATCCCTTCCCCTCTCTAATTTCTCAACGATAGACGTGATAAATTTGAAAAAAATTCTAGCCACTAGCATTTAATTGGTACTTTCATTTAAAAGTGTTTTCGTTAACTTACATCAACCATTCCATGAGATTTACACACTTACAAAATGATTTTATTTTATAACCTTTGCATGCTCATAGTCTAGTGAAAAGACTGAGAAAAAGTGATTGCGTGATTGAGATTTATCAAAGCCTTATCATAGTTAAGGGATACATTTCAATAATTTTTTTGGTAATGCCATTTGTTGGCTATTTATTCCTACCATTTTACTGAATTAATTACTGTATATGAGGTTCAGGAATTAATTACTGTATATGAGGTATAGGGTTGGTAAACTTTGTTAAAAAGTTCTATGACTTTCCAGAATTTCAAAAAGAATGTTTTTACAGGTACTATAAAATTTAAATAAACAATTACTTTTGCTAAAAAGACTTTTTATGCTCGGTGACACGCAAAAAGCAAACAATTCGAGTACAGTATAAAATTTGTAAGAGTGCTATTAAAATATAACATTCATATCGTCTTCAGATTTAATTTGATGTAAATTTACAAAGCAGGTTATTTATTTTATAAAATAAGCAGTTTATACCAATTATATTTTATGGGTTTTCATAATTTGTTCAAATACACAAATTTTTATAACTAATTTTCACATTTTTCAGAAATATCTATGTGTATTGTTTTTTGTTCAAAAAATTTCAAATAGATATTTACCCGGTAGTAATAAGTACTCTTTCTGTTTCTTTCTGTTTTTGGTAATTAATTCACTTATTACATTTGCAACATTATTTTTTTTTATTTATGGCAACACTTTGTGACATTTGTCATAAAGTAAAGATAAATGAGGATATAATCAAATGGAAAGATGCTGAGTGTAAAAATCATCAATATGATGCCAGGTTTGACGCATTGTTCTTGTTCAAGAAGTGACAGACCAAGGAATTTCAAGTTTTCTATTGTTTATATATGGTGGACTACAACTTGTGTCAGAGATACTTCATTGCTCGCAAGAAGTGAGTAAGCCTTCAATAATTACTGTGTACATCCGTGTTATCTTTATGTTCTTTTCTTAATTTATTTTTTATTTCAACTTGTTTGCTTTAGTTAAAATTAAAACGGAATACAAAAATAAAATTTTAATATTTGTCTAAGCGTCTGATAATATTCATAATATAATATACAATTTTTTTGGATTAAAGTTTTTTTTGGATAAAGAAGGCGAGGTTCTCATTTTGCTAAATCTGCTTTTTTCAAAACCGTAAATTGCGTTATAATTCATAAACAGTTCACAATAAAAAACAACACACTTCTGTAGCATAGAATTAAATTATCTAGAAGTTTCACTTAAAATAATTTTCATACAATTAATACTTTAGAAACTAAAACATTTCCCACTATAATTCGTAAAGATGGTTGAAGGGCTTAAAGTCTTAATAAAAAATTTGTCGATCATTAAATTCTTTACAAATTGGATTTCCTTTTTTTTTGGAAAATTAATAATTTTTAAATTACAAGGCTTCAAATTTCATTGTGACACTGAATTTTTATGAATTTTTGTAATAACATTCTAGATTGTGAACATCTTGTTATAACTACAAACTAAATAATACTAATAGAAATCGCACAAGGTCTTTTGTGTTTAATATCGAGTTTTACTGAACATCTGCCCATTTGAAAAATTCCCAGAAAGTGAGTAGTTCGACCTTTAAAGCGGTCAATCCCTCAGAAAATAGATATATTCACCCTCCCATGCATAATCAACCCATTTTAAATTTTCCGATTATCATTAATTAATGGTGGTGCCGCAAAAAAATGTATGATATAAATTATAAACAATACAGTGTCACAATGTATTCTGAGGCACAATGATTTAATAGCTATTGGTTTTAGAAAAACAAGAATATGATCAAATTTGAAGAGAATTTGCAGATGATTTGTAAGTTTATTAATAACCATTTTAGTCGTCCGATCATTATTTTACGAGGTACTTGCGAAAATTAATTAGCCAAACTTTTAACATGCTGTAAGTTCGAAAATGTTGATTGTATAAGAAATTATTTTATATGAAGGTTATACTAAATTTAATTCTCCATGAGAAAGATTCTATTTTCTACTGTATAACCATTTACGAGATAAAACACAATTTGCATTTTTCAAAAATGTAATTTTCAGAAAAAAAGGGGGAGGTCCCTTATTTTCTGAAAATTACATTGATATAAAAAGAATATTCCAAAAAAAAGTGCTCTGCTTATGTATTTCTTGCATTGATGTCTATTACTTTATGTATAGTGCGTCGTTCAAGAAATATCAGGAAATTTACGATAATTCTATGAATTTTCCAGAATACAAACTAATATCTTATTGATTGTTCAAAATAAATTGTCAGTAAATCAGCTTTCATAGTGACTTCTATTTATGAGTGTACTGATCGCACATCTTTCATTATGTTAATCGATCTATTTAAATCATATTAAATCTAGTTATAAATAATTTTCAGTATAGGAGGGTTGGACTATATAGATATATGGAAAAATAATATATTGTAACTGATAAAAACTCTTTAAATTTACTGCGTATATATTATATATAAAATATACAATTAATATACATTCAAGTTTTTATATGTAAAATCTAAAGTCGAGATTATAAAGACTGATTCTGAATCTTAAATTTCTTATTTGCCAAATGATAATTCATTTCTTTTAAGGAAATTCTGCATCGGATTATCTGCAGCATAAATTCAAACTGTCTGAACTGACAGAATGGAAATTTGAAATCATGCTAATTTTATAGAGAAAAGTCTTGTTTGTTTGTTTGTTGATTTTTAGCATTTGGCATAAAAATGGCTTATCCGATTGACATAAAACTTTTATTGTCATATAGGTTGTAGTATTTAGATGCATATAGGATATATAATATATTTCTAAAATGTGTGTGCGATAAATAATTATGATTTACGTGAAAGAAGAGTCTAAACGAGCCGTGTGCATTTTGAGTAAAATTTCTTAAACCATTATTGTTACATGAAAGTAAGGTATGAAGATGCTGTAAACAAAAATAAAACATACAATACTTCAATGGTAATTGTTGCTAATTACAATACTATACTAATTAAATAACAAACTGTTTGTATTCGTTTTCTGTTGCAAAATTTCATTATAAAAATACAGCATTTTTTATTAAACGAACTAAACCACAATAACTATTTGAAAATAATGTTAAAAATAATACATGTAGATTTAAAATCTACAAAAAATTCCAGATTGTTTTATTACGTAAGTTTTCAGGTTATAAGATCGGCTTGTATAGTATTATACTCGATTAAACATTAAGGATAGCGTTTATAAAGACCAAGAAAAAAACATATGAAAATCACCAAATTTTGTGGTGACACAAAACACCCAAGACCGTAGCTAGACTTGAATTTAAAGTAGGGCAGCTATAATTACAGGCAGGACAGAAGTAAAAATGTTACTTGATCTGATCTGGTCAAACGATTTTTATTTTTCTTAACGGGGGTGATATATTGATAAAAATAAAAAAAATTATTTACTACAATCTATATTATTGTTTCTCTAATTATAATATTCAAACTTATAATAATAAAAAATTCTTCCTTAAAACAACTGAATTCTTCAATTCCCCATATTATTAAAAATGTGAAGGACTTCATTCAGATCAACTCATTCGGTTCTTTTCTTTTCAAAGGCCAGAAATACCATGCCTGCCATTCTTTTGTGACCCATTGATAGCCTCTGAGGCCTATTGATTGCAGTCAAAGATGAAAATGTAAATTCGCACACAACAATGCTATATCCTATGGTAGTCACAGACGCAAACAGTTCATATGCATCTTTGAAAACCTCTTGCTGCCTGTACGAAGCTTGCAATGTGTTTTCCATTTTATCCTCACAACGACTCAAATAAGCTTTGACGACAGTAGCCTCTTTCCTTGATGGAATTGTTAGACCTGAATATCAGTTGATATCGTGAATATGACATAAAATGATACTAATACAAGCTGAAATATAGTTTTCTTTAATTTTCTCACACTTATCTAAATTTTTCAGAGGTACCACTTTGTCTACATCCAACTCATAGAGATTAGCTAATGAAATTAGTAGATCATCATTGTACGAAAATCTTCTTTGTAATTCAGCAATTGGTATGTCTAAGGTTTTGAAATACTCTGATTTAAATGGCTGAGCATTCTGGTCTTCTATATTTTGCCTCCTAGAGGAACAGCAAGGGCCATCAAGTAATCGTCCATCTAATTAGATTTTTTTTTTATGTCTCTGCTGGGTCCGGGTCCTATTTTCGGAATCGCCGCTTGTCATAGACTTAGCTTCTTCCAAAATTTCATGATATATTTCATCTGTTCTCAGTTTAATTATTTCATTTTGGATGCACTTTATTATTGTTATGGCATCTTTCAACCCTGCACTTCACGCTTGTAAAGCTGCATCTGCAGACTGAAGTGTGGATAAGATTTTTTTGACCACAATCATGGCCATTCGCAATTCTAAGCATGACTTTTTTAATGCCGACACTTTTAGCAATGTCAGCACCGTTAAATCTGCCATTTTTAATTTTGTTTTTTAATAGAATACTGGAACCATTTATATCGCTTGAACCGGTCCATTACAAAGGCCTGTTATTTTCTTTTGGATATATATATCTAAAATAACTTGCTTTTAGTTTCTCTGATTTGTGCAATATCAGAAGGTATATCGTGGTTAATGTTACCAGCATGTTTTACAGAATCTCTTTCCATAGGGCTAAAAGTAGCAATTGAATCCTGTGCTTCTATCTGCTGTGAGGAATGAGGTTTTTCGTGGTTAATTTACTTTTCAACTCTTCGTTTTTTGCTAAATAAAGCTCGTATAACCATCGCAAAATCAATCAATCTTCAGTTCACAGCAATAAACAAACAATTGTGTCACTAACTGACTGAAACACTGTACTGCACTAACCAACATCCACTACAGACAAATGACCTCTAATTTGTTTATTTCAGTTTAAAAGGGGAATCCCCTTAGGACCTTAGGTCTCCCCATGCCATTGACCGTAATATGAACAAATCTATCACACATACTTCAAATGACATCTATGGACAGAATAAAGAATTAGTATATTTAATTGTTAACATACCGTAGTTAATTCGGAATTGTTTAGATGTCACTATATGCTAGTAATTTTTTTTCTGTCATAACTTAGCTTCACAGTACTGAACTTATTATTAGTTGATACTATTTTATCAAAGTAGGGCATTTGTATTTTAAAGTATTTACCGTAATATGAACAAATCTATCACACATACTTCAAATGACATCTATGGACAGAATAAAGAATTAGTATATTTAATTGTTAACATACCGTAGTTAATTCGGAATTGTTTAGATGTCACTATATGCTAGTAATTTTTTTCTGTCATAACTTAGCTTCACAGTACTTAACTTATTATTAGTTGATATTATTTTATCAAAGTAGGGCATTTGTATTTTGCCCCACTATACCCCCCTTCGTTACAGCTGTAAAAACACCCACAGTAAAGGAAAACTAAATGCTAATAACAATTATCCATGTTTCACAATATTTTAACTTATCAGAAAATAAGAAATATAAATATTTAAATCTATACCTTTTCTATTTATTCCAACTGACAACGCTATATTATTTTAATATACTGACATTTTTAGTCAATTATAAGATCAACATAAAGTCAGCTAATCATATTGGTGAATAAAAATATACCCGCATGAGAAGATTTCTCAATTCACTCAATTTATTATATAAATACAATTTGCAAACATAATTGTTTTACGGTTATGTTTACCTGTCAAATGTCATATCAACTGTCAGCACGGATCAATCATTTTACGTGGCATTCATGGTATATTTCATTAGAGATTTATATTATATTCTATAATTTCATAATCCTTCACTGTAAATGACTATCGCATGAGAAAAAAACTATTATAAAACTGCAACCCACATCCCTTCTATACACAAGCTAGGAATAGAAATTTAAAATATTTATTAGAAGTTTCAGAAACGGAGAAAAAATTTATTTCACACTTTTTTTTCAAATTCGGCTACTTTAGAATTTTTTTCATAAATCAAATGATGAACATTGTAATTTCAAAGGATATATTTGTCGGTTGGTTGTTCATAAATTTTATTAGTTGATTTTTCTTAAATTTTATCAATTAATTTTTCATTAATCAACTGATACACATTGTATTTTCAAATTGCAGCCCCGAAAAGATTTTCTACCTTTTCAACAAATTTTTTGCATAGGCAATAGTAAGAACGAAATCATTTCTGTGAAACATATTTAATACTTCTGGGTAACACATATATATTTCTTATCTTAATTTTACCGTTTTTTTATATTCATAGAAATTGTTATTACATCTTGAACAAACTACATTTCAAAGTCATTTCTTATCACCTAAAAATGATTACTGTTTGGATACTTTTTTTATTTTATAGATTACAAAACTTGCACACTGCTGTAATTTCCTAAAATAAATTACAGACAAAAAATCTTGTGAGAAATGAACTGTTAAATGCCAACCTGTCAAATGTCAAATGTTTCACATTTATGCCCTAATTTTGTTAGTCTATCTATATATCTATCTATATACACAATTCTAATTGAGAAAATGTTTAATGTTAGAAAATCATATGTACCTGTAAAGCTCTGTAGCCATCTTGGTTGCATCACCCACATTACGACAGTCTATCAGCCAGTAGCGCGCAGATACGGTAGTTGTGAACGAAACACAATCGTTGACAAATGTCAGTGGTGTATTATCTGTCACATCTTCCCAATGTGCTCGGTTCGTACCACCTGCCCATAATATATATTTCATATCAGTACCTTATTATGGATTGATGGCAGATTTATTTTTAAGTTTATTCCGTACATATAAATACTGAAATGACTTATATTATGACTACATATTTTTCAAGTAAATTTAACTTTTTACTTTATTATAGTAAAATAGTTTGAAAAGTGTTTGTTGATATTTAAAATTTATTCAGTAATATTTAGTCATTATATAAATCATTTAGTAATATTAATAGACAATGGATGCCTATTATTATCAATGTTTAATAAAACTAACAAAAATCTACACCATATCTACTACAAAATAATAAAAACATCAACATAACATATAAATATTGCTACGAAAATTATATCTTTTAATAAATAAAAATAAAAAAAAACAATGTAATAATTGTGTTATAAATATTTACATTACTATTGTTGCAATACCAATTTATATTGCATGCAATGTATAAGATATATATATATATATAATTATACCCCTTTTGTTAACAAATTCATAATAGACTGAAAACCATCAAGACAGGATGTTAACATCATATTAAGCCCATGAGCTTCATTAAAATTTCTACATTACTTCATTCATAAAGATGTCAACCTGAATAAAACAGGTTCGATAATAGATATGGAGTGCTAAAAAAACATTAATAGTAATATTGAACAGCTGCTACCTAAATTAAGATATGGGTCAAGCAAATTGCTATAAACGCCATCTAGCGATAAGTCAAAGGTTACTTGGTTAATTTTTTTTGACATCCCTATAGTGTTTATCTTTCCCTAAATGAATCACCAATATCTTTCTATAATTTCCCTTATGCCAGTGTGTTTGCATTAAAGAGAGATGACAAACTAATTAGTGCAATATAAAAATATTTTTGAATACATTTTTCACTCAAAAATATCTAAAAATTCATTTAAACAATATATTGGTTAGTTTTCCAAAAATATGTTGTTATGTTTAGCCATAATATATCTCTTTTTTATGTTAGTATTTTTATCCAAATATACAAGTCATATATATTAGAGTCTGTAGAAATATTGCTGCTATCTTTTGAGGTAAAATTATTTTCCTCAAATTTTAAATAATTAATGTATCTTTTACAATTCTCATAATCTATATTGGCTCCATTTAGATACTTGATTTCAATAGGCTATATATCGTTGAGATTTACAACTATTTGTTGATGTCATTGACAACAGGCTATTTAACATTGACATCGATAACAGACTATTTATCGTTGATTTTGACACTTGGTCAGATATTTTAGTGTCTATTTGAGAATTACATTATGTGACATTAATGACATAATTAAATAGTTTCTTCCTCTCACTTCAATTTTTTAACATTTCACTAATCTTTACTGGCTGGGAAATATATTTGATAGCTTTATCTATTACTTAAAACCAAAAATATTGCACTGACAGAAAGCAGAAACAATTTCTGCTGACTGGTGCAGTGAAAATTTGTATGATAATATCAATGTTTCCTGAGTTAGCCCATAGTGAAATCATTTATAAACAGAGTTTTAGTAATAAATTAGGTATAAATGCACTTTACAACCAGAAACATTTTGATATTTTTTTTTGATATCACATCAAAATATACACATTAAAAACTACATACGTGGAAAGAAATTCTGCAGCTGATGATTATTTAATATAAAAAAAAAAATTTTTTCATTTTGTACCTGACAATTTAGTTTGCAATGGAACAGATTTTAACCATGTTTTCCAGTTATTTCACTTATTCTTTTATCACTAACCATTTATTACACAATTGAAAGGATAATTTGTTATGAATTATTAAGTATTAATGAGAATTAATTATCAAAATTGAATATTATTTTTTAATCTGTCAATTTATACAACTACATTTTGCTTAAATGGTACCAATATACAAGAAACAATAAAGTCTATTTGTATTATGGCATATATGTTTTTTGGATATTTTATGGCTAAATGCCATATTTCACTTTGTAGTTAATTAATATTAAAAATATTAAACATTTTTTAAATATATTTTAAAATCACATACTATTTTTTTCAAATTTTGTCATTTTATTATTAATAAAAAGTTTAATATTGTCAATATTTATTGTTGATTATTTAAATTAAACCAAAAGTTTTTACTTATTCTTCCGAAATATTTATAACAAATATGTTTTTTGGAAATATAAATTTTTTATGGAAGTTATTTTTTAAACAATTTTTTAAATACATCAGCTACGGCCGGAAATTATTTTAGTTACGGTTGGGTTGGGTTTGGTTGGGTTAAGTTAGGTTAGTTTGGCTTAGGCTGGGTTGGGTTAGGTTACGTCAGGTTAGGTTAGATTAGGTTTGGTCTGGTTAGTTTGGGTTAAGTTTGGTTAGGTTAAATTGGGTTAGGTTGGGTTAGGTTAGGTTGAGTTAGGTTGGGTTGGGTTAGGTTAGGTTAGGTTGGGTTAGGGTTGATTGGGTTAGGTTGGGTTGGGTTAGGTTAGGGTGGGTTGGGCTAGTTTGGGTTAGGTTGGGTTGGGTTAGGTTAGGTTAGGTTGGGTTAGGTTAGTTTGGGTTAGGTTAGGTTAGGCTAGGTTGGGCTAGTTTGGATTAGGTTGGGCTATGTTAGGTTAGGTTAGATTAGTTTGGGCTAGGTTGGGCTGGGTTAGGTTAGGTTGGGTTAGATTGAGTTGGGTAAAGTTAGGTTAGGTTAGGTTAGGTTGGGCTAGTTTGGATTATACTGGGTTGGGTTGGGATAGGTTAGGTTATGCTAGGTTGGGTTAGGTTAGGTTAGGTTATGTTAGTTTGGTTAGGTTAGGTTAGGTTGGGTTAGGTTAATTTGAGTTAGGTTGGGTTGGGTTAGGTTAGGTTGGGTTTGATTAGGTTAGGTTAATTTGGGTTAGGTTAAGTTGGGTTAGGTTATGGCATATATTTTTTTGGATATTTTATGGCATTCATTTCACTTTGTGGCTGCCTAAATTTTAAATATATTTTAAATTCACATACTATTTTTTTCATTTTTAAAAAAGTTTAATATTGACAATATTTATTACAATTTACAATAAATAATCAACAATAAATATGACAATATTTATTGCGGATTATGTAAAATAAGCCCAGCCCTATCTAGGATTTTGCTTATACTTTCGAAATACTTATAACAAATATTTTTTTTGGAAATATACATTTTTTACGGAAGTTATTGTTTAAAAAATTTTTTAATACATTAGCCACGGCCGGAAATTATTTTAGTTACATACATCATTTGTATTTTTTTATACGTAGTACAATATAAGTTTATATCTTGAAAATTAATTACCATAATTATATTTTTACAGTAATGGCAAATGCAAAAGTTGATATGTTCGAGCTGACAAACTTGAATACATCATCGCATTTTTTAAGAGATCATATCCGGGCCTAATTAAATTTGTAACTAAAATTATTAATTTGTATTAAAATACCAATAAATAAAAAAAACCATAAAGATTTACAGATAGTAAAACCTATTATGTTGGTATAATTGACAATTTTTCTTATTTGACGTTTAATGCTGTTAAAAATTACATTGTTTTAACGTAATTTTAAAAGTTTATTTTAAGTGATTTAATTTCATTAATTTCTAATTCCTTTGTATGTGTGTCAAACGTGCAATATCTAATGATAAATTCATTGTGAATATAGTGAGAAATAACGATGTAATGTACACCTTTCGACATATTTCTGATGAGTATTTTTTTTAAATGGTTTTTTATAACAAATAATCATCAGCTGCAGAATTTTTTACTAGGTATGTAGTTTTTAATGTGTATACTTTCATATGATTTCAAAAAAATAGTCGAAATGTTCCTGGTTGTAAAGTGCATATGTTCCATAAGTTAACTTAGTGAAAAGTGCTCCAAAGAATTTTTATTGAAATTATTTGTCTAGTCATTTTGTTAGCCAACAAGACACCGAAAAATAGCTGAGCTTTACATAATAAATAGTTTCATACCAGCTTCTATAACTTTATTAAATTATAATTAAAATTTTTCTATAATTAAATATTTTTCAAATAAAATGATCTTTGACATCTTTCATACTCATTGTGTACGTCAATGATTTTGAATTTTGGAGAAACTATCAAAAGCTCTTAAGGCAGTATTCTATACTGGAGAAAATTAGTAGAAAATTAATTTTTTAATAGATATGGAATCATATTTAAAATTTAAAAAAAGGTGCATATAATATTTAGATTAAATTTTATATAAATGAAATGTTTAAACCTAAACGTTATAAGGACCAAAAGGGATGAGTACTGAAATTTTGATATTTTCTCATACAAACCCCCAAATAAGAAAAAAAAACAAAGGTAGTTTCTTATTTAATTAAAAAAAACCAGAATGAAATCCAATTTAGAAAAAAATATAATAAAGTGATATTTACACTAGTAATATTTAAAAAATATGAGATATAAAAAATATTAATAGAATATAAATTATTTACTATCTAAGAAGTTATAAAATAAACTATGATCTCTATAAAATTGCACATAGAATTTTCAAGCTCGAATAATATTCTCGACAGATATGAAAACTATAGAAACAGAAACATGCCAATAATTAATTTCTAATATGCATTTTTATAGAGATCATAACTGTGAATAATCAATATTCTAAATATTGTAATATTTAGCTCAAAAAAGGCAACAATTAATAGCATCCTACTCTTAAATACTGCATTTCTCGAAGTAATATTTTATAACAAATATTTTTACTGCCATAACACTGAAAAAAATAAAAACAAAAAACAACAAGAAGGGGATTAGACAAAACCAAAAACGGAAACGACATACCATAGACTATCAACGACATAAACAATAAGTAAAATTTTTCAAAGTGCATTCATGTAAAAATTTAGCCATTCTTTATAATGTGAGAATAAGAAAGGAAACATTACGGTGAATCAATTTAACTACATCAGAGATATTTCGAAAATCAAAATAAAACGTTTTCACAAGTTTTCCCAAAACGGCCTATCCTTCAAATTAATAGGAAAGATCAAAAAAAACAGAACCATTAAAGTATATTAAATAATACATTTTAAAAAATATTACTTCAAAAAATTCAACATTTCATTATTTCTCCACAACAGCCATTAAAACAGCAAATATAATTGTGTCTTGTCACATTTTTTTTGTTTGTTTTGTGGAATGTGCACAACTAATACAATCTATGCGACACGCACTCAGTAAAAAGTAACAAAACCACAACATTTAACGTCTACGGGAAATACAAATATTAAATAAAAATCTCTGTTTTATCAACACCAAATATAAATATTCATCTTACAGGATTGTTTTCTCAAATGGATCTCTCTCGAAGGACATCTTCAAAGGCACAGAGAAAATGTAATTGAGAAAATAACAAAAACATGAATTATCAATTACATTTTGCAATTTTTAAAATAAGTACAAAAAAAATATTAAACTAAAATGGATGACCAAATCAACGAAGGCCAATATTCTACACTGAAAACGAAAATAATAATGGGGTAAAAGAAAAGGATGATTTAATCTTCTTAAAAAAAATATATATATAAACCGCGAGAATAGGCCGTCCTGGAAAATCGTGTTTTTACACGTAATGAAAGTGATGTTCCAGAGAAAAAAAAGAAAGAAAATGGCAAGAGGGGCCCGTTTCTTAGACTGGCCAGTAAAACTGATTTAAGCAATGAAGTGTTAATGATTTGAAAATCAGTATTTATTTCCAAACAAAACCTTATATTTGAAACAAATATTACTAATAAGTGTCTTAAATTTTATGCATTCTTTACTTTTGTTTTTAATTTGGTTTAAGAAATAAGCCCCTATTTATAATATACTATTTTTATGTTCGTGATAATATGCTTCGTATTTATAAAGAAATAAAGTTTTATGGATGTAAACGTGTTATACGCGAGTATAAAAAAAAATTATATATCCAATATTAAAAAAATTTTCTTTTCAAACCTATTTTTAATTTAACTTGACAATTAAATGATTTTCTTAAATATTTTTGAAGTTAAGTTTGAAAAATATTTTTCTGATAATTCACAAATACAAATTTCAATTGTAATTATTAATAATTTTATTGTTACAATTAAAACTGAAATGTTATCAATAATTTGTAATTTTCAGGTAATTGCAAACGATTGCATAATATTACAAGATAAATATCATAAAATTTTTTTTTAACCTTGTTACTTTGATTAATTCATTAGAATTACTAGCCTAGTTAGATACTTGTATATACAAAGAAACGTTTTCATTTATTTTTGTATTTTGCCTTAATATTTCAATTTTGAGTAATCAAAGCCATTATATTATATAATTTCTTTCAGGGAGATTGTCATTTTAATTTCCTTATTAACTTCATATTTCCTTTTAAATTACTAGGAAAATATTTTTAAGCGACAGTTAAAATGGAGAATTTAGTGGAAAGTTGTTTTGGCTTATAAAAAATTGTTCTTATAAAATTGTCTAATTTAAGTTGGATTTACAAGTCAAAAGATCCATAACTGGTTTTATTGTTAAACTTTGTAATAACAAAATTTTTCTTTTAATCATTGGGTTCTTACCACACAAAACGGCATCTATTTCACCATAACATTTTTCTATAAAATCTTCAATTCAGAAGGTTCAAGCATTTTTTATAAAACCGTAAATATTTTCGTATTGTATTTATGAAATCTATTATCTTTTATCCATTATTCGAGATAAAATGGCACTATATTTAGTTTTTTTGTAACATTTAAACAATTTTTATTTAATGAACTTAAAAAAAAATATTCTTTGTACTTATATCTTTTTTATAATTCACCGAGGAGTACTTTAAAACAATATGCTACCCAATATTTTGAAAATTATGTTTTTTCTTTTCTAATTATCACACTATGAAATTTATTTTTGCAAATTTGATTACATTATTTTACAGTTTGGTAAACATTTTACCAAAATTTTTCTATTTTTGTTCGAGCTGACAAACTTGAATACATCATCGCATTTTTTAAGAGATCATATCCGGGCCGAATTAAATTTGTAACTATATACATAAATCTGATTAAAATACCAATTAATATTTTTCTTCCTTACAATAGACCACACTGTAATAGCGACACTGATTTATTACCATAAATTCTAGATAAAACATTTAAAAAACGATTTACAGTATAAAAAAGCTGAAAAGAAGTAAATAGTATTCACCCGATAAAGATTTAGAAACAAATTTTCTTTAACCGAACATCTAATTTCGTCCAGCCAATTTTCTAAGACAAAACAAAACCTATAAAAATTACTCATAAATTGTGCAGTACAATTTCAAGTTTTACTTCTATTTATAACAATTTTGTGGTAATAGTGCATGTATTATTACTGCAAGACAATGTACGGTTGAGGTAAAAACAAATTTTTGAGAAGCATTGTAACAATTTGTTTGCCATTTTATTCCTGACACTTCCATATCAACATGCTTCGTGTACGATCAACTTGAATTTGCGGAACGCGTCTTGTGTATTCCTTCAAATTTATTATTCAAAAATATAGTGGTGCAGACATTGAATAGTTGTACCGACATTATTCAATGAAATTATTAATTTATAATTTATTGTGGTTATTAATTTCATACGTGATTATAAGCATAAAGATTCAGCCCGTGCAGAATAGAAGATAAAAGTAAACCATGATGGACAGAGTAAGAGGATTATGAAGAGTAAAGCGATACATGATGAAAGCAGAGACTGAAATTATGTCTGAATGTAGATTTTGATACAATTGTGATGACCTTTGATTCTTCGCTGTGATACTCAATAGAGTAGCGAGAGTTTTTTTGTTAAGGATTTCATATTTCTATTTCATTTCATGAAGATAATTTTATTTAAACATATTTTCTGAAATTTGGACTACAAGATCACCATAACTATATCCAAAAAGAAAAGATGAAAACTTATGGCTGAATGAAAAGAATGAAATCTAACATAGAAGATTGAGAATAAAAATCATAAAATAATTCAAAGTATAACGAAATAAATGTAAAAAAAAGAAAACAAAAGGAAGGGAATGAAATAAGTGATTAATGAATACTTAATAATACAAAATGTTTATGTACACAATAAAATTGTTTCCTCAAAAAGAATATAACCAATTTAATTTTGGGCTAACAATTCTCATTTTGTTTTTTATAACGAATTATTGTTTTTGTATAAATAGAATTACCTTCGAGAGATCGTTTGCGAAAAACCCCTGTGGAGATGACGTTTGTATCGTAGTTGAAACAAACGAACGATCAACGTAAAGGCCGGCACGATACATTCGCGCCCAGCAATGCCGATAGCGTGCAAAGACACAAAACACGAAAAAAAAACGAAAAAATAATATTGGCACACATTTACAACGTGATATACATGTTATATGAGTATATAGATATACATATAGCACACCAGACACACAAACACGCAAATAACGTCTCGAGATACATACTTTTTTTAATATTAGGCTACGATAGGCTTATATTATGTGCAAATCATAGTATTTGTGTGATATAAATGTCATATTTAACTCATACATAAATATTATTATATAGGTGAAATGAAAAAATGAAGAAAAATTATATACATCAAATAAAATTCATAAATCTTTTTTGCTCATATACAAAATGGTGCATTTAAAAAAAATTGCAAAATTATGTTAAATTTAAATGAATTTTATATTCTTGAATAATTTCCTGCTTTAATAATGTTCTCCTAAATAGGAATAACGCTACTTCTGTTCAACTCTTCCTTAAATTTTATTCGAAAAAGTTGCAAAAAAAATATTGTTTTCAAATGCATGTAATAATATTTTTCCAACAATAAAATATGCTGGTTCGGATTTTATAAAATGTCATAGAAAATAAAACTCATAATATTTTTATGTTCAAATTGCTTTATAAGTTTATTCTAGATTATTTTATTATTAAATATATATTTTAATAATTTCCTTTCACCCAAAACTAAATACATTTAGATGTACATGTCAATACATAAATGTTATAAATTGTTTAATTACATGGTATTAAACAATATATATTTATAAGTAATCTTTTTAAACATTTATTCATATTAATAAATATAACATAAATAGGATACAAAAAAAATTAATATTTGATTTCGATATCACAATTCAGTACCTAATAATAACAATATCAAACACACCAAATCTCACACAGTAGGTAAGGCACCTAAACACTTTAAACATTTTGGAAATACCATATCCTAACCACAGGCCTTCGAAACAAAAATACAAAAGTGACTTGTATGTAATGCCATCTGAAATTTGAATGATATTCATAACTATATATGTACATGTTTTCTAAATAAATCCTGGGAATGAAACTAACTTTCCATGCAGGGATTATTCAGTCTGTTAATCAAGATAAAAAAAATCATTATCACACTCAAATACTTAACGATTTAATAAATACTATAATGGTTCATTTGACAAATATAAAAAAAGACAAGCTGCCAATATAATTTGTCTATTTCTATTAACACTTAATTTATACTATGGTAAAAAAATGTGGGTATTTAATGCTGATGGGGAGTTTCAACGCATTAAAAAGAAATAAACTTTGTTCTGCTTGTTACAATCCAATGTATTGAATAACATGGAACAAAATCGTTAATCATTAAGCATGATTAGGTTATTCTAAAGAAAGTCGCATTCAAAATTTTAAGTTCTTTTTCCGAAATCAAAAATCTTTATATCAAAAGAATAAACTCCACCTGTTCAATCTTTTCAAGTTGCCAGTAATAAATATATAATAATGTAACTGATTCCCATATACTTAATGTAAGCAATTTTGAGAGTTTATAGCTTGAATTAATGTTTAATTAACATTCATATGTTAGAAAAAAGGCTTTTTCACCATAAAAAGCTTACAGTCAAGATTACCATTGACTTAATTTTTTTCTTCTGCAATAGATATATTACTGTTCATTTTCATACTAATCCCAAAAATATTCATTAGAAAAAATAAATTTTTGTTTTTCTTTTTCAAATTATAGTATCATAGTAAATACATTGAATTGCAGAGCACAACAAAGTTGATCATAAATTTTTTCGCTCTATTATTTTTTATTCATCCTATTCTAAACTAGCATTCGATCATACCATTCTATTCAATTCTTAAAACAGTACCGAATCTTTCGACAAAGCTAGTATCGAAACCTATTGTCAATTTTATATAAAAAAGTCATTACCATGCCTTCAATGCTGTCCGCCATTTTGTTTACATTGGCAACACTGACATTTTTGGGGTTATAATATTTACAAAGATGTCATATTGTTGTTAATAATATAGTAAAAATAAATATTTCTACAAAAAATAATTAAACTTTACCTATTATATTTTATAAGGATGAAATTTCAATGATCAATATATGTTACTGCTAAAAAAATATAGAAATATAATGCAAAAAAATTAATAAACAATATATTTAAATATTAATTATATAATTTTAATTTGTTAATCGATTCAGTTTTTTTTCTACCTTAAAATAATATTTCCCTTTGAAGGATATGCTTATTCTTTATTAATTAGATTTAAATTTTTTTTATGGAAATTGAATCAGTATAATTCCACAATAGATTACACAATGTCTTCCATTATAGCCGTACAAATATTTTATGAGTAAACCAGATTTGACATATCTCTGCACGTATGAAGTTGACTTTATCATTTTATTAACATATCTTCATACAAATCCTTCACAGGTTACTAAGATTGAGAGAATAAGATTTGGTTTCACAGTGTGGTTTTATTTTATATGGGTTAATTAAATTTTTGTAAAAAAGTAGATGAATTTTAATAAAAGTACCGTTATATATGTGATCTCACAATATTTATATAAATAATATACATTTTATTTTTTATGACTGCTTTTCTATAATATTCGAGTGGAAAATAAGTGGAATGAACAAGAGAGAAAAGATTTAAATCACTTCTTGTGATTTAATCCAGAAATTGTAAACTTCATAATAAATCTAATTAAAATTTTTTAAGAGCCAAAAATTCATTGTGGTTTCGCTGTATTATGGTATCATAATATGTAGATTATAAAGTGTCTTTTTCATACAAAATTTCTTTTAGATTTTAAAGTATTTTGAATGTATAAATTTACAGTTTATAATTTATGATTTTATAATTTATACTCCATAAACTGTTTTTGGTTTACATATCTAATAGTCCTACTTTCATAATTATATTTACTTTCACAAGATCATATATTATGGAACAAACAAGAATTAAGCCTACATTGAAATGAGTGTCATCTTTAGTCATAATTTTCCATTAAAATGGTCACTTTGATTATTAAAACGTGACACGTCAACTGCACCATATCCTATTCCCGCCAATCTTTTTCTCTTTGAAAATAACAAAATACTTACATAAATACAATAACCAATTCAAACTAAATACAAGCCCAAAGCGAACACACACATACCTGAAATGGAGCATAGCAGTCGTAGAGTCGGAGCTGAAGCAGAGTATTGATTGGTCATGCCCAATGAGTGAGGCCTTGGGGCTGGAACACTCAATGTGATTGCCTTGTGGAATTTTCGACGGCGTGGTTCCACTGTCACGACTGGAGAGACGGCCACTCCTCTGCCGAGGAGCTTGGCTGTGAGTTCCGTTGAAATGATCTGTGCCTAGAATGGAATTTGTCAGTGTGGAATATTCAAAACATATCCCAAAAGAAGCTATTTACTTCGGGTAAATTGTCTATAACTGCTTAAATACAAATTGCAGGGTTATATATCATGTCTTATCATAATTGTTGCTGGATGTTACGTAGTAAAGCATCATTAAAAAGTTGATCAAATATCTACATAGATATTATGATCAAATAGCTAGATAGATAACATGATCAAATAGCTACAAAATTGAACACTAAGATAAGAAATAATTTTCCATATTTTTTGTGTGGAAAGGAAATTTCCTCTGTACGATTTTAAAAATGATTTCGACATCTGCGTAAATATCAATTTTAATATAAATTTGCTATAAGGTAGAATTTTAGTTTCTTGACTCATTTTGGTCGTTTAAAATATCGAAAATATTACGAAAAGTGTCTAAAACATTAAAACAATTTCCTTGAAGGGGAATTGAAAATACAAAAACTTTTGATGGCTCAAAATGATTATAAATGCTATCTTATTATTTAAAATTTGTTGGTCACTAGTCATATAGTTAACTAATAGTATTTGTAAGTTAAGTGTGCTTCAGATAGACATTAATTTTATACAGAAAAAGAAGAAAATTGAACATTTAATTAATTAAATTTTTTCATTGTTATGATTAGCATAGATTAAAAAAATAAAGTAGGTATTTCTGTTAAAACATTAAAGTATCCTCACCTTAATGTTAATTACATTTACGGCAACAAATTGTCAACTAATTTCACATTTATATTTGTTAACTGTATAGACAGCAATAAAAAATGTCACATATAATTAAGATAGTTGTAAGGTGCCGAACATGTCTGCAAAATCATGTTATAACAAGATACTTAAATCCACAAAACAAATAACCTATTTTGTGCTTAAACCTAAGGAGAAAACAGATTTACAGTTTGCTTCTTTTTCTACCAGTTTTCGTAGATATGTTAACATAATGTATTAAACATTTATGTAACTCATTTGCAACAAAATGTTTTGCAACTTACAATAAAATTAAATAATTCAATTTTCTAGGCTGGTAACATTTTAAACATGCAGACATTAAAATATGCCAGTATAATATCATGTTAACATCTAATAAACCCACAATCTCAGTTCATCAGTGTTAGCTCATGCAGTAGCTATATGAAACATATATCCATTTTTCTTCAAAATATATAGCTCCTTTTCAATTGCAGCATGAAAACGTAAAAGTAGTTCTGCAAGATAATGTGTATTTAATCTGGAATCTGTTTCAACGAAAGTTTTTAATTTTTCTAAATTTTTGTATCGGAAAGATGAAAACTCCTTGAATCTACGGAACCAATGACTGGCTGCGTCATAAAAAAGTACATCTTAATCTTTCGTTTTACAAATATTGCGTGTCGTTTTGTTCTCGTTTTGCTGTAAACAAAAGAAGCAAAAAACTTAGTACTCTTGCTGAAATTTCCACATCTCGTTTGTTCATTACTCGCCGAAACATAGTCGCAAATTGAACAGAAAAATGAATACTGTACTCTATATATCTTAACAGAGTTGTTTGAGATTTTTCAATTCAGGGATTTAAAAAAAATTACAAGCAGCAAAGGTAACATTTAATATCATATTTATATTATAAAATGCTACAAACAAATAATAAAAAAATGATTTAGTATTTGGAATTCATAAAATTTGTCATATGTGATATAATAGAATTTGTCTGAGATTTGATTATTTCCATCTTATATTATATGCTGCAAGATGAGGCTACAATTTTCAAGTAAATTTATATAGCTACTAATATAGTCCTTTCATCGCCCTAAACAGCTGACATTAAAAAAATGTATGTGAACAAAAAGACCAAAAAATTAATATGGGAATCAAATGAAAGCTAGTTCAACATTGATTCTAAAAATATTTATTTATAAATATATATTCTCCATTATCAGATTCTGAGAAAAAACTGATTCTATGCAAATAATAAAACTATATTGCTTTTGAGATGGAAGTTGATGTATAAAAAATTGAAGTGTGTTGAAAAATTTGTCACAATTTTCCTTATTAGGAGGTATTGTTGAACATTGATTTAATTTGTTGATTATGGGTAATGTATTAAAAAAACAAGTCAGATTAGACCTGAAAACCAAGACACATTTGTTCAAATTGGTTTTTTTAACGTACAATTCATTTTTGATTTCATAATTTCATTTTGAGTTTCAATTCTTTCATATACTTTCCTCAGTTGTTTACCATGTGAGATTTCAAAAATATATATTTTTAAACTTGCATGCCATTATCCGATTAAGCCAAAAAGTATGAAATAATGGTGTAAAATTCTTTCCTGGCTGTCAAGCAAGAAAAAATTAAAAGAATAATTATTTTGCGTTATTTTGCTCCATTGTAACTATCAGTTTAATAAGCATTTTCTCTACCTAAGACCAGATTACTCTTTATAATACAGTTATAAACATATCTTGTGTTAAAATAACAACATTAATACAATATATTTGAAATAGAACATTACTTTGGGTGTATTAATATTAATTGTTAAATATGAATAAAGTTAAAAATATTTCGATTTTCTGATAATACAGAATATGTATAATTTTGCCATTTATTTCACAAGGTTAAATTTAATATTTATCTGATAATAGCAAAACTAACGGTTGAGTAGCTGGCCTCTGCTTGTGTGTGTTATTGAAGAATGAAAAGACGAAAAAGTGAAATTTATCATTAACAATCAATATTTTAAGTTATCACAAAAAAATTTTAAAAATGACATGAAAAGATTAATGCTAATGTCAGTGTCATTAATGACAACTCCAGTTATGGAATAAATAAACGCCCATTTTTGTTCAGTGAACTTAATAGAAGTTTATCAAACAGATAACTTAATTTCTGACTTTCAAAATTTATTTTTGCAGTTATTGGTTCAACTAGAATATGGAATAGATAAACTTCTTTTAAATATATTTCAGAAATTGGCTATATGTGAATTTAATAGACTGATTGATATAAAAGGGCACTTACAAAAATTGTCATCGTAATCAATATTTAATAGCATATGGAAAGTATGTTAGTCTCTTTTATTTGTAGGTATATCATACCTTTGGAATGATAAAGATCTAAATTAAAAAAAATTAATATAATAAAACAACCCAGTAAAGCTTTCTCCGTAACCTGTAAATAATATAATCGACATGTACACTGTGGTCTCTTTTAGACTTACTCCCTCCCGCTCAATTATTTACTAAAATTATTATTTATTATATATATATATATATATATATATATATATACATATATATATATATATATATATATATATATATATATATATATAATTATTTATTAAAACTAATAACGTTTTCCAAAAGTTATGATTTTCAAGTTGCAGTTAATATCATGTGAAAACAGCGAAACCCGATTTCGTGATTAACTTGATTTTCTTGAGCGAAACTAATTTTAACTAATTTTAAAGCAATCTAGGCTAGGCCCAAATAAAATATTTTATTTTAGCATATATAGATATTTTCTAGTAAAATAACATACTAGCCAATTAAAAGTTGAGAGTTCCAAAAATTGAGTTTATACTGCTTTCACAGTTTAAACTATAGTTGTGGAAATACTAGTTTCACCTATAAAAATATTATTTATCATAAATTTGAGTTAGGTCAGTAACCTAAATAAATCCTTTTTATAAAATTTAATAACATGTGTGTCTATACTTACCGTATAAATAAAGATAAGTGTAAAATTTTGACCAGCAATGAAATTTTGTACAAGAGAATGCGAAAGCCGTAAGTGAAGCGAGATATTTAAAACAAAGCAATATAAGAAGTAATAATTATGGAAACAACTATAATATTTAATAATAATATAATGTAAGGATAATATTAAGACCTGTAAGATCAATCACAGTTTAAAACAGTAACGGTTAAATGACAGTTTAGTCATAATTTCCTAAGATTAATGACGGTTTAACTTTGTAAAATTCTTCACAATGTTAATAGGTATTGAATATATTTGGCGTTAATTTTGTAGAAATTCATTATTCACAATTAAATGAAACTACGTGTTGTAGTATTATTTCTACTTTCTTTAATTTCTTTACCACGACCTAGGTTTCGTTGTATTACAACATCTTCAGGTGGAATATTAGCAAAGATCAGCAAACATCTTTACTAATATCCCACCTGAAGATGTTGTAATACAACGAAACTTAGGTCGTGGTAAAGAAATTAAAGAAAGTAGAAATAATACTACATCATGTAGTTTCATTTAATTGTGATTAATAGGTATGTAATATTAAAGGAGCTACATTAATATAATGTTAGTAGGTTTACAAGTAAATAAAAAAAAATATGAAAAATGCGAGTGACAGTTCTGACTACAATCATTCCCAATGCCCATAGATCATTAGAGCGAGGATTAATCATTTTAACTTTTGTAATAACGAAGATCAACCGAGTTAAAATTTCCGGTTAAAATTTGGCCTTCCCTTTTTTATAATGCCAACTTTATAAAATTAAAAACAGCTATATTAGTAAAAAATATACCTTCGCTAATCAAATAATCTCAAATTAAAAATTTTGATATCTATTCACTGTACTCCAGTTTAGTCAATAAAAATCTTCAGTGCTGCAAGTTGAAAATAAGGTTAATAAAGTTTAACTAAATTTTGGTTATTTTAATATATAAATTACCATTTGGACATAATCAACAGATTAAATATAAACTGAGATTTGTTAACAGTTGGTTTAAACTGTAATTGATCTTACGTTCCTAAGTTTATTACAAGAATATCTATGAAATATCTTCTACTCTTGAATAAGTGTACCAATAAGCATCATTAGCAGTGTACGTAATTAAAATTGGGAAGATGTCGATATTGAATGATAATAAGATGAAAATTAACAAATTTTACAAAATTATTTTTGTATTATATTTGTTAAGAGCCATTTAGAAAAATTCTGGTTATCACAATTATATATTTTGTTCTAAATCAAAAAGAAATTTAATTTGGGTAATTGTCTCTGGATACTTGAATGTACTGTGTGTGTTTTAAGAAAGCCAAAAATTTAAATAATGGTGATACACGCTTAGGATAACCACCATCGTTTCAAAGGAATTGCATTTATCATTACCTTACCTATTCCATTTTTGAAGACAACAACGGTTGGTCTGTTTATTTTCAAATTTTTATTTCCAAAACTGGAATAAAAAAAAATGTTATTTGCCAGTTGATCTTTAAAGGATTTCTAAATTGTTTTTCGACAAAAAATAAATATTATACTGTGGTAATAGTAGAATAAAATAATTTTTATCGAAAGTTTTATATGCTTTAAATTTGTAGAGAAAATAAATAAATATTAAATTTGCAATTAAGATAAAATTGTTTTTGATGTTTTATAATAATAAAAAATAAAGTGCATTTTAAAAATTCTAAAGTGTGTAATAACATTTTTAAAATTAAAAACAAACCTGTGCGGGTACTATTGTGCATACAAACCTTTAGCAATATAATAGATATAAAAATCTGTAGTCCGTTTCTCAGGATTTTATATAATGCCATATGTATGTATAAGTATATATATATAAGAATGAAAGCAACATTTATTTGTAATAAAAAATTGCATAAAAACTAGACGGGAATAGGGTTTCGGGAAAGGGAAATTATGAAGCAATACCAACAGATGAAATCAAAGATCACAGAAAAGCCAACATGAAAATATATTCTTGGTTAACATACCAGGGTTAAAAATATCTTTTTGTGCATTTTTAAACATGTTTATCTATAATTAATCTTGTCTTGTCTTTGGTATGGAAACTAAGTTTATATTTTATGTGATTTTAAACTTTGTTCAACATAAATTATGTAATTTCTCACACATGCGCGGTTATTTTTTTTATAAATAGCAAAAAAAAATTTTTAAAAATAAGATATATGGGATCAATGAACACAAAGTTTTTTTTTTTTGCAAAAACTAAAATTTGCACCTGACATATTTCATGTTAAGCATGCAAGCAGTTTTTCTTTGTTTTGAATATTTACAGAAATACATGAAAGAAGTAATTTATTTACAGATACAAACTCATAAGTAACATTAATTATTTACCCAATAAATTTAGTGCATTTTAATTAACATATTAGTATTATATTAAATCTAAATTACAATCAATATACATAATTGTAAAATATAAATGATGTTTACAAGCTATTTGTTGTATATATTAATTTATCACACAACATTTAGGCTAAGTTAAACTATGAAAAAAATTTACAATTTGTTTTTACTAAGTGAAAAGAAAAATAAATTTTATATATTTTGAATATTTGGATATAATTTTTTAAAAATCTTGTAACTAAAATTCAAGCATTGAATTCAATTTATATTGACTCTTATGAGATTCTGGTTCATAAACAAATTTATAACTATCCAAACAAATTTACACATATATAAAAAAATTCTATATAATTAACAAAGATAATCATAAAGAAAATGTTTCTTCTTTATTCGTTTATAAATATTTATGAATATGTTTATATACAAGACGACTAAAATAATTTTATTTTTTTCAATATTAAACTAGTAATATTTGAATTTTTAGCAGAATTTTCAATTCAGATATTACAAAAAATATTTTTTACATTTTATTTCTTATTACCAAAACTTTCCAGTAGGGAAAGATAATATTAGTATTTTATGACAAAATAATTATATTATTATAAGAATGTTAAGAAGTTACCAGAAAAATAAATAAAGTGCGAAGTGTATTGAATTTGTAAGGTTATTTAAAATATAGAATGTACAAAAAAAATTGTTCAAATCATTATTATGGTTTTTAATAAATACTGAACAATATTCAAAAATTTCTCCAATTCTAAAATTAAATAATAACTGAAATACTTAAAGTTCAAAAAACATCTACTAATAGATTAATTTCTTTTTCTATATTTCTAATAGTCTTTATTTACATTAGAAAACCTATAAAGTAATATCTGAAAATTTAAATTACCATAACATAACCTTATAAAGATAAATACCTTAAACGCAGTGTGAGAAAACAATATATACTTAACACGAATTTGATTTCATCATTACGTAATTGCTCCATTTTTAATTAAATGAAACATGTTTATTACAATTTTTCATATTTATTTATTTTTTCATTTTACGCCAACTAAATAATATACCAACAAAAAATATTCCTAAGTACATTATACACATTACGTAATCGTCAGCTACTTTTCAAAGAAATTGTTCAATAATGAGAGTACTAAATTTATTGGGTTACAACAAGATTATTATAGATTTAAAAGTAAAATAGAATTACAAAATCGTTAAAAGAAATATGTATTCGATTTACTAGTTACGACCATACTATGTTTTTTATGTAATTAATGAGCAAATTTGTTATCTATTGTCTTTCATTCTCACTAACTATAAGTGAATGGAATCAGTTTTATGAAAATTAAAATAAAAAACTATAGAAATTAGGCTTAACATAGTGTATACATAGACAGGTCCAAACCATTTTTAAGCAACGGTGTCTTTACATTAATTTTTGGTCAGATGGAAAAAGAGAAGGATTGACTATTTCCAATTCAGTCCGAGACGCAATAGCTTTAAATAACTGAAGTTTCTCTAAAAATACTGCCACAGCTGGCACTGTATATTGCCACTAATATAATTCATAAGAAAACCTCTGAGAAAATGAACACTACAGGTGCCAGCACATTAAATGATCTTATATAACTGTTAGCACCATTGCAAATTTTCCGATAAAATGACCTTTGAATGAAGAAATACTACTAACTCAAGAAGAAGATTATCAATATGAAGATTATCAACAAATGTTTTATTCAGAGGGAACTTGATATAGGTGCATGGACTATCTACTGACTACAGCAACCAGATAAATTAACTATAATGGATGAAAAGTCGAAGAGAACAGCATCTTATTGCTTGATCTTAACAAAATACAAAAGCGTAGACAGATGCATTTCATGCAAGGTGAGAAAGTAAATGGCATTGGCATGGCAACAGGATTATAAATTTGAAGATCATCACAACTCCAAACATATTAGACATTGCAAAAGAATGAACTCCTACTGAAATAGATATGGATCAAGACATCAACACACTTCATTAGAATCTCTTTAAGACCATATCCAATTGGGAAATCACAATAGCTGCAGGCGACTGAATACAAGACTTGGAAACATCACAATTGATATCAGATGAATTCTTAAGACAATGGGACTATTGGCAGGGTTTGTATTATGTATCGGAAATAAATGTGATCGAAGTCTTTTTGAAATCTCCACAGAGGGATACTACTGTATTACCAGTACCTGCTTTCCATGCCACTGAAAGTGACTATATAACATGGACATCTCCAGATGCACGTTACCTAAAGTAAATATACTACATCGTCATTGATACCCACTTTCAATCATCTGTGAGACACAACATACTTGTAGATTAGGATATAAAAAGGCAAGAATCAACAGTATATAAAGTTCATTATGGAAAAATATTAAAAGAATAATTATATATTTTACTAGCTGTGCCCTACAGTTTCACTCTCATATAATTCAGAATAAGAAAATGTTTTTTTCTCACATATATTGCTTCTGGTTATAAACTATTACCATACCAAATTTCAGCAAAATCCTTCCCGTAGATTTTGCATAATTGATGCACAAAATAACATACAGGCCTCTATTCCGACCTCTATTATCATTCTATATGCTAAACCAATCACTCTTTTTAAAGTATTTTTCACGTACAAAATTTACTCTTACAATTTTTTTGTAACGGTAAATTCTGATTTTCTTATAGATTCAGACATCTAAAATATAAAACAATTCAGAAAATTATAAGTAGGAAAGCTGCTAACAATATATGCTTATAATTAAAATTTTTTGAAGCGGAAATTGCCTACAATTTTTTTCCTAAACTGTCTTCAGGTCTTGAATAACTATTTCTAGCAAAATCTTCATTAATATCTGTTAATTCTGAATTCTTCAAATTAATTATTTAAATGAGATTGGACCTAAATTTCATTAGATTTTTCTCTATAAACCAAAATATAGTCGATAGCTATGTTGAGCAAAATTAGTGGCTTGCCATTTTTATATTTCTTATAAAAAATATCCTTTTTAGAACTTAAAGAAGACAATAGTTATATCCATAGAAATAAAAGGTACAAATAGATGTATGTGAAGCTTTAAATTTCAGTAAAGGGCATATTCATTTTGAAATTAAAGATTAATATTATCTTAACACTACTGAAATATACAGACACACAGGCACTGTATAGTACATCCTATTTTTATATAACTAATTCTATATTAACTACAAGTAGGGACATTTCGATACGAATAAATATGTGTAAGTATTATGATACTTTCATTTCGACAACCACTTACTTGGTATAAAGTAATTTGTTCAATACTTGCTTGGTTTCAAAAGAGAGTATTTGAATAAAATTCTGAGTATTATTAGGCTATCCAAAAATTCTTCAATGTAGACCTTTAAGAAGAAAAGCATGACTAACAAAGTAATGAGAAGAAAATGTCAATCGCAAACCAAAATTTAGTCTCTTTTTGGATTTGGAAAGTTATTTGCAAAATTATTTTATACTTACTATTATATGTAATTACTTAAACATATAATTATCATTTATTTTAAATACTATTTTCAACTAGTAAAAGAATGGATGAAAAAGTTCATTTTGCATAAAGCATAACAGGTTGATGTTTAGTTGGATATAGTTAGGAAATATTTTGTTCAGATTTGTCTTTAAAATATAAGATGAAAATAATCTATAATATATTTCGATTTAGGCCTTTATTCCAGAGAAATAATTTATTTTTCAAAAGCAAAATATTTATCGTTTTCGTAATTTTCTTAATTGTAACTACATTTAAACGTTTTATTATTATGAACAGTACCTCTATGTAAAAAAACTTAAGAGAAACACTAACACTTTTATTACTCACTATTCAAGCCTGGTGTTTGATGCAGCATCGTATGTAGCATCGATATTGCTGCAGGATACTTAACTATTGCATTAATCTTGAAATAGAGTATCTCAAGGAAGGTACGAGATAAAAGAAATTATTTATTATAATATTTTTATTTGTTCTCGAGAATCCACAAAAGCCGGCTTGCATAAATTACCAATTTGACAACAACCTGTATATGTATATTTTATAATTTTTTTTAAACAAAACTTTTTTTTATTATGTTTCTATTAAAATAGTTTGTTTTTTATGAATACTACAGTAATACTTATAACTAAATTCTTAATTACATCTATATGAGCATGAATCAATGTTTTGCACGTATCGAAACATCCCTAACAACAAGAACCTAACATTTATTGAGAAATCAAATCAAATCACAGATTCTAAAAATCTAAAATTATTTTATATAGTTTATACAAAAAATTATATTTTAACCTTTAATTTAAAATTATTGCAAATTCTTTGGCATTTATATATTTGTACTTAAAATTCATCATTTGACACTTTGGTTGAAAATACGACGATGATTATGGCAACACAATTTAATAATGAGTATATACAGTGCCTATTTCTACAAATAGTGTTGCTAGAAACATTTTTTTAGATTCCATAGTACTTTAAGATTTTATAGAAACTATGTTATTTGAAAAAAAAAATTAAAAAATCCAAATAATATTAATGTATCTTATGAAGAGTGGTAGCTGTCTTAAAAATACTATTAATATTACAAATAAATTAACATTTTTCAATTATATTCTTATATTTTTTAAATTCATTTCACAAAGGCATTTTTATATCATTGTAAATTGATAACAAAAGGTGTGTTATCATAAAATTTAAAGGGTGTTGTTTGTTTAATTATTTGATTACTGGCTTACTAAACCAAATCATAATATATCCCTAGATCCTGACACAAAAAGTTTCAGGAATCTTTTTGAAAATTTCATTCCCTTAGAGACAGACAAATATACCTAGATATTTAATATTTCATGGAAAACCAAGAAAATATTTTCTTTAACTGTTCTTTAGCTGCATTTTTGGCATAAATGTAATTATTCACATATCGGAATAAATGTCTAGCCATTTGATGTCTATATAAAATACAGCATAAGAAAAATTATGAAAAATAAAAAAGACCTTAGTTTTCTTCCAGTGTTATTACTTGGTTTTATTCGGTATTAAATATCAAAATACATTTGTCTGTCACCTAGGGCACATTTTGTAAAACACATTTTGAATTAATGAAAAACAAATAACAATAATGATTGAAAATGTCTAAAACCAATCACCCGGTGTGATAGCCACATAACTAATCACTAAAAATCTCTCTATTATCTCTCTATATCCTCACGTTTCTGGCATTTAAAAATAATATTAAATTTGCAGTCTACATTGCGTTAATTTTTTTTAAATAATGCATGCTCACTGTAATGTCAACACTGTGACATAGAGAGAATGGCGTTAGAAATTAAATTCATAATAAAATACTATTAATTTAAATGTATTTTAAATAAATAAAACAGTTCTGTGATAAGCTAACGAACACAGGTCCTCTGTGATTTCCATAGTTTATCTGCGCAAGTATTATTTTTATTTTTTAAAAACCATGTCTGTCGATAGTAATATAAGATATGTGACAACTCTGATTAAACACCGTGATATATATTAAAATAGATGTGTATTGGAAATATTGGTACAAGTAATTCATAAAAGCAATCGTAAAATTGATGAATTGTAAATTACATTTAGGCATAAATTTTGGGGAATTCAACTCTGAAATTATGACAGGTAATATTAGATTGGTCAATAGCTAAGGAATGTTTTTTAAATAATATCTAGAATTTTCAAGAACGTTTTAGAAAATATTTTGGCCGAGTATATATAAAGAGCAAGGAGTGAAAGTCTAAATGATGTTGAAGAATGAGGAGCATTCTTTGACATCATTTAGAGTTTGACTTTAACATCATTTATATTTTCACTGCACTCTTAATGAATTTCAACCGGTCATTCTGTAACAGAAACCGCAAGCAGCATATATTAGAGATTAACTCCCGATGCTGTCTCTGAAACGACTACCAGACAATATTTCAAAAGATTCCAGAGTGGTAATTACATATTAAGGAACCCACCTAGGTCAGTCCGATAGCCTGAAATTAACACAGATAAATGAAAATTACCAACTGAAGAAGACTCTCTACGAAAACCTCCCTGACTTTCAACAAAGGCTTTGGCTACTCAATTTAAACGCTCTCACAGTACATTAGCAAAACATTTAAATAATTAAGACTCTTGTAAATAATTAAAACTCACCTCAATTGACCTGAGACTAATGAAAATCAATAGCTGAAGAAGATCCCAAACTTTCAACTAAGGCTTTGGCTATTCAAATTGAACACTATCATGGTACAGTAGCAAAACATTAAAACTAGCTAAGCAAAGCCTAACTTATGCAAATAATTAGTTAAGACTCAACTCAATTGTCCCGCAGTTGTGCAGACACACATACACAATTTTTATCTTTTCGGCATAGATCCAACTGGTTCAACTGCCTTATCACTGGATAAGAAGTGAGGTACATACGTGAATCATACCCACAAAGGCCAGAGGTTGGGTCAAAACGAATTGGGAAAACTGATTCAAAAAATGAATTCCATCAGGAGGAGAAAATGTTGCATGACTGGTGGGATATTCAACAAATTATATATGGGAAAATATTTTCCAGTAATACAACTATTACCACAGCAGTGCACTGCACTCAGTTTTAGAATTTGAGACTTAACTTCATCAGATGTTCACAACATAAGAAGGTTTTATTTCTCCATGATACTTCCGACACTCACATTGCAAGAATTACTCGATTTAAATTATTGGAGATGGAATAGGAAATTATTCCACATTCATCAGATCCGGTACTGTCCAATTTTGTCTATTTAGGTTATTAATAATTCTTTATATGAAAGAATTTTGATGATGTAAACCACCTCTGAGAGTTCATTGACAAATTCATCATTTCAAAATTTACGAATTTCTATTTTGATGCTTTTCATTGTTTGTCAAATAAATAAATATGGTAGTTGATATTATATTGCATGTCCCTTATGATTAGTTATTGTATGCCAAGATCCTAACAAATATCATAAATGCAACAGTGAGTTTGTTTGTTTGTTTACTTTCACATTTCAACTGCTCAAACCATTTTCATAAAAATCCTCTTTTTCCAAAATAAAATTAATTTTTTTGATGTTAAAAAGACTGCTAGTTATAAGAGTATGGTCAGAAATATATATATATATATATATATATATATATATATATATATATATATATATATATATATATGTATATATATGTATATATATATATATATATATATATATATATACATATACACATTTACATATACATATACATTATATTTATATAGATCCTTTCACGTCACCCATTCCTTTCTGTGCATCCCAAACTGCTTAACAATTTCTAATGCAGATCCAATATTTTCACAAGAATCTTTTTATATTACACCATTTTCCCTATGAGTAGAGACATAATTCAAAACTACTCTATTTATTAATTTTTCCTTCTAAACACTTATAATGATTACCCAAATTATTATTTTCAAATTAATTTCCCTGGTGTATTCTAATTATATTGTTTGAAAATAATAACTAGGTTATATCGCTTTGTTCACATGTGACAAACTAACCTTTTGTAGTTATGACACATTGTGAATTTTTTCTGATACATTCATGTCATATTCAATCTAATATTTAAATTTCCACCAGAGAAATAAATTTGTTGTCCTGTTATATTTTGTTATGGAAAATTACATCATTATATCATTAAATCTGAAACTTCAGTCAAATAACATTATTAAGTTCCTTTTCATGATTTCTATCTGAAATAACGTTCTGTGAGCTTAAACAAGCGACTGACTCTTATGTCAAAGCTGTGATTAAAATGTCTTGAATGAATGGTTATTATAAATGAAAATAATTTTTCGAAAGTAAAATTTATGATAAGTTACTTATTATAAGATATTAAGTTATATATATATTTAAGACCATAATATTTTAGGTTAAAATTCATAATTTATATTCAATTTACAAAAATAAGATTTTAAATTACAATTACTCTTCAACTCAAATTTTTGTTAAAGCAGTTATCAGTTATTTTTAAATCCTAATAACCTGTCATGCAAAATTTTTTTTTATTTTATCATATAATTATCTTTATAATAATATTACACTTACATGTACAATTTACAAAGATGTTCAAAGCAAAAAAAAAGGATTTGACAAATATTCTCAATTAATAAATAGGTATTTGCAAAATCTGTTTTTGCACATTGTAATAATATAAAACATAAAAATGGCTAATATATTTTTTTAGCTTTTATTGCATTGTTTTAAAGGCAATTTAATTAATCCGAAATAAGGCATAATTAAACGTAATACATTTATATTTATTTTTCAATATATATATATATATTTTTTTATAGCTTTTGTATTTCACAGAGTACTACTCTGATGTTTATGGATATGAATTAATATCCAATAATGTCATATAAGTAAAATTAAAATGTAAATTAAAATTATGTTTGAAACTTACAAGCTTTGAATTCATTGGCAGTATTTTTATTTTATACATTGACGATAATAACGCTACCAACATTGATTAGTAGCTTAACTAAAAAAATATTATTTTGAACGTCTGTTTTATCCAACGCACTATATGATACCTTTGTTTTCTTAACGATTACCAATTTTTATAGAAAATCAGTAAAACTTTTCTAGTGATATTTTAAGAGAATGGATCTCATTTTCCATATCATATCCGCCTCTGTAATGCCAAAATTAATTGCAAAAACTTTATAAAATGTAGGAAATATTCATTATATTCCCTTTTCTATAAAGCTTTTGCAATTTTCTTAAATTGACTATCAAATTGTGATAGTGAGAAAATGTTAATATAATTTCTGTTTCGATTCTTGTTATAGAAAATTAGCACCAAACTTAAAGGAGATTTTTCTTATGTCCTTCTTTCTGTCAATTTTCATAAACTACAATATTGAAGCAAATTAATTTAATGATCACATTATTAACTGACTTCAAAAAAGCAGGTTTTCAATTCAACAGTATTTTTTCTTAATGTATTTGTTACGTATATTGTTACGTCATATATCCGCCATTTCTCAACCAATTTGAATGATTCTTTCTTAATTGCATTGGTTTACTCCCAGTACGGTCCAGCCATTGGTTAGAATACTCCCAATATCGATTAGAACCTGATTATGCAAATTAAAGTTATATCAAAGAATACCCCAAAAATGAACAGCATAAGTGGCGTAACCGAGTTTGGATGATATAGCTTCAACTTTTACTTAAATACTTTTATTTGGAAGGGTATCCTCTCTATGTGGTCCTATGAAAATTTCGTTAGAATTTGACTGACTTTATGGAAATTGAAGACATTCTATACAATTTCACAATAATAAACAACACAGATGCCATGATCGAGTTTCGATGATATAGGTTTAATAATGATCTAAGAAGACATGATGAGGGGTGACATAAATTGGCTTTTTAACAAAATCAGAGTAAAGCAATAAAGTCGGAAGGTGGTGATAGAAACTCTTCAGCGATGAGGAGTAAACTAATTGTGTTTGGATTCATTTGACTTGTCTTGACATAGGAAGTGACTAATAGGGTAAATATGTAATAGGTAAATATATACTGGTACATACAGTATAATTTTAACCTTTAATCCATAGATCCTGATGCTGCTAGTGTTCTTTCTGCATAAACCGAGAGACTTGAAGATCTGCTGTTTTTAAATTACTTTTGTGGGTCTTAAGCAGAGATTCTGTCATTGAACTTGAGTTCCGACTACTCAGGCCTGTAGGAGAACTGTCCACCTAAATTGTAAGTCTATCTAGTATTGTAAGTCTCAAACAAAGACTCTGTCATTAAACTCCGGGTTCCAACTCCTGAGTCCCGATACTGCAGGAGTACTACTTTTTCCTATAATTTGGCAAGAAGATGACAAATATCAGATAAGTTTTTGTTCCTTAGAAATGGGGGAAAGGTTGAAGAAGAAAGAGTGACTTTTATAATTGCATTACACTGTTATTCCTAACTACTTGTAATTGTTATGAGTTACTAAGTTGAGACTAATGACATTTCGCTTTCACATATTCTGGGATTCAGTTTAAAAGTTATTGTTGTACATTTTGCGGTCCAGAGAAACTAAAAGATCTTTGGAATCTACAGCAAACAAAATATAAATTAAATTTTTATAGACCACAGATGTAAGTTTAAATCTCTTATATTCCATTTTCTTTTCTGATTACCCCGAATGTCTCTTGCGATCAATCATATTTTAAAGAATATATGGTCCTAAACGATTGAGTAATTTTGACTATTAATATAACTAGATGAGAATTATCTTATCGATTATATATACCACAGGCGCTAAATCTGGTTTGCACTTTAAAACACCTGGATTTTTTAAAGAAAACTGCATTATTTAAAGTACTTTTGAATCACGTGAGAAGGAACGTATATGTATACATATATCTATATGTACTGGTTTTTCTTACGATATTTTATCTGTTTTATTTACCATGAAGAGGGTGTATAATGTACTTCGGGCCTTTACATTTCTTACAAGAGTATAAAATTATAAGAGTTAAGCTGCAATAACATCAACATAATCCTTTATATTTGAAAGCTTGATACTGCCAATGTAAAATAAAAACCTGCTTAATGCCATCCAATAGTACACAGACACATAGCATGATGCGCAGATTAAATTGCCACCAAAAAAAATGTCGTGAATTTTTCACAATATCTTAAGACGTTGCCGACACAAATGGGTCAAGTAAGAATAAATGTGACTAGTAATTTAATAATTTGTTGAAGCTCTTCAAATTTTTTTTTCATTTCTTCATATAAATTGTTTTTATTACTTTTAAATCAATGATTTCCGAAGTGGGCTATATGAACCCTCAAGGAACGATTTCGATATACTCGGGGTCCACATCAGCAAGAGAAACTTATGGGAATTCAAAAGATGTAAGTAGGTATCCATGTGGGTGGAAACTATTTACGCGAGTCATCGTCAACATTCTGGCATTCCGTAACTGACATAATACACCTAAAACAGATTGTGTATACCATACAAGTTTAATTAAGTTCTTTGATATTTCATAAAATTGTTTAATCTGCAAATTTTAACAAGTTTTCATATCAGCAGTTCTGTCTTCAAAAAGATATACCTGTTGCTTGTACTGCATTACGGATTATCGCAATAAAGCTTTTAATATATTTCCATCCACATAAATGGAAGGTGTTTTAGAGCAATTAACAACCTTCTTATGAAAAAAATGCAAATCACCAAACGTGAAATTTTGAAACTATGCCTCGCTAATATGAACCCAAACGTTGAACATTTGTTATCAACGCATTGGGCTCATCCTTCCCATTGAGATCATTATTTGAGTATTAATTTTATATAAGAAGATACTCATTTATTTCTTCCCAAATCCACATATTTATTGCATTTGAGTAAATATTTATATAGGTTTTTTTTACAAGTGACTACTTGCAAAGAAACCTATATAAATTTTTTATATAGGTTAGTAAAAATTTATACAGGAACAAAATGAGCAGCATTATGTCAGCTGTGACAAACTCATTTGATGTTAATATATTTAGGAATGTCCAATATTCGGCAGACACGGGCTCTATGGTCCAAATAAGTTTGGTAATATCTGTTTAATTAAATATATCTTGATCCGTTATTTTGCGTTTAAGCAACATATAAAATTTATAAATTAATAAAATGTTGTACAATTATTTTCTTCTTTTTAATAATTTCACAAAACTTTGTATAAAATACCAATTTGTGTCAGATACGTTTTTCTATAATCTGGCAGATACCGAAAAGGAGTATTATTTAATATCCTAAAGGAGGATTTCATAATGTTCAGAAAGTGAGTCCATTTATTTATGAAAGGAAATATTTGAAATCAAGATTTTTAATTCCAATGGAATGACATGTCTACGATAGGACAATGTTTCATAAATGGGCTAAAGAAAGAAATGTTCATATTTCCAAAAGTGATATTTTTAATATTATTATTGAAAAACCAAGAGTTTCTTATACCCATATTCATAAACCAAACTATGTGTGCATACAGTGTCTGTGGCCACAGTGCGGAGTATTCTTAATCCATAGACAACTCATAGCATCTGTCATTGCACTACATTCATTAAACGGTTACTTAAAAACGTAAAAAAATTTAATCGGTTGTGCTGGCGTATGTTTGCGGAAGAATTTGTAGATACATAGAAGAATAAATGGATCATAACCCTCGATGGCTATTTTGGTGAGTCATACAAGACTTTATCCTTCACTTCATTCTCTAGAAATAAATTGTGACGTCAAGTTTAAAAAGTTATAATGACGTCACCAGAATATAATTTCTGAACTATTATAAATGGTCTAAAATCAACTTGTAAGGTATTACTATCGAGCTCATTTATATAACAACATTTATAAATATGAGCTCCGAGTGTATAAATATCATTCATTAAATAGATAAAAATATGTAATAAACTGAAAATGAAATAAAATGTAAAATTGTGGAATTGGAATGATAGCCTCTTGAACTTTAAACGATGTGCCGCTAACTTTTGGCTTGGATTTGACTTGAACAACTTCGAAAAAATTGTCGATAGTAATTTTATGACCGACCCTTAGCAATGCTTTTAAGGCTGACTTCACACTGTAAGAAATGACACTATAATGACATTAGTGCAATTTAAGAATATGAGGATAAATTTAATTCAATTGTCTTATAATTTGTGTAAAAGAATATTTTTAAAATTACGTTATTATTCAATAAGAAAATATATAAAAAACAATATTGTATGTTTTATTAGATTAACTTTAAAATGAACCTATTACTCAATGACATTAAAATTTCATTTATCGTAAAATCCAGTTTTCTTCGAAGAAGTACTTAGCTACCCTGCCTTTAAGAAAATTCATAAATCTAAAATACATTATAAGTAAAATATGATTATAATTTTAAATAATGTTGCCAATATGAATTTACACGCATTATGAAGATGATACATTCATCTATATCTTTACAGATACATGACAAATTAAAACTTTAAATTTATGTTTAATTTACAAAAATATAATTTTAAAATACAACTATTATTAAACGTTTTCTAATTTAAAGCAGTTTATCAGTAATTTTTACACATTACCGAGATTTTTATAATCAATATAACATTTCTGATATTATTCTATAATCATAGACTAAATGAACTGATCAAAGCAGCTATTTTAATTGTTTTAGCGAAAAGCAACTTTTCTCATTGTATAGAAAATTGAGAAAAATTTATTTGCCGATTATAATATAACTTGAATTTAAATAAATGTGAATATATTAATTCACAGTAATTTAAATCCATGATTCTAAATCTATACACACTCAATAATTAGCTACCTGGCTAAAGCACGGATATTACTTCAAAAATTTTAAAAAATATATAATAAAAATTTTTATTTTAGTCATAAACTTTTCCAGTTTATGCAATTTAGGGCTAATTTGTTGATATGACCTAATAACATTATATATGAATATATGTAATAAACTGATAATGTAGAACCAGTTCGAAAAATAATATTTTTGTTGGCAGTAGTACAATGGAGTAAAATGAACGCAAGACCAATATTTTTGTGTTATGACAACACCAAATACATTTGGCTGTCATTTTACTAGTGTCATCCACTTAATGTAATTCAATTTAGTAAACGTCAACAGTTAATGTAAAACCGGATGTTTGCTAAATTCAAATAATTTAAAATTATATTGAGAGAACTACTGAAATATATAAGATTGAGAAGGTAAAAAGAATAGGGAATTCTTTTGTCTAGTTTATGAATTCTTTTGTCTTGTTTATGAATTCTTTTTTCTCGTTTATGAAAAACATAATAGGAATATGTCATCATAATACAATTACAATTTATTGTCATATTAATACATCGTAAATTAATAGTGACAATAAATTGTAATTTGTAAACTCTGACTGTTTAGAAAGAACCGAGACCTTTTAACAAATGTCACTGCTTCCTGATGAGATTGAGTAACATTCAGGTATATTATTAAACCACTGGACTAAAATAGGCTGGATTGTAGGAATATTTCACATTCACGTAATATTTTACCTCGCATGTATAGCATAAAAGTAACTATCGGATTGTAGCATTTAATTCTTGTTTTTGCTGCTTATTAATATGTGCGACAAAACAAACAATCGTGTAGGTAATTTTTAAAAACAATTTCAATAACCAATTATCAAAATTATAAATTCGCAGATGGATCTCAGATAGAATTTTTTCTTGTTTTTAAATTAAAAATTTGTCTCATTTTATTCATAATTTATGTCTAGGAATTAGTGAAATGCACACAGCATTTCACAAATTCCTAATTAACTTTAATAATTTTGTAACAGAAGTATATATATATAAATAATACAATTTTTTATTTTTTATTTTCTTATATCATTATCACCTTAAATGCATTTACATAGTAGCTTTAAAATGTAATGAAACAGCTGTACTGTCAAAAGTAATAAAATGATAATAAAACTGAACATCACTTAGCCTCAATTGATAATAGCAGTGTTTAGTAAAAAGCCTGGAGGCTTTGTAAACAGGCAGTTTATAAATTCCGAATATGACGTATATATAATTTTGTAATATTTATCTTTAAAAATTTCGCTGCTAAAGTTGTATATAATAAACTGAAAACAACTGATGGTAAATTTCTACGAGGAAATTCAGAACTGTAAATTTCAGTTTCTTTTTTAATAAACGTTTTGTGAATACAAAATATAAAATTAATACATAAAATTTTATTTGTAAAATAAAAGTTGAAGTAAAAATTAAATAAAAATTTAATTGTATTGTATACATATTGTGAGCAATCAGTTTATTAGACTAGACTTAATTGAAAAATAGTTTTAAATATGATTTTTCTTTAACATATTTATACGTGTTAATCAATCTTACCAGATTAGGTAACATGAAAGTAAGTTCAGCTAAAGTGTAAAAACAAAAAAAAAATGTTAAGATATGTAGTGCAATTTAAGTATTAAACATATCAAAATTATTTGCATGTTTAAAACGAATGAATGAGAATATCTGATCAAAAAAAACAATAAAGAATGCTGAAGAACAATATCTTAAGATTTTTACTCCTTCAGCATTGTAATTAATTTAGCTATATACAAAAACCAGGAGAAGAAAAGACGAGACCAACTCATAAATAATTATGTTGATGACATTCAAATGTCACATTGAACTTTTTTAAGTATCACCAAATTTTTTCATTGAAAAAAATATGACGCGCCAGTCGTTTGTACCTCAGCAATAACAGAAGCTGATCACCCTCCTCTGGGTCTAATATAATCGAACCTTGGGTCAGATGATGGCATACTGTGTTGCCTTATCAGCATACAAGTATGATATAACGTCTGTCATTTTTACCTTATTCATCTTAAATGAAAACTATGATGAGGCATACAAAGATAGGAAGACTAAAACAGATGACAAAATTACATCAAACTTTTATGAAATTCATTGACAAAGACTTGCATATTATCAGAATAAGTCAGTCATATTAGCCCAAGGAATATCGGTATCTGAAAAATATATTTTGATCATAGATGTCTATGAAGATAGGTAATATACCTATCCAAAGTATAAGTATTTCTAAAAAAAATTGTCTAAAAAGATGTATATCCTACGATCGGTTAAAAAGCCAAACGGCTGCTTAGCGTATGACATTTAATTAACATCAAATTTTAAGTTTAATGTTGAAACTATTGTCAACAAATATAATTCTAAAATTGAATAAACCAAATCTGTCTTCGAATGCTCAGCTCTTATATCTACAGATACATATTTAGCTAGATAAATATTTATATATTAATACGGCTGGAACACAATGCTAAGGCGATCATTTGCCCATATTATACCTAATAACTCAAAGAATTACCGAGTCAGTATCAACCCTTTTTGTAAATTTACTCTACCATATGAGCGAAAACCGTTTTTTCTTAGAGACATTGTGCACAGTGATTTTTTTGAAATTTTTCTCCTTTACGCCCTGACGCGGTTTGAAAAGGTTTACCTGGAGACCGACTTTGATCTTCTTGGTGAGAGCACCCTGCGGGAAGACAGCTTGCACTTGCGGCACCACAGAACTCGACACAATACCACCTGTGACAATAGCATTTTAATCATCTGAGTATCGGTAACTTGTGAAAATAACAACATTATATTTAATTAAGAAAAAAGAATTTCTGTGAAACCATATTACTGTGAAATGTATATGAATCCATATTTTATTACATTTAAAAAGACATCAATATAGGAAAGTACATACTAATGAACAAAGAAAAAAATTAGTTACTCTGTTATGGATTTACAAGTTTCTTTATAAAAGTTGCTTTACATTAGATTAGTAAGCATGAAACATCCCATTTCAAAATTCAAAGTTTGATTAATTATATAATTAATGCTAGCAGCAAAGAAGCCTGAGAGCGAGTGGTGATAAAATCTCCAAAGGCCTTTTCTACACCTTATTGCGAATAATTTTGTTTTCCTTACAAAAAATAATCCAAGGTCTGGAAAAGGTGATAGTCAATTAAGACAAAATCCGCAGAATATAATAAGTGACAGTGTCACCAAGTCCAGCTTTTATAGTTTGACTTACACTCTTTATTCAACGTGTGATCGATAATTTTCCTGCGGCAGAATTAGTTACAGTTCTTTATTCAACAATGTTGGCTGCTTAATTTGTAAGTTCTTGTATCATTTCATCAGTTGGTTACAGTAGACATCTACTGTAATCGACTGAATATAAACTGAATAAAACCAACACTGTACCACCAAATAGACACAAATGGCTTTTTTATTGAATATTCAGTTTCAGAATGCATTTTGTACTTTTTCTTTAACAATTATAAGTGTTCTGCACAATGTTTGGAGCATTGTGCAGAACACCTACGTGTTCTGCACAATGTTCAAACATTGTGCAGAACACCTACGATTGTCCACATTTATCGCTTTTTCATCACATGTCACAATCTAATGTAAAAATGGTTCCCCTGTATGTTGCACCAGCAAAATAACATACTTCAATACCTAACCTCAAACAAAACTTGCCTCCGAGAGGCTGATGACTCACTTTCACAATAAAAAAAATGAAAAACTATCTAATTTGGTATTTGACAATTTAGGACATTCATACTTAAATTATCTAATATTTTCATTTAAAATTCTGGTAAATAAAATAGGCAAACTGGCCAAATTTAAAACTGTTACTTTGCTAATACTTCATTAATATAATGTTGTGTTGGGCACATTAACAAAACTTTAATATTCATGTTTACTCAGTGCATATCAGCGAATACTCAGTTTTTATACTTTGTATCTACGTAACTTGGAAGGAAATGATACGAAAATGATTTTGATAAATTATTTATTTCCAAAGTTTCCCAACTTCATTCTACTTCAAATATCATATCAAAAGCATCTTTCTACTTATTAAATAAATACACTATTTTTAAATAACATGATAAATAATTTGATTTCCAGAATTTTTTGGATTCACTCAACTAGACTGGATGTGTACCATTTCCTTTTTCATATATTAATATATAGTTATTTCATATATAGTTTTTATATAAAATGTAAGAAACATTTTGTATAAAAACTATTCAGAAACATTAAAAAATTGAACCGCTTAAAATAAATCAGTAAATTCCTTTTTTTTAAATTGATAGAACCTTCCTTGATTACCAACCCAAACTTTAGTACATATCAACCAGTGTGCTTACAGCAACTGTCATAATAAGTCAACCTCAAAGTTGCTCTGCAAATTTTATTGTGGACAAATTAGTTGAACAAAAGTTAGCCTGAAATTTTATGTTTCAAACAAAATTTCTCGTTTTTTAATCGTTAAAACTGATTGTTAGTAATACTGTTTCAAAAAGAGCTTAATTTCTTGCAAAAGGAGCATCGATTGAAGACATTAATTGATCAATTGAATCGATTGAAATAAATGAATTGAATGAATGATTGAATCAATTGAAGACATTGATTGATAGATTGAAGACAGCGTACAGAATTCACAGCAGGAATTAAAGGTCATATCACTTTTGGCCTATGAGAAATATATGGAAGAGTGGATCTGGTGCTATCACAGCTGTAAACAATAGGGATTACTTTGAAGGTGACAATTTGAATTTTAATGAATAAATTTAGATTTGTATATTTTTTTTAATGATTCCGGGTAATTTTGAAGAAGTAGATTTAAAGCTATGTTCCAATTACATCACATTATTGGTTGCATTGGTTTATTGGGTTAGATTTATGAATCACTGTCTTTTGTCCGTGGCTTCGCCTGTCTTAATTCCTGAATAAATTGCAGATTTTTGGCTCTCTTCATAAATTAACAATAGATTTAAAATATGCATTACACAGTCTACTGATATGTTATAGTACTACATTTATATAAATGAGAAAATGACATAGAATTTCACAGTATATGAATTATGCTATTACTTAAGGGGAAAAGAAACCTCTATGCTAACTAAAATCATGTACTATGTGCATATCTATTTTGAAAATGGCTCAATTATTACTCGATATTCATTTCATTCCCTTCAAAGTAATCTCTATTGCGAGCAATACACATATCTTCTCCTTCGCTTCTTCCAATTTTCAAAACACTTGTCATAGGCCGATTTAGGAATTGCCTTCAGCTTCTGCAAATTCTATTTTATCGCCTCAATCGTCTCAAACACTTCCGCAAAGTGGTAACTTTAGTTGTGAGAATAAGAAAAAGTCACAAGCAGCCATGTCAGGTGAATATGGAGCTTGCGGAATGGTATGAACATTGTTTTTGTTCAAATAATAGCTTATTAGATGAGATGTGTGAGCTTGTGCATTGTAGTAGTGAAGAAACCACCAGTTATTTCTCCACAATTCTGGCTTCTTGCGTTCCTTCAAACGCTTTAATACGCTCACGTAATACTCTTTATTTACTGTCTTGGTGGAAGAAATTCAGAGTGGACCACACCATGACAAAGAAAATGGTTAATAAAGCCTTGATTTTTGATAGACTCTATGGTGGTTTTTTGGGTTTTGGCTTGTCTAAGAAATGCCATTCCAATGATTATTGGTAAATTTCGATGTCATATTCATAGACTCATGTCTCATCAGCAGTAATGATGCTGGTAATAACATTTTGGCCCAAGAATTGCTTATATCTTTAGCAACATCAATGTGATGCTCTTTTCGCAACAAATTCAGCACAATATTCAAGAGTCAACTCATCTCATGCCCAAAACATGATTCATAACACTCTGCACTGATACGAACAAGCCATCAAGATCAGCTGCTATCTCTCTGATGCTCACAAGACAATCTGCGAGGATAAGTTTCTTACCTTTTTTAATGTTTTCGTCAATGATACTGGTGGATGGACAACTGGAAATGGACAAATCATCAACCACTTTATGGCTCGCTTTAAACTGTTTGTATCACTCGTAAGCTTATATTTTCAACATTGTGCAGTCCTCATAGGTTACCGTTAACATTTTCAATGTTTCCGCACATGATATTTTGTTAGAAACACAAAATTTTAGACAAACTCTTTGCTCGACTAAATTCGACATTGCGAAATTCGCAGAAAACAATACACACTGACTTGTTTACAAACCTATCATGTGCAAACTTCCAACAGATGGCGCTTAAAAAGATATTTAAGTGTCAGATGACTGATGTACCACCCTAAAAAAAATAAGATTTTAACAATATCTCAAGCGCGGTTTGTTTGAATGGGGAATTATTCAGTTAGTTATATCTAAGCAACGGCATAGACTTTATTGATATTCCACATGAGAGAAGCTGTAACTAAAAAGCTTATGTATCACTCCATATTAAGAAATATATGAATGCCAAATTTAATAGTGATTATTGCTTGTTTGCAAAATGATTAGGTAACAAACAAACCAATTTTTAAACTTATCGTTGCTTTCATTTATAATCTTATTATATACCAAGGGTTAGTGTCTATAGCATGATGCCCAAAGCGTACACATCAAATTAATAGTTAATCTATTAAGAACAATGACAGCTAATGTCCAAGTACAATCAAATAATATCTAACTATCAAAGCAATTAGACACCAGACACATTTTTTAAGACCAGTATCAGTCACAAGTAATATCAGTACCTAGGACTGATTTTTCAATTGTTGATAATGAATTGAAATAAATTGAAATAATATCTAGGACTGATTTTTCAATTGTTGATAATGAATTGAAATAAAATTATTGATCATATAAAGCATAGTATTTATTCTATTTTTATTTTCACATCAAACTTGTTACAGAAACTAATGGTTTTTGATTATTGCCAAGGAAATGCAGTTTAAAAACTTGTTTTCAATTTCGCACTGAAACACACCACCTACTCTAATCCCTACAACTGTCAGTGACGTTTACCATAACAAGATTTATTATATAAATTTTTTAAATGTTTCTGTTTCCTTCAATCAAGAATAAGAACTATGTAGTACAAAATAGAGGTTCCTTCAATCAAGAATAAGAACTATGTAGTACAAAATAGAAGTTCCTTCAATCAAGAATAAGAACTATATAGAACTATGTAATACAAAATGGAGTTTCCTTCAATCACTAAATAAGAACTATGTAATACTTCAATTTCAACATGTAATATTTGAAAAACAAAGCGTATAAATTCTTGTTTTATCCTCATGTATGTATTTGGATCTAGTATTTTCAATGTGTCTGCTAATTCAAGATTAAGCTGCACACATAAAGCTAAAAATCACTTTATTATAAGTTAATGAGTAATTAATTGCAGATAATCATTACATGTATAGATCTGCGAAAGATAACTTTTCCCATTTTTCTTATTTTAATTGAGAAAAAAGTCATATCACACAATGTTTTTGATGATTACAAATGTCACTTGCAATTTTATTGATGTGAAATATTTAATGGCTCATTTGGATGGGAGTTAAAATGTTCTGATGGCACATCACGTCTTGCCATTGTCTTGCCACGATGGGGTCAAATTAAAAATGAAATTTTAGTTTCTTCGCAAAAATAAGTTCCATTTTTGATGAATTATGACATGTACATTTTTGACGAATTATGACATACAATTAACCAAAATATGGTTCAGTATAGGTTTTCTTTCAAACAAAACAAGGTCAGTAAAAACTTAATTTGACTAAAGTGCACTTATCAGAATGAAGCCTTATTTTATATTTTTAGTGTAATTTGCATTTATTAGAATGATTTACACATTATTACAATAAATACATGTTATTACTATAATTTATATGCTATTTGCATTTACTGGAGTTGTTTAGATAATGCTATTTCCTTACTGTTCATAAAAATATTCATTACCATTAATAATATTCATTACATAATTCTTGATAAGTTTTAATGAAATTCTGATATCTTTTTTGCAAATGTAAATGTAACAATCTATTACTGACGAAATGTCGAACAATGACAAGAGGAATAATAGTGTTGATGTCACTTTATTTTAATTGACATTTAAAAACGGCATCCATTTTGAATAATTTGTAACTAAAATTTTGCTATGAAAATCAGCATTTTTAATGGAAATTTTACTATAGCTTTTTTAAATATGTTATAACAATATTTAATTATAGGTTTTACACATGTTCGCCGTTTAATTTATCAATCATCAGATAACTGATATTAGCGGAATATATCCAATATTCAATGAATGAACTTATTTTTTGATAAAAAATTAAATAGAGACCAAGCAAAATGCTATTAATACTATATTGTAATAAATCAATATTATTTATGCGTAGTGTATTATATAAAAGCAATTTGTTTCCCCTATGTTTCTTGTGCAGAACTTTATGTGAAATGGCCAATAACGATTATTCGTCAGTTCACATCTGTCAAATTGACATTTTATCTAAAGTGGGGGTTATATTTTTATGTTTTTGTTAATATTACAATTCTATTTTCCCACAGAATTTTACATTACATTACTATAAAACGTGGAATTAATTGAAATGATTGATACACAAAAACAAAACTATCAGAAACAGTAGTACGATTTGAACAAAATGTTTGTCGGTATTGACAAATGTTAGAGTTGTTTGATTTTTAAGCTATACTCTTCTAACGCACGTACGTTGCTTTCACTCTATGCATATACGTTGCTTTCTCTTTGCTCACGTCACTTACGTTGCTTTCATGAAGTCTATTCATATAATTATCATAACGTAGGGTAAAACATCAAATACTATTTATCTATTCAAAAACCTTTATCAAACTTCTTTATCAAACTTATTATTATTGGAATAAATAAATTCGTTAGTTATCTCACAATTTAACTTTGAAAAAAAACTTGGCCCTTAAAGGTATAACTGTTTCCTCATAAATATAAAATTTAAAGCATAAACATTTTGAAGTGAAACTTCTTTAGGCAGCATCAAAGTAAAATGTCAAGGTTTTCAATGTCCTTCATACAACATTGTGCAATATATTTGGAATGTTTAGTTGTAACATCGGAATATAAAGAATCTGTCGCAAGAAAGATACTTACTATATTTACTTAGCTAACAACCGAGAGAAATAAAAAACAAAAATGGTGCTCACTACTATCAGCTGCTTTGTACATTATGAGTCAAAAGTAAACTATCAAAATTTGGCATGAACAAAAAACAAAGATGGCACTCACTACTGCTATTAGCTGTTTCGTACGTTATGTGTGTCAAAAGTAATGTGTTGAAAAATAGCGTTCGCTACTGCTATCTGCCATTTTGTATGTCATGTCTGTCAAAAGTAAATAGTCAAAATTTTTGTAAATTTATATGATATCTGAGAAATATTTCTATTACATTACATTAAATTTAATTATTTTACGTATCTCTGTTGTCAACAATTTTTGTTCAAATCTTAAAATATTTCCTCTTATCCTATTTTTCTCTCTGTCGTTTTACCCCTTACTAACAAATGGAAGTTTAGATCGCGGAAGAAGTTTCACTTCTGTTATGTGTCAAATTTTTTATTCCTCCGATTATTATTTAAACTGGTCACGCAACTTAAGCATGATGTGCAGAGTCCCGTTGTATATTTCACATTGCAGAATTTGTAAAATCAATTCATCAAAATCAAGAATTCTCCTTTTCAATTATTTTCTTTAGCTTTATAGTTCAATATAATAGTTCAACCAATCTTATTCTCCTATAGTCTTATTCTCTTATCTAATCTTATTCTCTTATCTCCTATAGTATAATAGTCCAACCAATCTTATTCTCCTCTCTCCTCAGCCTTATAATAGGCTTTCTCGTTAAGAGTCGGATTGTTTAAATCTTTTTTTGTAATAAAATTATAAGGACAGTGCAATTTGGTAATAAATTAATAATTTTTTTATTACACTGTTCATTTTTTTTCTATGAAGGCCCAATAGTGTACACATATTGTAATCAATCAAAATTATTTATAATGTCTGGGTATGGTTCAGCGTGTTGTATAAAAGCATTTTAATAATTCAAAAAACAATACAGTGAAATTGAATCTCGTATTCACTTGTAACACAATGCCTCTACAGTCAATGACATTTAATATTTTTTCTTGATAAAATACTCCACTGATATTGACAAACATGTAACCAAATGTTCTTATTTCTATCATTTTCAAGCGATCTCTATGTTTCTTATCAGTATCTCTATATTCCTGTTTTTAAAACTATAACTTGAATTTAGAAAATTTAAATTATAACAATAACAATAATAAAACTACTCACTAGCATTGTGCTTTATGAATATTAAACATATGAAAACATTTTAAAAACAAACATTTTTTTTTCTTAATTTAAAATTAGATTTCATTTAATTGCAAAATTCAATAATCATTTAATTCAAAAATTTGAACTAAAAAATTTAATTCAAATTTGATTAAAAATTTGAAAAAATACAAAACACATCCTAAAACATACTCTATTTTGTAACATATTGTCAGCTGAAAAATTTTCACTTTTGTTTTGAACTTCAATCAGTTAATACATATTAAACAATCTTATGAATAAACTAATTATTAATTCACATTTGTAGAGATGTTTTAATTAAAGAAATTTTTTTATTCATAATATTCACGAAAAACTTACCCTCAGGTCCTATAGCATGCACTTCTTGCCTGATCCTGGAGATGACAGCGAAGTATTGAGGGAAGTCATGTGTCAGAATACGAGTAACTCGATTGAAACTTCCATTCGTTGGCTCATCTGAAGATTCTTTAATAAAAAAGTAATAATTGAGTTTTTCTTAATGACAATAAAGGTACCTCAAACCAATAAAAAAATAACAATTTAGTTTCTGTCATAGCTTAGATAATGTTCAAACATATGACCAAGTTCTTTTATATGGTATTATCAGTAGATATTATATAAATCCTATTAAACAATTTTTTCCTTTCACCAATTTCGAGAAATTTCGAAGATATACACAAATAAGTGTAAGAATTTTCAACGACATGACGGCATCAGCATTTGTGCAGTGGTTTTCAGCTGACATCAATGTGGTACCACCGGAGTTTGTAATTTTCAATCTTGTAGAGTTTGTATATTTTAATAATTTTCATGTGACCACAACTGGACGTAATAAAGTTATATCTTTATCTTATTAAGAAAAACGAGAATCAATTTGATAAAAATTACAGGACAGTTGGAACACAGAGTACAATATAGAAATTATAGACTATGAAGTATTGAATTAGTACAAGATGAAATTAGCAAAAAGATTTAAAATCTTGCTTCGCCGAATTAAACATAATTATGAAAATATTGACAAACTGGCAATTGGCAAAATCGGATGCTGAATTTTCTATTAAAATTCTTAAAGAGAATTTCTGAATGCTTCACTTAGAACTCATTTTACTTCTAAATTTTTTTAAAACATCATTTTAATCATATTACTTAAATCTTCATATATAGTTTTTACTTGTTTTTTTTTATATAAAACTTATAAGTGCTTTCAAACTTATCAACAGTATATTATGGAATAAATAGTAATTCTGAAATTTCCCTAAAATGCTTCCTATGATTTTGTAAAACGTATGAATTTGTTGAAATATGAGAAAAATAGAGCTATGCTCTTCAAATTTATCAACATTTTTCTTAAATAATTAATAGAATACACTTCTATTCTTCCGTATAAATATCGATATATAAATTTACCCTGTTTTGACATTCTAATTACCTTCTATTTCCAGTGTTTCATTAAGTATATCCTGTATGACTTCATCCGTAGCTTCAAGTGTGTGTTCTCTCCAGTTTGTACCATTGTCCGAACGTAGAATAACAATCTCACGCTCCTTGCCTCGCAAAGCAGCAAAATGGGGTACTTCGAGGATTACGGGCCTGTTAAGAATTGAATATTTATTATTGAATACTTTCTGATCAATAAACTAATAACTTGATAAAATTTTAATATAAAGACAGTAAATATTGAATTACAATTATATTAAATTTTAATTAGTAAAAGAGAACAACCCAATACAGTCTCTAAGCTATAAAAATAGACATCTGACATGTCCAGGAGAAAACATATTAGAACGAAAAAAAAAACCGAAACAGACACAGTAGAAAATGTGCCGCAATTTTAAAGTAGATTTATTCCATTTCTGTATTTGATTTTTATGCAAATGAAAACTTCTGAAACATATCAAAATTAATTTGAAAAAAATTAATTTCAAAATGAAATTCTTTTGAAACATATCAAAACAAATGTAATAAAAGAAAATGAAAGTAGGAACAGATGGTTTTAATTTTCTACCCATCATTTTTTCAATGGAAATAAGTCCCAACCATCATTGGGAAATAAGCTGCTACTCTATAAAGCAAAACTTAAACCAGTTTGGAACTACGGTATTCAGTTGTGGGGTACAGCTTCCCACTCCAATATTGTAATAATTCAAAGATACTTGAATAAAATGCTGCGGATAATTACAAATGCCACATGGTTTGTAACCAACCAGCAATTGCGTAAGGACCTATGAATACCTACAATTGGAGAGGAAATCGATAGACATACAAAGTCATACAAAGGCAGAATCATAAACCACCCAAATAAACTTGCTCAAAAACTGATAGATAATACCTGAAAATGTAAAATTCCCTAAGATGTGCTTTATTGTAATAAAGGCACATAAAATTGGGATGTGACATAGGTCGTCCTCCTAAACCTGTCCGAGCAACAACCGACAAACTTACCACTCGTTGTCCCAGTGTGGTCACAGATTGCAGTATAAATTAAGACAAAAAAAAAGGGAATTTTTCAATGCATATTCTTCTTGTAACATACATTGAAAATAGTGCAAATGATATCATTTTTTAACTTCTCAATAGGTGTTGGGATACTCGTTACTTAAGACACAATTTGTTTCTTCTGTATGAGAATTTCACCTATGAAATATTGTGAAGTTTAATTAAAATTCATAATGCTCTTTAATGAAGAATTAAAAGGTGGAGAGGAAAAAATCTTTTATTAATCTCCACAATCTATCTAGTTATAAATAGATTATTTAAAGATATAAAAAAAATATTTGAATGATGTATTTTACTGTTTTCAGGTTACGAATAATGGTTAATAATATTTAATTATAATCAATTTGGAGTAATATTTTAAGTAATGATTGAAATCAAAAGAAAAAGGGTTTTAAAATTTGCAGCTAAATGCAATTCGTCGCTGAAACATAATTTGCCCACCATTCAGAGTGCATGATGTCAAAATATACTATACTGATCATAATGTAATAATATATAATATACCAATTTTAAGTAACTGTGTGAGCAAGATATGCAATCCTATAAATTGAATTCCATAAAAGTATTTATCTATCACTATAAAATGATAAAATGACGAAGGGCATGAAAGAAATAGAATATCTTCTTTTCAATTTAATTGTTTGTTTGAGGAGTCATGTGTTGTGGATTTTAACTAGGACATGACCAAATTTAGTACGAAGTTTTAGACCGGCTGCAATAAAAGTCAATTTTTTAGCTTAAAAAACATTTTTTAAGAAAAACACACAATTGTAGTTTTATGAGGTAGAATTAAAAATAATTTTAATTACATTTTCAAAAATTGTCAAGTAGCCTATTCTGTGTTTCCTTACTTGACACACCAAATGGAACATATTTTTTCAGCATCATATTTTTGTAATGACATCGTTTGATTTGTAATACATAGTTCTACGACTGTATTTGTACTAACACTAGACCACAAAGCCACATTCTGACCTTTTTCCGAAATATATAGCAAATAAAATCAATGACATTAATTAAAAATTTCTAAAATTTTTGTTATACACGTAATTACGTCTTAATATTATGTTTCAACGTCTATTTACCCCAAGAATTTTGCAGAAACCGGTCCCATTTCCAGCACCCTACTGGCCAATGCCTCACCCTCCATCAAAGGAGGCATGTGGTTTATTCTTGACGGTTTCAGGTACCTGAAAATAAAACAACAATGTTATTAAAAAAATTTAACATTTTTATTTATAAAAAGTTTATGTAAAATATAAACTTTTAATAGGTGTTAAGAACTTACTCTTTATCTTATAATATTTATGGATCTTGACAGATTAAATTTTATCAAAAATAATGTAATTGGTGTTTATTGATTTTGCATATGTTTGTTTTGTTTCTAAGATATGTTTACATAATTTGATGCTGTTATGTGAAAATCTCTTATTTTTTGTTAAAATAACATTTTAAATTTTAAGTTATATGAACTCATACACATTCTTTCAATATAAACAGGAAAAATGGTTATTCTCAAATAACACCTGTATCGGTATTTGTGATGGTTTTGCAATTATATTCTTTTATGTGTGGTGACCATGTGAAACAAAAAAGTTAAAACTTAAATTATGTACAAATATAAATAAAATTGACCATGTGAAATAAAAAAGTTAAAACTTAAATTATGTAAAAATGTAAATAAAAAGATAAGACCTCTCGTATTTATTCTATCTAAAATATTACGTGAAAACATTACAATACCATCTAGTGATGATTATGAAAAATAAAATAAGCATTTTGATAAACTATCTTCCTTTCCTCCAAAGTTTATTTATATGATATATTAAAGATAATTAACACTATCAAAAGTGTACCTACTACAAATTGAATATTAATGGACTCTATACTTGTATACACATAATAAAATATATCAAGAAATTGAAAGTTTATCAAAACAAAGTTAACCCTTTGCGCACAGCAGGTGATAAACTACCCAAATTACACATTTCATTTCTTCTCTTTTTTGTTATTATGTTTTTAATTGTTAATCTAATAACACCCCCTAAGATAAAATTGATTTTTTTAAAAAAGGTGTGATAATTTCATAACAATTCTCCATAAATTCATGTCAGATGGAAAATCAACTGAGATGTGGAAATTTGTCACCAAATTAAAGACATTTTTTAAGTAAAAATGGTATAAAATACTTTAAAGATGAAATAGGTACTTACAAATTATTTAGAATTAATAAATAAAAAATATATTTTCATATGTTAAATATACTTTTCAGTGTGTGGACTTCATACAAGTAAATGACAATAGGCCAACGAAATATTTATCGATTTGCCACCAGACTATATTGACCGCTTTTTGCACGAGTCCCTATTAATCTGTAATACGTAATTAAAACCCAAATATACTTGACGACAGTTCAATAGCAGTGAACTTCATGTATGTGACATGTGGTAACGTTCACATTTTATTACAAAAAAAAACCTTTAATCACTTGTTCTTTTTTATTTCTTTATATGCACATATGTACATATATAAGTCCTATATAATGCAGTATTTGAGAGAATATATCAAGAACCAGCATCCAAATAAGGTTAATTTACTATAAAAATATATTAATTATAATATTTTAACACATGTACATTTTTTACACCAACATTGTATTGCAAGAAGACATATTATATTGTGGCCTTTTATATATTCTTAAAATTAATATAACAAAAATAAAAATAAACTTGCATATGCTTATTTATTTTAATTGATTTAAAACAAATACGGAAAAAACTTTAAACATTCTCATATTTAGCCCTATGTTATATCATGTTACTTTATAAATAACGTAAACATTACAGAATTAAATTAAACTACATGATGTAGTATTCTTTCTACTTTCTTTAAGTTCTTTACCTCAACCTAGGTTTTATATATGATTTACAAATTATTAATTTAATAAATTACTTTCCGACTATATGAGGAAATATCATAATTTCTAATCAACAATTTGAAAACCATGGAAATGGAAAGTGACACGAAGAATAACCTTACTTAACATGCAACCAAAACAAAATTACTTATAAAATCTAATTTTTTTCATTGTCAATGAAATAACCCCATCCCTTTTTTTCTGCTCATAAAACTATATGATGGTATTCTTTTTTCTCCATCCAACAAAAAATAACATTAGCATATAGTTCATTAATTACCAATAAAGGCAATTGAAATGTAAGATTCAACATGCCAATTTTTAAAATGAACATTAATACAACTGTTATTGTCATGTGTTAACTAACGTATACTTTAAGTATAGTAAGTGACGCAACATAGGGCTGAATATCTAAAAACTAAGCAGGATCTCATTCATTATTTACCTTACAATCACTAGAAACAATACATATTTATAAACCCATTATATGTAATTATATTCTTAAACCATGTATGTATCACCTGCAAGTAATCCTAGTGGGCTGTTGAGCTGATGTGGGTGGCACGATGACCCGAACGCCACCTCCGCGGCACCCTCGCATTGCTCCACCACGTGCATCCACAAGGAATGACACGAGGAAACTGAATGTGATATAACAACTTTCTTAGTATTATCTAGATTGGATGTTGATTAAAAATCTTATGTAATAGAATATTAATTTCAGTTGAAACATTCTTAACCCTAACTGGGTTGTTTTCAAAACCATATGTGTTTTCAAAACATGCGAATGCCTGGGTTAAGCAAAAATTTTTTTTCTCTTATCTCTAAATATGATCAATGACTTTTTAGTAATTTCAAATTCATCTGCAGGTGGAACTGGGCATTATTCTTTGATACCTACTAAGTTTTTTATTTTAATTTAAGTGGAAATAGAAAACGACATCCTAAAACCAAGGAATTTTATTGGTAAGAACTAACTTTATTGTAAAATAATGGATTGATTCCAATACAGGTGACGTCCCAATAAAAAACAATTGTGACACTTGATTTTAAATTCATAAATTTTTTATGTCAAAAGTTATAATTAAATAAAATTTATTTTACACGATCACCACTACAACAATGGAAAGATAATGTCAATAATTATTACAATGCTTATGGTGCAGATATTTTTTCCAACCCCTAAACATACCGAGAAACAAAAATAAAATAAAATAAAATAGCAATTAAAAACATATATCAAAAATCAGTGGTTACTGCTACAATTAGATAGCCAGAAAAGTAAAAATAGTAGTATCTTTTATGAATATTGCAATGATTATGTATCTTTTATGAATATTGTAATCATATTGGCAATTAATAAAATTTATTCTCTCTTATATAATCGAAAAATCAAAAAACATAAACGACATTAAGAATTCCCGAGTTAAGTTTTTAATCATATTTTTAAAGAGAATATTTGCTCATATTATTATTATTTCTTCCCAAATTGACATAAAAATTTGTCAAAATTTAAAAATTTATTTGAAAAACATTTAAAAAGGCAAAAGCTGCCAGCATTTTCCCAAAAATTATTTCATTGAATCACATAAAATTATTTATTTGTGATGACTGAACTGCAGAGCATTATCAAAACTCAAATTTTTGGATAAGTACTCGATGTTATGACAGATTACTGTGTAGCTACAATAAACTATCTTAAAATAATATATATAAAATAGTGTCTTAAAATAAATCGCTGTTTGCAATTTCATATACAATGTGGATTTGGCCGACGTCAAATGAATACTATGTGGTGTTTCTCAACCGTAGATAAAAAATCAATTAATAAAATTCAGTAACTCAAACACACTGCTCGGCTTTGCGGTGCCGATAAAAAAAAAAATTGTGCATCGTCACAGCCATTGTTGTCGCGTAACATAAATATTGTAAATTATGATTACCTTTTATTTATATTAAAATGTAATGTATATTAAAATGTTATTTGAAAATTTTTTTATTATTTCCCTATTTAAATTAAATGTCAAACGGTCGAATTCAAACGTTATAAAGAAAATAGAAATAATAAATGTGTTTTTAATAATGATACGATACATACGATACTGTCAATATATTTCCCACCCCACTCCAACTAATAAACTCTCCCTCTCCACCCCACCTCCTCCTGATAATTCGACTAATACGCTGAATATTTTTATCGAATAATTTATTTTAGTCCATACAAGATGACCTTTTAATAATTGTTTCTTTGCAGTAAACTATAGGTTTGTATGGTAATGTAAACCAAGTATAATAAACTGTGTAAAATGTATACACTGTTATTGTTTATGTTTCTTATAAAAGGCACTATATTTTTTTATAAATAGATTTTCACAAACCCATATTTTTTTTTTTCCGCTTATCTGCAATCAGTACTTGAACTATAAGCAGATGGTTGGGCGGCTTTGTCGGGTCGAGGACATCCTCCAGCGAGGACAGTCACTCATCATATTCAAGGTCTGATTTGACTATATTATGTCCTTTCTTTTCAGACGTTTTTGATAGCTGCGCAATGTTAGATTCGCAACAAGCGCATTCGGGTGATTCTCCAGCCGCTTTTGATATTTTTGTACAGAGACCTCAATTTCTTCTTTCACAGTGCTCATCTTCAAGTGCGTGTGGATTTCTGAATTAGTCACAAACCAAGGGACTTGCGCTATTGTTCTCAGTATAGTGTTCTGCACTCTTTGTAGTATTGTGATATTGGAATTGCTGGCTGAAAACTATGCGGAAGTCCCCACAGTTGTATGCCATACATCCAAGTTGGTTGTAGTATTGAACTATAAATTAATAGCTTATCTGTGGATACTCTACTATTTCGGCCTAGCATCCAATAGAGTTTTCTGTGACGTATATTAACTTCCTCTCTCTTGCTCCTAATGTGCTGATTCCAGGTTAGACGACGATCCAGGTGTAGACCCAGATATCTCACTGTATCTTGGTGTGGTAGTATTGAGTCCTTGAGGTGAACAGGAGGGCAGTTTCCTTTTCGCAGAGTGAAGGTGACCTGCACCGACTTGCTTGTGCTCACTTTAATTCTCCATTTTGTAAGCCACTCAGCAATGGCGAGTCCTTGTTGGAGTTGCTTCGTGGCTACATTAGGTTGCCTGTTGCTCGCCATTATCGGCCGTGTCATCAGCGTATGTAGCAATCATGACGCCATCTACCTGTGGTAGATCTGACGTGTATAATGTGTACAGCATCGGTCCCAACACCGAGCCCTGAGGCACTCCAGCTTCAATTTCGAAAAATTTGGATGTTGTTCCGGACTCTTTTACCTGAAAGATCCTCTCCGTGAGGTAGGATTTCAGCAGGATGTAGTAGCTATGGGGAAGACATGTCTTTATCTTATAGAGAATACCATCGTGCCAGACCCTATCAAAGGCCTGCTGAATGTCCAAGAATGCAGATGACTACTCTATGCACTTGTTCTATTGTTGAGTGTTGCTGCCTGAAGCCAAATTGATGGTTAGGGATGATGTAGTTGCTTTCTAGTATTGGCATAATGCGGTGCAAAATTAATTTTTCGCAGACCTTTGATAGAATGGGCAATAGGCTAATTGGTCTGTATGAGGTGACTAGGTTTGCTGGTTTCCCTGCTTTATGTATCATGAGAATTTGTGACACTTTCCAAAGATCGGGGAAGTTTTGAACTCTCAGTAACCCATTATATTTTAGGATTCCACCTCTGTTTCGGAGTCTGTGTCGCTGGCGCTATTTGGAGTAAAGACATTTGAGAGATGTTCTGCAAATAGGTCCGCCTTTTCCTGTGGCTTCCACAGTGAGTAGTCCGTGGCTGCAGTAGGTGTTAGGGATGCCAGTTCCGCCTCAAGAGTCCTGTTGTGCCAAGTCTTCAGCATATCCCTCAAATGTGACGCTTGCCTGTTGAAATTACATTTGTCAGATGCAAGCCTGCTCAACTGCCAGATACGACGCAGCCTGCGTCTCTTTAAGATCTCTTTTTTAATTTCAAGGGGATAGTTACAAGTCCGCTCTTTAGGGTCTAATAAAGGTGTGCTTCTCCAACAAGCCACCTGGATGAGGTTTGTGAGATATTTAGTAGTGATTTCAATGTCCTCAGGCGTCTTCAGAGCAACTTTTAGCTTGATGTTGGCGTTAATAAATTCTCTAAAGGAGAATCAATCTGTTTTCTTATTATAAAGTCTTTCACGATTTTCGTGCTCTATGATGTTTGTAAAACCCATATTTAAAAACGATTTAATTAAGTTCAATATTAGTAAATATAATCGCTTTGATATTCTACTAAACCATCTAAAACACTAACTTTTATAAAAAAATTTTCACAAATATACTAGTTGTTTTAAAAAATTTTAAATTAATTATCACATGTAACACATTTATTTCAGAGACATAATCTAAAATTTAATAAGTGTTATAAATCAACTTGGTAACTATTTCAAATTTACACTATGTACAAAATGCTAATGTGAAACCAAAAAACATGTCATACACGTGTGTATAAAATATTTTTCCTAAAAAAGATTCCTGATTTTCTCAAAATCTTAATTATAAAAATAAAGACTAAATCAACAAAAAGACAATAAAAAAATTTATAACTTTGTTATTATCTGATAAATTCTGTTCTTTTTTTATAACAGTCATTTATATTAGAGTTAGTTATTAATATGTCTAAAAAAAATCAGGATAGATTTCTATTATTTTTTTTAAAAATTTGTAATACGCTTATTACCAAATATTGAATCAATAATTTGAAAAATATTTGCAAAAAACCGAGTCACACTTAATCTTTTTTTATAATTCCTTGTAACAAAACAAAAAATGAGACTGATCACAACGGATTTTATTTCAACATTAAAAAATTAAAATTAAAATTAAATAAACTTATGATATTACAAATTGTGACATTGTGATATGATATATAATGAATAAAATTAAATCAATTTAAACATTAAATCATGTATTTTTCTTTCCGGCATTATAAATAAACATTATTTATAATGCCGGAAAGAAAAATACAAAAAATAAAGAGTGAACATCGGAGAAAGAGAAAAATATAGTAATATTTCTCCGCGTTCAAATAGTAATATTTCTCCACGTTCATACTTTTTATTCAACTGAAATCTTTTTTAATATTGAGATTTCCTTTAAAAACATTATTGGAAGACTATAAATTTGTAAGTATAACCATTGCAATAAACTACCACAGACAATAAATCGTAAATATAAATAAAAAACCATTCTTGTAAGTAATAACCCCATTAATCACAGTTTCTGTATATGTTCCTGTATTGTGAACAAATAAAAATCATCTAAATACGATCCGTATTTCGTATTTAAATTATTCATTATTCATATATGATCAATAAAAATGTTAAAACTTACAACTCGCTAATTAATATAGTCTATGGTTTAATGTATAATTTAGGTGTACAAATATGCAGGTATACATTTATATATGCAGGATATATAAATGTATACCTGCATATTTCACACACACACTAATATATATATATATATATATATATATATATATATATATATATATATATATATATATATATATATATAATAAGTATAAAGTAAAAACTTTTTATTACGTAGGGAACAGTTGAAAAAGATATAGTTATACTCACTTCTTCCATTGCAGTTTTTTCCTAAAATTCCAGTAGCAAAATGTGAGCGTGCGTCAATAAGCAAGATGATTAGCATAACAACACATATTGACATTTGTCTGGAAATAAGAATTATTTTATTAAATTTTAACGCTTTTGTGAATGTATTCCAATAAACACTTCTAAAAATGTAACTTAAGCAATTTTAAAGGTTCTTAAAATTATATTATATGGTACAAATCCTAATTCCCAACAGTATTATATTATTAGGTAGGTGTAAAGTTTTTACTGACAAGTAGTTTTAATCATTGTGAAGTCCAATAACTTCCAATTAAATGGGGATTGGGGGGGGTAAGTGTTTATTATTGTGTGCTATTTTAAAAAAATAGAAAATAACAATGAGTGCTTTGTGCTAAAAAAAAGAAAGAATTTAATAAAATTGTTCTCAACAATTTATGAATTGAAGATTGACCTTGCAATATAATTTGAATATATTTAGCATTAATTTTGTAGAAATTCATTATTCACAATTAAATGAAACTATGAGATGTAGTATTATATCTACTTTATTTAAATTCTTTACCACAACTTAGGTTTAGTTGTATGACAACATCTTCAGGTGGGCTGTTTGAATTACTTAAATTAATCTCTTCAAATTTTCCACCTGAATTCTTTCATTTCAGTCGACAGTTATAGATTGCGTATATAAAACATTAGAGTGGTTAAAAATTGAGAAAACTTAATAAAATGTCGGCCTACACTCATATGCATATTTCATTATGGTAAATTCAACATTAAAGATGAAGCACAGTCTGGAAAGCCAGTGGAGATTGACAGCGTGAAATTAAAGAAATTGTCTATGCAAATCACCACTGCACAAGAAAAGAAGGCACAGAAATTCTAAACATGCCAAAATCATGCATGAAAAATCATCTAAAGGCACTTTATTACTTGAATAAATTCAGTGTTTGCGTACCACACCAATTTAAAGGATTCATCTGGTTAAATGCCTTACCATATGTGAAACATTTTTGAAGTATAAGAATAACAATCTGTCATCGGAATGCATGATAAATTGTCTATGATAACACTGAGTGAAAAAGATCATAGAGAAAGTGTGATATTGTCAATTAGGTGATATTGACAAAGGTATTGCGTTTCTGAACTGCTTCAGAGAGGTAAAACAATTATTTTAAGTATCTACAATCATCCGGCACTAGTGTATCACAAGTAGTTGTTTGTGCGCATTCACTATTGAAGACCTGTTTGAAATTATTGTAGTGAAGATTCATGTTTTTGAAGGTTCATTTGTTATCATACCATCCATATTTACCACACCTTGCTTCATCCGATATTCATTTATTTCACTTTAATCAGAATTTTTAGAAGGAAAAATTTTTTATCTTCCATAATGATATAAATTTTTTAATAAAGACTAGGGTTTTTTGAGTGTGGAATTACGGAACTATCGGAAACACAACAAAGGCTATGTTCCACTAACCACCCACAATGCTTGCAGTCACAACTGCAATCATACCCCCCATTCCTTGACTTGTCAGCATTGTAACTGTCGGTCTAAGTGGAGCAGGTTATAAAGAATGCATATTTCTAATTCTTTTTTTTCTTATTATATTGTAGTTTTTGTTAGGTTATTAATCATTAGATAATAGTTTACACTTACAGTAACTGTAAAAGTGTAATTTAATTTCCATAAGGATATGATGATTGCACTTTTTGCAACCTTTATTATTATGTAACCTTTACTTCTATTAGGCACTTCTTCGAGCTGCATAAATTTATGCTCTCCGTTACCACGTTTAATCTTCAAAGACTGTATAATCTACTTCCGTACCCTTCATATATCAATTGTGTCAAAATCAAAATGGCAGATAAATGACCATAACAACCCACTTTAATACATGGGTCAGCATGGGTTCAAAATGGTTGTGAACAATGATGTTATCAATGAAGTTTTATCATGACCACAACGACCACGGTCGTCAAGTGGCATGATACAGTGAGTGTTTGATCTAGTGGAACGTACCCAAAAAGTAATTGATACAAATTGCCAATACATTATAAATAAAATTGTTGTTTAATATCAAAGAGTATTTTGTTATCAACTTAGAAAATCGCCGTTGTTCTATAATTTTGAAAAATACGGGTGTTAGTTAAAAAATTTGTGGTCATACATACGGATATCAAAGTGATAATTATTTGGAATCATAAATTTCGATTATTTTTTTAACTTGTCATAGAATGTTGTTAAAAATCTTTACAGAATTAAGACCCTCCTCTCCTGTTCACGAATGATGATTAAATAAAGAAATGAATAATATTTTTACTTTAAATTGATGGCTGGCTTGATTCAATTCCCCTAATGTATAAATATTGCAAAAGGCATCGAGTCTATCAGTAGATAAGAATGATGATAAACAGGGATATTTAAACAATTATTAATAATCAGTCATTTCTTGCAGAATCATTAGATTGCTGTATGCAATGACTTAGTCAACCTTATATATACAATTCAGAAATATTTACATTTATTAATATTTAAATTAAAAAATTGTATATTTGTAAAATATATATATTAGATTGACTGATAAAACTTATTAAATAAATGTAGCCAAATAATCTATTTGTATTTTGTTTTATAAATGTTAAGAACATTCTCAACATATATCTTACCGTGGCTGAGAATGTTCTACGTTGTAACAATATCCTTCTGCAACAGCTTCACTATTGTAGATACGGCTGGCACTCTTCACCATTACTTCATCGGCAGGATAAGGCAGCCCGTTGACTGAACCTGTCGGTAATGAAGAAAATTAAAATTTATGCATTTTCTTGAGATGAAATATGCCTTCTTTTTTTAGCATCCTTAATATGTTAAAAACAATAATATGTGCCTTTTCAAAACAATCACAATTAATGAAACTATTGGTATTCTTAATATCTAAAGCTGGTAATCATTCAGGCTAGTATTAGATGCTTGATAAATCTGATTTTCATCAGATAAACATAGTAATGTATCAAAGCTTTTAATATTTATTAATTTCACATTTATATGAAAGACAAACATGCTGAACATTAAGACTATTATTATTAAGTAATAAATTTGGATTTTTTATCCAATCCAATATTTCTTGATTTCCTAAAAAATGAAATTGTTTTCAGGGTTTAATAAATCTATTTATCTAATGATTTTCCATTAATAAAATTTCACTCAGCGTGATTTTGATATCTTTACACCATTAGAAGCCTAATATTTAGAATCTAGATTCAATTTATTTGATTTCTATGATAATTTTGAAGTCTTAAATTAATGATTTTTCAAAGAATGACCTCAAAAATTAATTTTCTTTTTATTTAAAAGTCCATTTTCCAAAGTCCATCAATTGGATATCGATTCAAATGTGACCATTTAATGAAACATTTGTCCCAAAAATTAATGGTTTTTAAGATATGAACATCAATGTGGTCGAAATTAGTTAAGCATCACACAATTCTTAAAAGGTTGAATATTATATTCCAAATATTATATGCAAAGTAAGGTCTCAAAATCGGTGCAATATATTTTTTGTTTATTAAACTTACTTATTAGAATTTAATTATAATTTTTACAAAGTGCATACAATATACATTTAAAGAAAATTTATTTAGACTTATAAGGACCGTGTAGGATGCTATCAGTGCCCTATGATGATAAATTAATTAACTTTTAATTACAACACTGATATTTTTTCTTTGAAGTTACTGTAACGTAACCCACATATTGTAACCTGTCAAAAATATTTATTATGCCTGAATTCCTAAAAAGCATTTTAATAATTCATGCACACGAGGCAGTGTTTAGTTTTTCAAAAATCTATTCTCATATTCACTAGTAACGTAACCTCTTTGCACTTAATGACATTTACTATTAGACTGGTAACTTTAATCCGTCATCTCTGTACACAAATTTTTTCAACTTTTTATACGTAGTCAATAAAATCAATCATTAATTATATAAGCACCGTCGGTATCTAACAACAATGTGTGGGCCGAACTAAAGGTCCGTCCCTGTAGAAATCTTTGGGCCTATGACTGAAAAACTGGTGAAGTTCGATTTTGATATGACTTTTGTCTTTAAATTTTCTATCACGTAAATTATTAGATGGTAAGAGATGGTAATTAAATGGCGAAAAATCTGAAGAATACAGTGAGTGAAGTAGCATACTCCATCCGAGTGAAAGTAGTTTCACACGCATTACTTTTGACACGTGGGGTCGAGTATTGTCATGAAAAAAAAACTTTGCTTTTATTTGAAGAAAGTTTAGCGGGGTCTTTGCTCAATTGTTCACAATAAATCTTAGCTGTAATTGTACTATATGCTTGAAGAAGTTCCCAATGAATAAGTCCATTAAACCCTACCATGCAATCAAAAGTATCTTTTGTCCAATATTGTATTTTGGTCTAGGAACACCTTTTTTCTCAAGCTCCTAGCCACTGGCGTTTACACTAAAAATGAACATAAACCATCCACTTTTCATCGCTTGTAACCAAATACTTTAGCTTTCGTTGGTACGATGGACATTCAGTAGCTCCAAGCAAACATTAGCTCTCCTCTGAAGTTGAAAGAGTGTTAGTTTATGTGGTAGCCAAACGGAATATTTCCACTTCTTTCTCAAAGCATGAAGTTGTTTTTCCATAACAGTATAAGGGCATGAAAATAGATCTACCAAACAACATAAATCTATCTATAACCTGGGACCTGTTTCCATAAGGCTTTTAAATTTTTCTAAATCCATTGTAGGAGGTCGCTTTGGATGAGTATTATCGGACAGGTAAAAATTCCCTTCTTTGAATCTTTGGAACCAGTGCTTGGCTGTGTTGTAAGAAGACATACATTCACCCGTTGTGTATATAATACGTGACACTTTGCTGGTTTTTCACCCTAAACGACATTCATGAAGAAAAAGTCCTCTAAGTTCACTTTGAAATACTTCCTTTTTAAATTTATTCTTTACTCGCCAATTACTCGATTGCAAAGTGAACAGAAGTTCGAACGCCACAATCTTTATATATCTTACAAGAAATATTCTAGAAGTTTCTATAACATTCCAGAAAGCCAACAGAAAAGTGTCAGGTTTGCAAGTTGCCAACATAATATTTTTTGTCGATAGAATATTAAATCAAAAGCTCTTACTCCAGTCGCTTTCAAGCGGCCTCCTTGTTTCTTGTACTGTCCCTATGCTGGTGTAATAAAGAATGTGTCTATTATTCGTACAGGTGATTCTGTTCATCAAAATTCACAGAAAATCAAAAATTCTCAACCATTTCTGAAAAAATTACTGTTATAATTGCAATTTCAACAGAAACAAATTTACATTTGTTTACAGAAACACTCTTCAAATTTATTCAATTTAATACAAAGAATCACCTTATGCATAATAGCTATTTTCTCTGTTACACCTTTATTTTCATTTTAAGGCAAAAAAAATTGATAAATATTTCATGCAAATTTTGAGCAATATTACTATATATTGAATTTTCAAAATTGATCAAAATTTTTAAAACTTGTCAAAAATAATTTTTAAATTAGCACTTATAGACAGCAGTACATTGGTGTATAAAACTTTACTTATCCACATGACATTTATTTGCATGAATTATAATCTGATTCACTTTGACGGGTCACATTTCTAATTTTGTAAAATCTAAAATTTTTTGAGTTCTAACATGATTTTGAGACCATAAATTAATTAAAACTTTGTGCAATTGGCAAATTCAAGAAATTGGGAGATTTTTAAAATCATTATTACTTTGTGATATCTCCATAATGTTCCTCTGGCCAATAGCAGATTCTGCTCGCTCGTCCCTCGTAACATCTATGGGCAAAGAATCGTCTCCAAGTGATTTCATATCATCAGCTGTTAAATACCTGTACGGCTGATCAGTCAACATTGTATCTTCACCTGCGGAAAAGATAAAAGTTGCAAATATATCACTATTTTATTAATGACAAATACCCTTATTAAAATATTATAATCAAAACACAAGGTATTTTAATTAATGCACAACATATCATTGGTAGATTATTTTTATTGGTAGACTATTTATCCGTAAAATTGAATCTTCGCAACTCAATCTAGTTGTTTTATGATTTTCCCTATTTGTCATGAAATGAATCCTCATATGGTAGATGCTGTTCCCCAACCGTATACCAAAATTAAATTAACTAAATTCAGTAGTTTAGTCACAGGAATAGTTTCAAGTAGTTTGTAATTTCAAACACGATGTATGTAATTCCAAACATGCCACGCTGTTTTGCTATCGGTGCTGACAAAAATCACAACCGCACACCCTCACCGTCGTGATATAGCATAAACATTGCAAATTGTTTTTACATTTTGTTTATATTAAAATGTTACTGACTTATGAAAAATTTTTTTTTGTTCTACGCGTAATTGTTTATATCACTATTTTAAAATATTTATAACAACCAGTACCAACTGGGTTTTCATTTAATGTTGAACAATTAAATGCACGTATTATATTGCTGAAAAATTAACAGAAACTATTACCTCCTTCCTCTTCAGAGTCGGACATGAACGTTTCATGCATAGTCTCGGGCGCCACTACTTTGTATTTCTCATCCTTAGCAGTTCCTACCACTGATGGCTCTGAAACCGCCTTCAGAGTTTCCATCACCGTAACGTAACCCAACTTCTGTGCTATGTCCAGAGGTGTTTGACCATTCTGTGGTTTTAGAAATAGAATATTAATTGAATGCATTATTTATTCTTTACAATTTATTATATATTACCAACGCGCAATGATAAAAATGCATATAATAATGGACCAAAGAAACATACAGTGGAATGAATAGAACAGAATGCCAAGAATTACATCCGGGTCTTAAAAAAATTTCCTTCTGTCGCGAATATATGACATTCTGGTATAGGATAAATCTGAATTTTTAATTTTTGGATATTTTATCATATCTTCTCCCATAGAAACCTTGCTGAAGACCACAAGTCTTATTTGATGTAGATAATACTTGATATAATAATATCTTAGATCTAAATCTAGATGAAGCTCGTAGATAGACTGATTTAAAGCTCAAAATTTAAAAAAAAACTAAAAATTAACATTATAACCCAAGCACGCAGATAATAACATCACAAATCATAAAGTTTTGTTTTAAATGATATATGATTAAAGTTTTTTCCCATCACATATTGGAAAAAATAAAAATATGCCAAACTGTATTTCAACCTTATGAGAATCGCATATAGTATATGTTAAATTCTGCGAAATTCATCTTTCGGAAAGGTGCTTGCCATTGTTATCTATTTTGTCTCGCATTTCATAGATAATTACGCCATCTAGTATTACAACTTAGAATTATGAATTTACTAATTATTTATCAAACTACAATTAATAAAGAAATGCTATTTAAATAAACCTTTGACATTATTATTTTTTATTTTTCTATATGAAGAGTTTAAGTAACGCGATCAAGTAAGCCTACGTTCTGAAAAACTCACCTTCCCAGTTAGCATCTAACCTCAAAGTATTTTCTTGCATGAAATCAGTTTGAAAAATTCGTATGACACAAAGGAGGACTTCCCATTGATATGAGAGAAAAGAGGGGTATTACTAAATTTGTGACACAAACAATATCAACATTGTCTACGTCACGAATTCAAAGTCTGTTTATTAAGCTGTTATATGTTATTTAAAGCAGAAAAGGTTACCAGAGAATGTACCGTGAAAAATTATGTTACTTCATGTAATATTTCAAAAATGCAAATATATACTTCAATGCAATGAAATTCTAGCACACTAAGGAGAAATGAAGAAGTAAAATAAAATGCTAATAACACTTGATGATGAAGTCTCGATAAGGGATAACGATATTCTCTATTCTGTAAGAAAACTGACATTTTGTATGGAATCTGAATAAGAACTTACACATTTGTTCAGTAACTGAACAAATATGATTTTTATGCTATTGAATAATAACCTGCTTAATTTTTACATCCCCAATCTATTGGTTGTATGACTAAATATATATAATGTAATACTATGTTCCATGATATTATAACACGAATATGGTTTTCTTCTTTTTGTTTTAACCAAGAAAAGATACTATGATAGCTTAGCTAAAAGTCATCATATGAAAGAAACTGTTTAACAAAAAAAAATTTACCAACAATGGTTCATTAGTTTTGAAAGGGTGATTTTGCTGGGTTCCTATGGTGAAAATGCCTTTGGCCCAAATGCTTACGACTTTTTGCAAAGTTGTTTGCCTCGGCTTTCAAAAAACTTTACTTACATTCGTATAGTCATTAGCTTCAGCTTTCCTCTCCAGGAGAAGATTTACGATATTGATATGACCTTGCTGCGCAGCGTGATGCAGCGCAGTGTATCTAGAAGGTGAGACAACATATTTTTATTATGTGGTTTAAGTATATATTGGTATTTATGTTGCATGTATAATAAAAAAATTAAATACAAGCCATTCTTTACACCTAACTAAGTCAAAATTACAATATTAACAGCTATTTTCCTCGTATCTTGTTCGGGAAAAGTCTCACTGTATAACACGCAGGCGAATAAATAGCGATAGTACTGTAGCTACTAATATTTAAACATAAGTGCATTATCAAATGAAAATTTACATTTAATAAAAATAAAAGAAATACCGCCATCTAGTGGAGAATTAGGAAATACAATATTTTTAATTATTGCTTATGAAAGAAACAGATGTCACTGTGGATTATTTAATATTAATATATTAAATTAATTAAGTAATAGTTGAGTTGAGAAATAATCTCAATAATTTCTATCGCAAATGTTGACCTAGCTTCTAAGGTATAAAACTAAAATATTTTATTGAAATCAGTATAGCAGCTTTGCAAAAGGCATACAGACACATCGCCTTTTCACTATTTTGTCATATGTATATGTATATAGCCTTGGCCCTTCAATCTAGTAGCGCTACTGGAAGTAATATTAAAAGAGATTTACTTCACAAAATTATTATGTATCTACTTTTATGTTTTTAAAACTATTTGTTACTTTGCTGTTACTTTTATTCTTCTGTAGTTTTTAATATTTAAAAGTAGTCTTTTATTCTTCTGTAGTCTTTAATATTAAGCTTGTATTTTTAATAACATTTTTCAGCCACCATTTTCTCAAACTATAATATAACAAATAAATTTTATTAAGAATCAATTCCAATGTTGATGCAAAGTTTTAATGATGTTTTGAAGTTTATGATATTTATTTTTATACAAAAATAATTAATAATATGATTGTATTATTTACTAACCCATGACATGTTTTAGCACGGACCATAGCATCATTTTCCAGTAAATATCTGACCATATTGGTCTGTCCAAAATGACTGGCAACATGTAACGGTGTATAGCCGCCTTTAGTGCAAACATCAACCTGTAAATTAATATGTTATTAAGGAAAAATTATTTAAAACTCTTATTCAGAAAAAAATAAATTTTAGTTATACAATTGATGTTTTAAATTTTTTTCATATGTTTATTTAATTCCCTGAGTTTTTTTAGGACCCCCCAGTATTAAGAAATATAACCCCCCAGTATTAGGTAATAATATATCTTATTCAAAATTAAATAAGATATATTATTACCTAAAAAAACACAAACCTTGGCAGAATTCTTGACAAGCAGGGATGCAACTGGTACCCTGTCTTCCTGAGCAGCTAGATGCATCGGAGCCAAGCCATTGCGAGCCTGATGATTAACATCAGCACCATGCTCCACAAGCAGTGAACACATTTCTGTATGTCCCTGATGCGAAATAGTATTGAGCATGAAATATAGGTTACTCGGGGCAGGGTTTAGTTCTATATTTTTCTTTACAACATATTTTAAATAGTGTAATGATAATGGTATTTATGGCAGTGTTAATAGATCATTTGATTTAAAATCTGAATTTTTTTACATCTAATGACAACTCAATGATTAGTGAAAACTATAAAGTAGCTAAAGAAATTCTTTGGCGATCCAGCATAGCAATTTTTTTTATATTAATTGATGATATTAAAAAATTTACCATTTTGTCCTAAAATAAATTTTAAAAATATTTTTCTAATTGAATGAAGTGGAATTTTTCCTCCCCTCGTTTATATTAGCATGAGAGCGATGAGATGAGCCACGAGACGGTAGGCTCGTGGCTCATCTCGCATCTCGTCTTAAGAAAGACTCGTCTCACGAGATACAAGACGAGCTGCGAGTATAATTGAGGCTTTAAATATCTTCCACTGGCCTGGTTAATATAAACAAAAATAAAAGAAGAATGTATGAAATAACTTATACAGACATTGAATACTAAGATCAAGTTTTTTAGTTTCTAGTGCCCACTACTACCTTAAAATATTACTTTGATAGATTACAAACAATAGATTTCAAGTCATCAACACTTTTAGGTTGTGAGTATTAAAGTACCGATTCAAGTTATAGATACTTTTAGGTAGTGGGTATTAAAGAATTTATGAATTAAAAAAAACTTAATTTCATCTTCTCATTTCAAAACTATTTATCTAAGAATTCTCTATATTTTTTAATGTGGTTATTTAAGAGACAAAGCAAATATTTAGAATAAATTCCCAAATTTGAAACATTTTTTTAGTCAAAAAAATTTCTGAATTTTTCATAATTTTTAGAGCTATTCAAGAAATATATTGTTACAGAAATGACACATTTTATTAATATGTATTATTACTGTTACAAAATTGCCCTGCTGAGGATTATAAATACATAATTGTATAAAAATTAAATCTGAGTAAATGTATTCTTTCAGTAGCTTTAAAAATTAAATCTGAGTAAATGTATTCTTAATGTATTCTTTCAGCAGTTTCTTTCAATAGCTGACAGCATAGGTGGATTCAGGCAAGGGGCACGTGCCCCCCCCCCCCCCCAGAAGTCCCAGAATAATCTATTTATTTTGTGTAGTTCTAGCAAATTACGAAACAATATGTGTAAAAATTCCATACAAATATTTTTTTAACAATGAAAAGTGCGTTTGCATGAGCGAAATTATACAATAAATAATTCCGGTATTGGTACCCATAGCTACAATGTATGTAGTCTACAGTTTTGAGTTGCACACGTGTCTGCGAGCGAGCGATTGGCACGAGTTTTTTCCCGCTAATTTACTTCAACTGACACTCATTGTCAACTTGGTTGTGCTCCCCCCGGAAAAAAATTCTGTATCCGCCCTTGGCTGACAGTTACTAATAGGTAACTGTCATCTATTGGGGTATGGGATAAAATTGATATTAAAAAATAAAATTACCGTGTACATATATAATTATTTTGACATATCATTAACTAACAGATCGTCAAATCATTGGTTCTCAATATTTTTTAGTCTTATAACCCAGATTTTTAGTCAACTCCATAACCAATTACAACTTCAATACCCAAAAATAAACGCTATTTATTGGACAAATAATATTAGTATTTCAAACTGAAAATAGGATATAAAGTTATTGTATTTGAAGTATATATGGCTATTACGAAGAATAATATATTTTTTTATAATTAAAAGTCCATTTGGAATCAACATTATTTGTCATATGGCAATCCACCACCATCATTTACAAAGCAGCTATTGTATAAAATGTCACTATTTTAACAAATCATTATTCCAAGTGTTTTCAGTATCCCATGGGTATCAGATATGCCACAAATATAATTAATATAATCAAAAAATAAAAATTTGTTTTGTTTGAAAAATGGGCCTATTTTCGGCAGTGTCTTAACAATGTTTCCTTTTGATAACAATTATATAGAATATTTCAGTCTCAGGCAAGTTTAGCACCAAAAAAATATATATAAGCCATACGGATATCTGCTGGATGTGTAACATATATAAAGCTGATTACCATTGTCTTGTGTTACTTTGTTTTTATTTCATTTGAAAGTTCAATTTCAGACTGATGACTTATTTTTGAGTTCTTTAAATTTAATATTGCCCTTTGTAACTGGTTGTTATTGAAGTTTTAGTTAGTTCGGTAAATTAATTTGAATTGTACTGTAATATGTAGTCATTATTTTAAAAGACCCAATAATCGAGAAACACATTTTAATAAGTATGTTTGAGACATCAAAAATAATATTAAGTGAAAGACGACATTAATAACAAAATACTATTATCCGATTTGCTAAGTTTATTAAATAAAGAACTTACTGGATGATTTTTGTATGGAAAACACAAGTTTTTTGTATAGTCATTTTTATTATCATGAGCAAAATATATATATTACCTGCTGAGCAGCCAAGTGCAGTGGAGTGAATCCGGCTTTCGACTCCGCATTGGGTAACGCTCCATACTCCAGCAAAGTGGCTGCTGTCTCCATCTGGTTCTTTCGAGCTGCAATGTGTAGTGGTGTGTGTCCATTCTTGGCAGCAGCCTGGCAAAAATATAGTTTTATTAAAAAAATTGCATATGCCGTAGACATGATAGAAGTGAAACTTCTTGAAAAATAAAGAATATGCGAAATTTAGTGTGAGACAGAGAGAGAGAGACAGAGGGAAAGAGAGCATCTCAAAAGAAATGCAATACAAAATTTGCTAAAAAAGTATTTTTTTTATTCAATATTTACAGTGTCATTGGTTGACGCGTCAATTGGTAATACTGATATCACTGGTTTGTGATAACTAAAATATGACATATATATTTGTGACTCTATATTTTCGAGATAACGTGAATAAATATTAATAACACGTGTGGCACATCAGCTGTTCATATGTATCTATCTAATATGGAATGTTAGGAAATACTCGTCGCAAAGATCCCTTTATGTAAATAACCACACATGTCACTTAGAGGGGAACGTAGGTGAATTTTTTATTCCAGCAGAGCCCATGTTTAATATGGCTACAAAAACATGACGTCCCATGAAATACAGAACATCTAGAATCTCTAATGACAATGCTCTCTTAAATATCTCCAACTATTTTGGACACTTTGCACATTGTCCCTTGAAAGATTATAGAAAATATAAAAGACCAAACACATTAAGGCAAAACCATTGATTCCATGAAGCCAGCCGACTACAATTACAACACATTACGACGAAATCATTGATTCGACCAAGACATTCAACATTGTAACACTGTCTGAGAGCAGTAGCCACAATCCGGGCGACCACTTCCACAACATTATTTACACCACTATTTGCAAGCATCAGATAATGATTATTTTGTTTTGAAAAAAACATCATCGGTGATATACTGTGATCTGTAGTGAAAAGGTTAAATATGGAGGCTACCCAGATAGGCTTACAAATAGTTCTTTATAGTACAATTGACACGCAATTGTCATAATCATTAACAAGAAAAAAATATTTTGAGGAACGTACACATAGTTTGCTAATGGGTTAATTCTAGGCTAATATTATAAACAAATACGGGACATACTTAAACTTACCTTCGCATTAGCACCTTTCTCTAACAGGGTCAAGGCTACTGCCTGCTGATCATACTGTGCTGCAACATGTAGCGGAGTGACTCCATTTTTGCCCGCCAAATCAGGCGGAGCTCCATGTGCTAGGAGCAAATTGGCTACTTTTAAATTGCCATACTTTGCTGCCAGGTGAAGTGGAGTGAAGCCTTTCTTTGTGGTAGCTGTGAGTGGAGCACCATGCTCTACGAGGGCTGCAGCTACCTGTGGAGTGACGACGTTGGTATTAATAATATATTTATAATACACAAGCAATCTGTTTCGGCTTTGCACAGGTACATTTTAGAGTAAATATACATTACACAGAATGTCCCTTAAACACCCATTTCTACTTCTATTTATTTTCCAACTCAATGATACACCGACAGCCAAATATGGAACACCGACGAAAGGGATTTGCTTTCTAAGTTAACCCCGACAGGATTTTAAAATATAAAGTTATCAAAAGATAGAATCACTATGAATATAGCCTCCAGTATGAAAGGAGAAAACGAAGGTGATAGGCAAGGCAAAGTAACCAAGATGTTGATTACGAAGTGACAAAAAAGCCTGAATGATGTCAAAAGTTTTTGAAAAAGTTCGACATAAATAGGACTCTGAGCTAAGAAGTAATAAGAAGATCATTTTATTTATTGACAATTGTCCAGCTCATCCTAAACTTGAGTATTTGATCAGTATAACACTAGCATTTTTACTACCACGTCAGTGATTCAGCCTATTGATCAAAAGATAATTAAAACCCTTAAAAGCTATTATAGGAAGAGTCTAGTACAAATAAACGATAGACCACAGTTAAAAGAATACTACTCCATTTTCCATTAATCTTCTGGATGCCACTAAAATGAGACCAGCGCGGGAAAGAGTAGCATAGGATACAATGAAAAAATATTTTTCTTTTGTAATTTGTAAATAATGAGGTTCTGTAAATTTTTGGTTACTATAACAATTTGTTTATAATTCTGATGATAAATTGGACAATATACCGTTGGCACAACTAACGATAATACACCGTTGGCACGGCTTAGATATCTTCAGAGAAAACAGGCAAGCAGATTGGGAAATTTATGTCAATATTGACGATAAAGTAGTCACTACTAGTAACCTGAATGATGGGGAAATTATTTAATGTGTAATTTATAAAAATAAATCCCACCAATTATACCGCAAGATTAAAAAGTGCTTCCTACAATTGAGGATGCCTTCAGTGGTTTAAAAGCACTGAAAAAATTTTATTTACTTTGTGAAAAGCAGAAAGATTTAAATAACAAAGGGCTTATAAACATTGAACAAACTCTACATTGTAAATTATTGCAGAGAAAGAAAACAAAATACGTTACTTTAAAGATTTTTGTAAAAATATTACATTTCTTTAAAAAAGTAATGATAAAAATACTATATTTTCAAATCTCCTTTAAAATAAGTTACAATAAAATGCATTCACGGAAAAATGTAAGCTGTTTATTATTATTCCTTCATTGCTTATGTTACGACTTCCGGATATAGCGACTTAACATTAGTAGTCGCTTCATCGTCAGTATAACTGAAATCCACCGTATATAATGACAGTATACATAACAAAATTAAAAGGGAAATTATCACAGTATCTAAGAAGGATCGAAGACAAACAATAGTCGACCAATTAATAACATGTAGTCGGAATTTCAAGGAAGTTTAATCAAACAAGTAATAAACAAATGAGTCAAACCAATTACAAAAATAACTTCGTATTTTAAAATGTTTCTTTTAACCTGAAGAGGACAGTGCACCCTACCCATGAAAAAAATAAGGGTAATTTAGTACAAAAGGACCGTCGACAGAACTTTAGATTTTGAATGTTGACTCAAAACCTTATTTCAAATTTTCCTTCTGTAGTTGGATTATATCATTAGTTCCTTAGTTATCATTATCATATATAGGCTTGTTCCAAGTCTTGACTAAAGCATCTATGTTCACGTATAGCCATACCGTCTACAGAACCCTACATTAAGACGCATGATCTGGCACGCACTTAGTGTCTTTTTATTCAAGAGACAAGATAAAAATGATCAAAATCGTTTTCATATCTTACTCCTTAAGCAAAGTAAAATACGAAGCGATGATACTTAATGAATATGAAAATGATACAAAATTACACGACTCCTGTATATCTACTTACATCATGATTATGTTGTTTGGCCGCTATATGCAGTGCATTGTAATTATCATTTGTAGCGCTGTCAACCTTAGCGCCATGTTGTAATAGCAGGACGACAATGTCTGCATTACCTAGCCTCGCGGCTATGTGAAGTGGCGTCTGTTGTTCGCGAGCTCTCGCTTCCACCGCCGCTCCGTTGCGAACAAGGATACGGATTATGTCCGTCTGGAAAGAAAGTATACAATCACTACCCAAAGTCGCACGAGTGAAAAGAAAACTGTGTAAAAACATATGAAAACTGGTGCAAAATTTTATAGGGGCATGAAAATTCTCATAATAAAGGAAAAAATTTACCTCACAATGACTTTTACCTGGTCATTTAGAAAATAAGAAATTTCTATTTATTTTTTTTTACAACACTTTATTTTTTACCACACTAACAGTCAAAATCAATTATATCAGTTTTAATAAAAAAATAAGTTAATTAAATAATTTTAGATACCCAAACTGGTCAAAAAATCCCGTTTTTGAGGTCTCTCATCCATGTCTCTTGGTTCAAAAATGTTTTCATGTACTCAAAAATAATAAAAGACATGTATTAATATGTTAGTGATGATATAAATCATAATTATTCATAGAAGAAAATAAATAATCTGAAAAATTGTCATTCAAACCTCTTTCAAGAATGAGTAAAGAATTCTTACGAGTCTTTGGGTGTATAAATCACAGTCTATACAGTAATTTTAAATAAAGACCATATTTGTCTTCCTTGCTTATTAATGCTGATACTCCATAATCCATGAGAGCATCCTGAAATATACAGCAAATTAAACAAAAATGCTGTGCAAAACCTCATTCCATGTTCTCTCATAATAAACATTTCTGACTAGATAAACGAGAATGTTGTAGCTATTAACTGACAATGGATTTGTTTAAGGAGCGACACAAAAAATAATGACTGCAATACCTGATTAGCTCTTGCAGCCAAATGAAGTGGAGTCTCTCCACGCACTGTCGGCACATCGGGGCTGGCTTCATGTTGCAATAAGTATATTACGATGTTCATGCAGCCCATAAAAGAGGCTACATGCAGCGGTGTCAGTCCTGACTCAGTAGTTGCTGATATACCTGAAATGAAATTTATCAGCATGTTAATTTGGCAGATTTAAGAAACTAAAGGTAATAACGAATAATAATTAATTTACATGAATTTTGTTAAAATTAAAAAATGCTATAATTCATATGTAACAAGCGTTAGCTGGAATTTTTCATAATAAGCAACAAATGAGAATTTCTTGTAAAAGATGTAATGTGATTAAAAACATGTTCTGAAATAATAAAGATTTGAAAGTGTTATTTATCAATTACATGAATTTTCTACTTGTACACACAACAAGTTGTTTATTCAATCATTTCATATCCAGTTCATTTATGATTTTTTTATTACATTGAACACAAAATTATATATATATTAAAAATCACAAGTGAAGTAGGCGTGAAATGCTTGAATAAACAACATGTGTGTGAGATTTTTATTATTTTCTTTGATATTTGATCACTGTGACTCATTTACTGCCGTGAATATTCGTTGAATGGTTTTTTCTATGGAAACAATGATAAATGTGAAAGTATATTTACTGATAATAAATTTGTATGACAAATGCGTAGTGTATACACTTAAGACTATGTGTGTCTTTACATATGAAAGACGAAAATTAGGTAGAATACAATAGATAGTGCATAGGCTGAAATGAGTGTGTCGATGTGTGATACATTCCTATGAATACTGTTTCAAGTATTGCTTGAAATTTTTATAGTTTTATTTACTATTTTATAGCTATAAAATAGTAAAGAAAACTATAAAAATTTCAAGTCAATCACATATTCCTTGATTTATATTTTTCATATTTCTTTATATTTCTGTTTAGTCTATGTACAATTGGTATACGATTTAAAGAGCTGAAGAGCTTAAATAGCAGCTATATTTAATTTATAAAAATTTGCGAAATTATAATACTTTTTCCATATTTTTGCTTAAATTGATTTTCATTCAAAGTCTACCTCTCCTCATCCAATACTATCAATAGCACCAAATCTATATTTTTACAAATTTCACCAAATTAAAAGAAAATTGACAAAAACAATAATCGAGTAATATAATAAGCAAAATAAATTATTATGTATCAGCTGAACATAATATGAAATGTCAAACTTGAAACAAGTTTTTAAGGTTAATCATATGTCAAACTGTGGGGTATGATGGTTTAATGTTACGATGGCACTTTACATGGTAATAGTAGTACATTAGTAATAATAACGTTATCTAAACTTTGACTTAAAATGACAACCAAGTTATAACATCGTTAATCTATGTCTATTAATAAACAGGTCGGTGCTTAGAAGCTACGAAATTATTTCTACATATCGCTTAAATCTGGAGCTTTTTTACTTTAGGATATACATTAGACACATAAACATCTTGTTGCTAGGCAACCAACGACCCCACAAGATTGCTATTTCCAATAATACACTAACATTTTTTTCAAAAATCTAGTAATGTTTTTATGCAATTTGACACCATGTCTGTATGCTATTGGACAGTTCACATATCACAATAGCTTGTGCATACTGAAGCAGAAAAATATTTTAGTGAAAATCCCCATTCATTTTGTTCAACATCTTTATATTAAATTTTTATTTGCTAATAGTCGATTTGCATTTCGCATAAAAGAAAACCTCTTACTTGCTCCATATTTCAGAAGTAACTCCACAACCTTGATTCGATTCTTCTTGCAGGCAATATGAAGTGGTGTGAAACCATTCAGGGCGCGAGCGTTAGGATCAGCACTCCTATAATATGCAACATTATTTACCTTCTGCAAGCAATTTTTAAAAAGGAATATTTGAAATAGCATTTTGAGACCATAACAAATGATATTCATTTTATTACTATAAATCCGAAATTAGATTTCTTTGTCAACTGTCAATTTGTTGGTTACCTAATAACTCTACAACCAAACAACAAATGGCTAACCAATTTGGAACTGTTGAATTAAACTGGTGAAGCTTTGAACTAAGCTCTCAAGTATTTGAAATTTTATTAGTTACTCTCGACAATTGAATAATATTCTATTTGTTATGCTAAATGTGGCATGTAGTTAAAGTGCATTTTTTACCTTAACATGGAAAACACTAATGATGGAGCTTTTTAAACTTTTTCTTTTAAATTACTTATAAATAATGAAAAATAAACTTGAAAATTTAAGTGTATGGAATTATTATACTAAATGTGGCATGTGCTTAAAGTATATTTTTACCTTGATAAAAATATTTTATATTACCTGTCGAGCAGAAGTTTAGCTGCACGCGCATGTCCACAATGCGCTGCAACGTGAAGTGCAGTGAGGTAGTCAACTGTAACATCGTCGACAGGCGCGCGTGCAGCAAGCAATACGCGGGCTGCCTCCGCGTGATCGCCTTGTGCCGCCATGTGTAGAGGGGCTAGTCCATTCTGTGATTTAGGGGTAGAAAATAAGCATCGATTTTTATTTTGTAGCAAGTGTTGGAAAATAGAAATAATAGCATATTTAGTTATAGTAGCCCATTAGAAACGTTTACGTAACTGAAAAGAGAATTAAGTGTGGAGTGATAATGCTTTACTTTGTTTGTAAACAAATTTTATCAAATGGTTTTCAAATATTTTTTAGCTTTTCAAGGTTCTGTATCTCAAAATAAAACAAAACCATTATAAGATCACTCACTTGTTTTTCTTTCTGTCTATCACAGACGTTTTTCTCAGAAACCACTTAACGCAGAAATTTAAAATATGGCTTAGAAAAAAAAATAATCTGCACATATTTCGATAGCTAATGCTCATAAATAAAATGAAAATTTTAGGAGGGTCTAAATTATGTAGTGGAAAAGAATATTTTAATCCAAAATATTGTGTGGGGTATCATTTGAAAAAGCTAATAAGAAGTGCCTTATATATCTTTTCTCTTTATTTCAGATAATATATCCTCAGATCTATATTCAAAGAAATATGTTCGCCACCCCCTTTATTTCTGAAACGACTAAAAATATTATAAAAAAAGTAGTGTTTAATCTAGTTCTTGTAATTTTTTAAATATGCACTATGTTTTTAAATCTACAAAAAACAAGTAGGTGTTGTGAAAAATTAATATTTGTAAATAGTTTAGTAGAAATATTAGGTACCCTTAAATAGTAATAAGTGCGCTCTTAGCGCAGGACCTATTCGTGCTTGAAAGGTTTTTGGTTCTTACAATCTGTTGTCAATTTTCTCATGATATCGAGTTCCAATTTTAAAAATTGAAAAAAAACTTATCATATTCGTTTTTGTATATAAACTTATATACAAAACAAAATATTATCTTGCAACCAATGGTAAAAAATAAGGGTTAGATGAAAAATACTTTAGAAATATTATGGTTTTGACGAACTTTAAAATCGGTCTAGAAGTAATGGCATATATTTATAAATATAATAAAAAACATATCTATTATTCGTATAGGTGATTCTATGCATCAAATATAGTATATTTAAACAGTGGTTCTGAAGAAAATGTAAATATTTCCTTAATATTTACACTGGGTTATATACATATTTCCTTAACATTTTAACATCTTTTTTCTGTTAACCTCTACACTTCCGAGTTAGGTACAAAGGGTCACTTGTATGAATAAAAGTCACATTTATGTTAAAGCTATATATACTGTGTACAGAATGTTACAAAGAACATGTCTATTATTCGTACAGGTGATTCTGTGCATCAAATAGAATATATTTGAAGTGAATTTCTGTAAAAAAGTAATTTTTTTTTCATCGAAATCACAACTTTGACAATAGTTTTTTCAAAAATAGTTGAGAATAGTCATACAGTCTCTTTACAATTTCGACTTAGTTTGATGTACAGAATCACCTAAATTAATAATAGATGCTATTTTTGTTACGTCTGTATATGATTGAACAGTAATTGAAAAGTAAATGGTCATCAGTCGTCCTGCCGTATGTATATATATGTTCATAGTTGTCGAAGAGTCAATATTAAACTATACGGAGATTTCTCTTTATGGTATTTATATTTGATATGAATTTTTTTTGCAAAATACGAGCAGTGTTTTTTGTGTTTTTTTTATTACATCAAGGCACTCCAGATCCAGCATGTTAAATTACGATAGAGTAAGCCTTCCATTAAACAATAACATTTTTAAGACTAGTTTCTCTAATTCAGCACATACCTTGCTCTTACTAGTGATCGGTGCTCCTCTTTGTATGAGAGCTTCAACAACTCTCTCGTGACCCGACCTAGCAGCACAGTGAAGAGGTGTAAGACCATCTCGAGTACGAGCTTCCACACTTGCACCGCGTTCACATAACAATGCAACCATGCTCTCCTTGCCTGCATGTAATTTGACGAGGAGATATATTACATACGTGTTTATTATACAGTTAAAATGGTTAGCAAGGTGGCTTCTGCTGGTTTCTGAGTATATAATAAGATGATTATAATCATTAAATTTCTTTCTTATCTTATTCCTTTCCCGGGATATACTATTTCAATAACACCACAAGGATTAACATACCACAGAATACACACACAGTACCACGAGGCATCATCAAAGCACTGATCTATACGCCGTGATACGTACACCATGGCATAACACCTTATTTGGTCTCAAATAGTGATTTGAATATTATTTTGCAGACAAAAATATGTTGTATAAAAATTTGCACTCTTTTCCTTAGTTTCTTTTTATGTACTGATTATGATACAAAATATTTTTTATTTTCAACATTCGAGAAAATGTTGAAAATAAAGAATATTTTGCTATTTGAAAATTAATTTTTTCTCCATAGTAAACAGCTAAAACAAAAATATTACAGATTATTTTTGTTTTATAATTGCAAGAGGAATCAAAAAGATATTCTTGCTGTACCAATTAACAAACATAAGCCACATACAGCAGCTTTATAAAAATTATACAGATAATAAAATGGCTGTCCGAATAATTGACAAGACATGAGAATATTCAATACTTAAGCTGGCTTCTGACAAACTACGTTATAAAAATTGTCTTAAAGCAATAGAACAAAGGTCTCTTGGTAGGGCTCACATTATATTTCATTGATGATACTACTCTTCTTAAAACTACTGAAAAAGATATAGCCAATCTCCTTCAAAGCTTTGAATTGGCCAGCTTCAGATACAACTTTACTATCAACTGAAACAAGAGTCACACGTTGACTGTCACGGTACTTTTTAATTTTGTTTTCATGACAACTAACCTTGATTTATTATCCTCTTCCCTTAGACCATTTATTCATATTTACACTGATATACTACATGCTATCTCATAGTTGGAGCCTTGGGAAAAATTGCCAACTATGAGATAACTCGTAGTCAGCAGTAAACATGTTAAAACATGTTAAACTAAACTAAATACAATAGACTCCAAGTCTCGAATACAGCAAACTTAAGACTATTACTTACTTAAGTTTTTACTCGTTTTTAATAATCCAAATCACATACTTGAATATGAATGAACTTGCTGTTAAAACTGTCATATGTCAAATTTCTTTTACAAATTCTTTTTATTTTTATTTTTTCTTTTCAAAAAGCATGAGTATCTTTTCTATTGATGGATATCTTCGAGGAGGTCTTCAAATGAGGCATTCCATAAGTGAAAAATTCACTCCTAATCCAGAGACAATTATTTGAGTAATAAACTATGGAAAGAAACAAAACATCTCACCCCACTTGGCAGCAACATGTAGCGGACATATGCTGTGCTTGGCCGGACAATTGACATCTGCACCTTTGTTGAGTAACAAGGTAGCAACTGCCTCATTGCCATAGTGGGCTGCAATATGGAGTGGTGTGAAGCCCGACTTTGACGTCACGTCTGGATTATGGTCGTTCTGCAGATGGCAAATGTCATAAAATTGGATTAATAAAAAAAATATAAGGCAAAGTGTAAAAGCAAAATAAAGAATACTGATCAATATAGACAAAATAATGCACCGACTGTTAGGGTTACAAAAAATATGGATTAAATTAGATATAAACTGAATAAAACAACTTTCAAAAATGTTAAACAGTAAAACAACATTGTTTCATAGCTTAGTTAGTATTCCTTTCACACATAGTGTTTATTGCAAGCTGTATACTTGTAGTTGCTATTTTAGATTGCCTATAACCACTTGGCGGCTAGAGCTCGCTTATCCTTTAAATGCTTAAACTTTAAACCCATCTACAGTCTAGTGAATTCTTTCGAAATGCTTATTTGAATTGTGATATTTTACTTGTACAATGCAGTTGTGCACTCGTACTACTATTTAGTAGTTAGTATAACTATAAATAACAAAATACTAATTCAGTCAATATAAACTTTGGACTTTTCAGATTTTGAAACATTTAAACTATTTCACACCATAACGGCCCTATGATTTTTGCAACTTTCACAATTTGTCAATTCCCAAATTTCTTTTAAAAAATGGGTTCTTCATATCGACGACATTCATTAAAATAAGGTTTGAGCAAAGAAAATATTCAGTTACCTGCAGCAGAAGAGTAGCTGCCTTCACATCGTCTTTCTTGGCAGCAATATGCAATGCCGGGAGTCGAACTCTGCCTCGAGTATCAGCTTCTAACAGCACGGCGACAACACGCTCGTGCCCTTGTTGCATGGCTACAGCTAGTGGTGTGAAGCCATCCTGGATATCGACATACATTATATTAAACAATTTTAATATACCCAGTTATTCAAAATTATAAAAAACCTTTGTAACACGAATTAAATTTTTTAAACTCCATAAGTATACATTTATCCTTTAACACATTTTAAATGAAAACTAATAGTGTGGCCTCGTCAGAGTTTGTGCTCCAATATCAGCGTTTATATTGCACTCATATTATGGTATCACAATTTTTCATTCTATATATAACCATAACAACTCTATTATTGTAAGGCATGCTATGAAGAGGTGAATATCGTCCCTATAGCTATAGTCCCTATAGTACTTGTGGGAAACAATTAATATACACATCTTGGACAAACATATTGCCTAGCCGCACTAATTATTATTAGCCTTCTATAATTTGAACAATTGTGAGTATGTAAAGCCAAAATGGCATTAAACCAGCTATACTCAAACTGCTGCTCGCCAAGATTTATATTTAAATAGTATGAAGCTATGCCAATCTAGACAAAAAATGTTACCAACAACATCGTTCTCACTAAAGTTTAAATAAACAATTACATTGAAATAGGTTTTTATTGAGACCTAAATAACAGGTTTTGTGATTTTTATTGCAACTCACGTGTGCAATTCTCCATGGGTAAGTAGCCCAAGAAAAAAAAGTTTGAGTATAAACAAATTAACATGTTCGCTAGTGTTTTATATATATATATATATATATATATATATGTATATATATATGTATATATATATACATATATATATATACATATATATATATATATATATATATATATATATATATATATATATATATGTATAATACACCATCAAAAATATGTGACGGTTTATGACAACTGTTGAACCAAATTACATCACGAGCAACATATCCTTTCTACGAGGATAATTGTATTTTTTAGTATGTTGTATCATTACACAAATAATACTTACCTCTGTAGCAAGGCTTTGGTTAGCTCCGTTGGCTAGTAAAAACTTAACAACCCCATCGTGGTTCTCCTGCGCAGCCATGTACAGGGGTGTGAACCCATTCTGCGACTGGATGTTGACCTGAAAATAGTTTACATATTTGATTACATTGACATTAATAATACAATAAACTTGCCATTCACATTGTACATTATGAATGGCAAGTTTAATAAGAAATAAGGTGCATTGAGCACATGGTTTTATACAACTACACTTTAACGTTTTTCCTTTTGATCAATAGGAATCTTTGCTTATTTATTTCCTAATACAATCCTTGTTTATTTTTTCCTAATATAACAGATAATTTCGACATGAGGATTTACGTAACATGGTACATAAACCCTCATTAATATGAATCTTTGTTTATTTATCTCCTAATACAATACTTGTTTATTTTTCTCCTAATATAACAGATAATTTTGACATGAGGATTTACGTAACATGGTACATAAATCCTCATCAATATGAATCTTTCATTATTTATCTCCTAATACAATACTTGTTTATTTTTCTCCTAATATAAGAGATAATTTCAACATGAGGATTTACATAACACGGCACATAAATCCTCATCAATATGAATCTTTGTTTATTTATCTCCTAATACAATTCTTCTTTATTTTTCTCCTCATATAACAGATAATTTCGACATGAGGACTTATATAGCACGTTAGTCATATGTATGATACAACTAAAATCATAAATGCATCTATACGTTTTCTTTCCCAAGTTGCAATCAGGCACGAGCATTGTTGGCAATTTCTAATCTTATAATTGTGAACCACCACGTAGGTCATGCTTGCAAAATTACGTTTAGGATGCTCAGAGTTGCCATGCTACATTCCCAGAAATTTCATTAAATGAACTGTATTCAAGCTCTGTTTAAAACTTTTTAAAAATTCAATGTTTAAAAATTCATAATAATTTGGGGACATCATTTTGTTTCTGTTTGAGGTAACTTACATCTCATGTTGGAAAAAAACACAAATTGAATTTCAATTTCAAATTAAAATTAAAATTCGTTTCATATCTCCATTCTATTTCTCCTATCAAAACCATATTGCCCTGTATATAATGCACCTTTCATTTTTATTTTGGATGTATTCAGACATAACTCTCTGCAAATGAACAGAAAGTTGTGCCTTGCCTTTCATTTATCACTTTGTTACAATGAAAGGTTGTCATTATTGGAACTGGTATACTTTTTTGTTTCAATCCATTGAATAAATGAATAGAAAGTTGTGCCTTGCCTTTCATTTATCACTTTGTTACAATGAAAGGTTGTCATTATTGGAACTGGTATACTTTTTGTTTCATTCTATTGAATAAATGAATAGAAAGTTGTGCATTGCCTTTCATTTATCACTTCGTTACAATGAAAGGTTGTCGTTATTGGAACTGGTATACTTTTTTGTTTCTATCTATTACGCATGAGCAAGAAAACCCACTATTTCATAGGTTGTATGCACATACCGATATCTGATTGTGATCCTACGCACACTTTGCTTGTCATTGTATAAAACATTGTCTTTTATCTTAAATATTCACTCGCTTCATATCAATATACTCAAGGTATTGATATTGCAAAAACATTTTATTGGAAAAATAAATGTAAGTATAATATAACTGTAAAAATAACATGTAGTAATAAACAAAAATACAGTTCCAAATAATTCTGTCATTATTGTTTTGAAGGTAAAGTATATTTCTGTAGTCATATATTTTGAAATAATATGTTTACAGAAAAATACTTGAAAATTGTAGAAGAAAAACATGATTTTTATAAAGTTTACTACAGATTTAAAAACATTCCGCTCTCTCAACATATTCACTAGCTTTTCACCCCAACACAAGCAGTTGATTATAAGGTGGACCCCTTCAGTGGACCTTGCGAATTTTTATTATTTTTAAAGTCAGTATTAAATTTTCAAAAATTCTTTTTAGGTTTTTTTGTTTTCTAATCTTCAGAAATAAAATATGACAGGTTAATTTCATTATTTCATTTCGTGTTCCTCCATTATCGATGACAATTATCATAATTTTTGAATTAATGATTGATTATTATATTTATTTATAGCACTATTTCCAATATCATGTGTTACATAATTTAATTTAATGCGCCATGTTTGCAATTTTTTGTAATTAATTGTATAGTTTGGTAATGTTTATAGAAACTAAAATACTTATGTAGATATTTATACACATAAATATTTATATAGGTAATAGTTTTTCTCTTTATTTTGAAGTGGAATAACTTTCTTTCCAGCTTTTTGATTTACCTGAGCCCCATGCTGCACCAGTAGCTTCACAACATGCTCTTGTCCAGCCAGGGAGGCAATGTGGAGAGCAGTGTTGCCCTTTTTGGTGGCGGCATCGATGGCAGCACCACGTGAGAGCAGCTCTGAGACCACCGCTGCGTGGCCATCTTTTGAGGCTAGGTGGATGGCATTCAGGCCATTCTAGGTGATAGAATAGATGTAATAGCATGTGATTAAAATGCCTCATTTAAATGAAAACAACTAGTGCAGATCCTTCATTAACAATAGAAAATTCTAATAGTATATAAAATTGTTTTCATGCAAGGTACACGCACCCATAATTTTCAATCGTTCATGAAATAAAAATGAGCATTACCAAAACATATAATATATAAACTAACAATTTGATGTTTGAGTCAATTAATACATAAACTTATTCTGAGTAGCATAGAACTGTCACAGAACTGGGTAGCACATTACTGTGTCAAATTCAGATTAGCTCAAAATTCACCTGACCAATTTTTATTAAACACTCCCCAGAAATAATAAATATATGAAGGATAAAATAAAGAATAATGGACTAAAATAATGGATAAGACATATAGAAGTAGAAGCAAAAGTATGTTTTGTCGGTAATACTAGCGTGGTCGTAAAAGAAGATAAATCACATGTATATGAAAGAAATATAGAATTTTATATATTCTATGAAAAAGAATTTAAAAATATCTTAAAGCTAATTAATAACTTATAATAATCATATTTACTAAAAAGGAATTTGTACATAAATAAATTTTTTGATCTATGTCTTTAAACCTGGATACAATAAAACAGACAGGTAAAAAGTGTGTGAGGTTCACTCTACAAAACTTTTGTACTTACATTATATAAATTTAAATTCATTTTTGCCAAATAGATAGATCATTTCTGTTTAAAGAACCTGGTATGAGCACAAAATTTAATTATTTACAAAATATTTAAAGTAATTTTGGAAAGGATCTTGGTATAATTAAAAACTTATCTTTGTGTAACACATAAGTAACGGAGAAATATTTCTAAATAATAAAATATTACTGCTTGTTGTTTTAATAAAGGGTATTTACTTATTTATATATTTCCAGACTATGATTTATATAACCAATACATATTACAGACTCATTGTTGCAGGAACAATCTCTGACAGAATGTCATTCCATGCCACTTGATAAGGAACCGGGAATAGAATGTGAGAACTCGTGGTGTGCTGTATGTCAAATGCCATAAGCCTGTGATCAACCTAACACACCACAGTAATGACCTTGACTCTGAATTCTAGGTGCTTAGGTATCATGGTTATCATGATAAATAGGTTGAATAAGTATAAAAATGACAACATTAACGGTCTTCTAAATACTTAGTTTTATTGGAGTGTTTTTTAATGATATCTCACAAGTTTACGTTAAAAAATTAAAATTGTACATACATAATTTTAAATATAATTTTTTGGTTTTACGCTGAAGAATCACATAATACGTGCAAAATTGAAGTCTACTCTGTTTAGGAGATTAAGGCTTCTGGCAGATATACTACTACAAAATGTATTACTACTACAAAAGGGTTCGATTTGGATCCTTTAGGTGCTGAATCTTAACTAGCAATTCAAAATGTCTCATATTCTACAAAAACATCTTTAATCTGCAATCAATAATTTTAAAACACTCGTAGGTAATACCGACATAATGAATCATCTTTACTACATGGCAAAAATTACTTTTTAATATTATATTAGATGGCCAGTGACTGAATTGGCTTGATATAATGTTAAATAAAACCTAATTATTATAATGATATAATTTTGATTACATGCCTCAAGACGTGGACGAAACTCATTCATATCACATTTTAACAAATGGAAACTTTCTGAACCTCTTTTCACATGACAACATCTCACTCCACAGGGTAGCAGATTAGCAAGTTCAAAAAGTTTACGTTACAAAAGTTACCTTCTTATCATTTCTCAGAGACTGTAAGTGATACATGTAATATTTTCACATCACTATGTAGTTTAAAACCCGAACTAAATGATACTACAAGAAGAAATAATGTCAAATGGCAGTATTAAAACTTGTATGGTGTCAAACCACAGTCAAAATAAATATGCATGTATAAATATAGATACGTATAGATAATGGGACAATACTCATAGTACTAATGTGGTCAAACTGTGTAATGTTGCAGTTCATTATCGTTCAATGAGCAATATTCTTTCATGGAGTGTTGTAATCTCCGCAGGTATGTGATACTAGACAGCTTTATGCCTGGTATATGACAGAAGAGTCTGTGACTAGGCGTGTGTTACTGGATAGCTTGATATCTGGTATATGACACTGGAGTCTGTGGTTAGGCGTGTTGCACTGGATAGCTTTATGCCTGGTATATGACACTAGAGTCTCTGGCTAGGCATGTGGTACTGGATAGCTCTATGACTGGTATATGACACTAGACACTGTGGCTACATTAATGTGCTATAGTGAGTGAAGATGCTCACTGATTTAAGACATATTAGTATTGTTTTGTACATAAAGAGATAGTCTTTGAATTATTGATGGAATAATAGCAAATATATATAAAGTTTATAAACAAGTGTAAGGGAACATCAAACATTTAGAAGAAAACTTCCTCTAAACTTAAATATTTTTCATAATACCCTCCTACTGATTTGCATAACATAAATTAAAATAAAATTAAGTAAAATTATTATTATAAAATGTAATGAATTATAATTCTAATAAAAATAAAGGTCTTAATATTATTCTCATTTCTTTCATTATAAACTTGTCACGCTCAACACATGTGGCCGTGCAGAGGAAACAGCCAACTTTTTTCTTTTATAAATCAGCTTTACATATAAATGCATAATCGGAAATATATTTCCATCATTCCCAATTCAAGACAAAGTTCTGAATAAAAATCTAAACCTTCAAAGCATTATATAATCAACAAGATGCTTAACTAAAGGTATAAAGATAAACACAATATCAATAGACATTACGTACCAGCATACAATTTACTGGTTCGTAAAATCAATTGGAGCAAAGTGCTTGGAATGCATTACAATGTTATTGGCAGTCCCGTTTTACTCCACATTTATTTAATGACCTTTTTAAAAGTACATATACATATATATGAAGCACAGTGTACAAAAGGCCCAGCACTTATAGACGTTATTAGATCTCTTATAAAAGATTGAACAGAAGTGACTATGAGCAATAAAACCTTTAATTGCAATTTCTTTTAATGGATATGGTTGTAGGTGAGTTAATTTAAAGTTTATTAGTTTAAAAGGAACGACGTTGCTTTTTAAGACTTTGGTCTTAAGGGATGTTAAAGTACTTTAGTTTATGGCATGTTACACTGAATAAAATTACTTTAGTTCAGATATTTAAAAAGGTAGAAGTAACACTTATTTTTACTTCTCGTTATATGAATCCCTCATATTGAGAGTATATTTTATTCAATAACATTATCTCACACATAGATTAAGTTTATTCTTATTTTTTTTTGTTTATAAATATTAGATGCGACGATGTTTTATGTCAAACACCATTTAAAATTTATACAGAGATTTATTTTAATATGTTCATAACATATAAAATTTCAAATATTAAATGAAATTTCAAACATGACTAATCGTTTGCCACTATGAAATGTAAATGCACACTGAAGGAGGTTTTTCCATTAATTTAACTTTTCTTTTCGAATAAAAAATATAGAATTATGCGGAATATTGACACGAGTAAGTAATATAGCCGCCCAGCAGTACGCAGATCATAGACTAAAAGAAAATTAATATGTACTGAAAATTTATGGTAGTATATTCCCCCCAGACTTCTTTAGGTTCACTTGTATTCCTTAGTGATAGTTAAATATAAAAATCTTTTAAATAAGGCATATATTTCAAATTGAACTTACCGCATTGGAGACATTGATATCGACATCTTGCTTCAAGAGTGCGAGGATCTTTTCGATTTGGCCAGCACGTGCTGCACGCAGGAACGCCGTACTGGCATCAGCCTGCAAACAAACATATGAATCAAATTAATAAATCACAGTAATATTATTGTCCAAAATTAACGAGCCTTGGGAATTTAATTTAATGTAATTTTTTTGTAATATATTCACTCATTTCTGAATTTCTAGGTCTAGTTTATTAGGAATAAAGGAAAAATGAATTTTAGCATATTTTTTTACATTTCCCACAAATTAATAACATAAATGTATTTAATAACAAAACAAAAAATGTTTCTTTTCAGCCCATGTTTCATTTGATATGACTGGTTGACTGTGGTTTTGTCAAACTTCCCTGCTTTGACATTCATTTCTAAACTTTTTAGTATTGTATATTTCTTTTACAAGTTAGTAAAAGAAATATTTAGTTTCATTTTCACATCTTTATTCTTTAAAAGTCAATAGGTGGAAAATTACAGTTTTTCCGTATGTTACTTCAAAATAAGAATCAATCAAAATGCTAAAAATAAACTAATTACATAACAATATCTCCATGGAGAAAATTACAGACAATTCAAACAATCATAGTTACCAAAGGCATATACAAATGTATTAAATTATATATATATATATATATATATATATATATATATATATATATATATATATATATGTAATTGCACATATATATTATATAAAACTTTTATGTATTCTTTTGTATCCATGGAAATGTATTCTAAGTGATGTAGGTCCGAGTGTAAATTGCACACTTATCCTTTGGTACTGTTTGTGTGCAGTATGAGCGAGATGTAACACATTAATAAATGCACTACTTTCGATTTATATTGAAACCTAAAAAAATATGGAGTTGAGCGAAACATGGCATAAGCGTTAAGTTTAAGTCCGTTCTTTCACATTCACTCCACTAATTGTGACGCTGAACTCCGAGGATGCCAAATGGTACATAAATTCAAATTCTTAACTATAGTATATTTTTATTTTACGATTCTACTATGCTGTCATTACGTGGAATGGTAAGTTTTTTTGTTTTGTTTAGTAAGTTATAATGACAATTAAATTTGGACTATCTTTGTACAACTTAATTTAAAGCTCAGCTGGCGTTACACTTTTAGCTTGCTAGAATATGTTTCTGTTTTATTGTGTGGCATACTTTTATACACAAAATGTTGTTCAATCAATTTAATTTTCTTACCACATATTTTAATAACTGATGTTTTATACTTACAGAGCAAATCACGAAATAAATTCAAAATGAAGCAAATCCATGTAGGTCAGTTAGAAACGTAACTGGGATATAGATCAAAAGTTCGGAATATATATCTGAAACCGATTCCTTAAAAATTGTGGGCAAACCACATGATAACTATACCATGTATCTTCAAGCAACAAGCAAAAACGACAAGAGGGATTGTAACCAAACTTTGTAATTTTAATATTTATTAAAACTGCAACGTTTGATTACATACAACTCATAAAGGTTGATCAGAAGAAAAGATACGGGAGAAACGAGCCAGTTAAATAAATAAATTAACAACGACATCTCTTTCTTTTATAAGCAACCATAATAAATATTTTTATCAAAACGTAGCTCATTCACTTCATTAGCTGACGCCAATAATTTAACTATTAAAAAGTATTTTCATTTTAATAATATCTTTACATTTACATATTAATAGCTGTACATCATCAACAGAGAGAGAGAGAGTTTCAAAATCTGCATATATTTAACAAAGCACAATTTTTCCCACACAGAGAGTAACCCAGTTACTAATACTATCATAAGAATACCATTAGTTTGTTTAACCAATATACAAGTCATTTCATAACGTATTCTCTATTGATTTTCTCAACGCAAAATTTTTCCAATAAATAAATACATCTAATTGCTCCATAACTTGCTATATTATATATTAGCCCCATAAATAAATTGTTCTGCATTCTTCCATAATCAGCACTTATCTATGTTCAACGTTGTTTTGTAGTTCTTGCTCTGAACTTAATATATAAAGACAAATGTAGATCAACATTCTTTCTATGAACATATTACATGAGACGTTTTTTTAAACTGGCATTCTAATATTGTCTCTGATATTATTGTTACACTCAGAGATACAAAAGAACAACAAATATGATGAAAGAATTTTAATTTTGATTGTGGTGTCATTATAGCAGATTTTAATTGATTAAATATAATATATAATCAATTAAATTCCGCACATTCTGATAATTTACATAAACTATGACATTAAAACTATATATGAGCCATTAAGCTAATTCTATTTTGTTCTAAATTCATATTTTAAGGTTTCTTATAGAAAATATCCCACCTCTCACAATGATGGCATCAGTTTACGTTCAATTCCCTTGAAGCCTCCTAAATGAAAAGAAAATAACTGAAAAAGTATAAATTAATGCTTGTCATAATTTTCTCGATCTCCATTCTCAATTCTAAGAATCCTTGGTGTGAGTTGGCACATACACCCAAAATTTTTAAAAAATAGCTGGAAACAATGTAAACACTGTCTGTCATCATTTTCTTGGTTCCTTAAAAATATGGTCGCATGTAGTTAGTGAGTATTGAAATTATACAACTCATATCACTCAGTGCTATTTATCGAAGGGTTTTGGAATGCCTACTTTTTCACAATTTTCTTCACTTTTTTTAAATATTGGGATAAATTATATCAATGTATGTTTGCTGTTTCCTTAAGGGGGGTAAGGGGAGAACGGTTCATAACATCTTAACCGACCCAACTGTCAACCTCACCTGCACGCGCCGAATGGCGGCGGCGGCCAACTGGCCTCCGTGGGGCTCTCTGCTAGACAACAGACGAGGCTCTGGCGACCGAGTCAATAGCGGTATAACTATATCAATAGGCTACCACAAGCCCTGGGGGACTAAATACCTCTCAAAAAGAGTGGCTACAGGTTACTGAGACAGTACCAAATTAATTATTAATTATGGAAGCGGAACATAAAACAAAACTACCCCAGGAGGGTACCGGTATTACCGGAGAATCCCTCCCCAAGTCAATCTCGGGCAGCCCCTCAGGATCTGGGGGTGGGGCATAATTTTGTTCTATATAGAAGATGGATATATTGGGAAGGCGACTACAAATAGTAAGGCAAAAGAAAGTATAGACTTGACGGAGACAACGGAAAAATCAAAACTGAAAATCAACGACAATTTAATCAGATTGAGACAAAAAAAACGCTGACACAACAATTATTCCACACAAGCATGTTCCACAGGCCAAGATCGTCATCGACCAGTGACATTCGAGCAGAACCCCAACAAACCACAGAAATGGTAACGGACTGGGCTCAAGTTACAAATAAAAAACGACTACGGTCTAGCCCTGAACCACTAAGATCCCAGAAACAAAGCAAACTTGATTCTTACTGGCTATCTCAACCCTCACATGTACCTACATCAAACAGCTTTGCTCTCTTGGAAGATGAAGCAGTACAACATCTTAATACGGATAATGACACTAAAATTGTAAAAACAAGTAAGCCACCTCCAATATTCGTTGACAGAGTGAGCAATATCCAACCACTAATAGACCTATTAGAAGCTCATGCTCTCAATAAATATGAGATGAAGATACTTCATAAGGAACAGGTAAAGATTCAACCCAAAACGTCAGAAATGTACACCAAAATCGTCAAAGAGCTGGAGAAAAAAGAAACTGAATTTTACACATGCAAACCAAAACAAGATAGGAGCTTCAAAGTGGTCTTAAAAAATATGCATCCCTCCACAAACATTAACGAAATAAAAGAAGCATTAGCAGAACTTGATCATGAAAGGACCAATATTTGGAATATAAAACAACATGTGACTAAAAAACCACTACCAATGTTTATAGTGGAAATAAAGCAGGAAGAAAATAATAAGTCCATTTATGACATAAAACATCTACTGCACTGCAAAGTAGTATTTGAACCTCCTAGACCTAAGAGGGAAATTCCTCAATGTGGAAGGTGTCTTCAATATGGACATACAAAAGCTTACTGTAGGAGAAGACCAAAATGCATAAAATGTGCAGGAGATCACTTGTCAGCTGACTGCCCCCGTAAAAGCAGATCTGACCAGGTAAAGTGTATACTGTGTGAAGGTCACCATCCAGCAAATTATAAGGGTTGCAAAGTCTACAGAGAGCTACAAAATATTAAATTCGCACAGCCACCACAAAAAATTAAGAGACCTCCACAAATCGATAAGACAAAACAATTATCTAACATGACAACAACAGGCTTTACATATGCAGAAATTACAAAAAATGCAACTGACAAACAGCAACCTAAAGAACCTATGAATAAAATTAGTAATAGTAATGACATAAGTAATAACAATGACATAAGAGAATTAATGACATTAATGAAACAAATGATGCAACAGTTAACAGCTATGACAAATCTTATTCTAAATCTCACATCCAAATTAACTCCAAACTGGACTCCATAAAAATATCTCTTTGGAATGCAAATGGACTGTCAAAACATGTTGAAGTTAAACAATATATGTATTTAAATAACATTGACATAATGTTAATATCAGAGACGCATTTTACTAGGAAGAATCATTTCAGTATACTAGGACACAAATTCTATCACACAACGCATCCTGACGGTAAAGCTCACGGAGGAAGTGCAATTTTAATTAAGAATTTAGACACTACTTGATTAACCACTATTGTACAGAAAAACTGCAGGCTACTGACATAGTGATAGAAGACTGGTCTGGGCCTGTGACCTTATCAGCTGTTTACAGTCCCCCTAAACATAACATAAAGCAAGAGGACTACAAGGAGTACTTTGCAACATTGGGGCCAAGATTAGTTGCAGGTGGTGACTTTAATGCTAAACACACACACTGGGGTTCTCGGATGATCTCACCTAAGGGACGGCAATTATTATTGACTATTAAAAAATTGCATCTTGGAGTTGTTTCTACTGGTGAGCCAACATACTGGCCTACTGACACAAAGAAGAAACCAGATTTAATAGACTTCTGTGTCACTAAAGGTATCAACAGCGTATATTTTAGCTGCAATTCCAGTACAGACCTCTCTTCTGATCACTCACTTGTTGAGATAAAATTAAGTCGTACAATTCTTAGAAGGGAAAAACCGTGCAGACTTCATAACCATAGAACAAATTGGAATTACTTCAGGGAATTAATAACAAACTCCATTAATACAACGATACCTTTAGAGTCGGACGAGGACATCACACAGGCAGTGGAATACATTACCAATAGTATGCATGGGAAGCTACACCTTAGCCTCCTCCCACCACTAACGACAGTCTTCATTGTTCTCTAACTATCAGGGAACTGTTGGCTGAGAAGCGTAAGGCTAGAAAAAAATGGCAGACTACAAGATATCCAGGTGATAAAACAAAATATAACAAATTGACGTCACAACTTAAACAACTGCTAGGTGATGACCGTAACCAAAGCCTTACGACGTATGTACAAGAGCTGGATAGTAAACCCTCGACTGATTACTCACTGTGGAAAGCAACCAAACGTCCTATAAGTCACCAGCCACCCCTTCGCAAGGCAAATAACTCTTGGGCCACTAACGATGCAGAGAAAGCTCAAGTATTTATGGAACATCTACAAGAAGTTTTTAAGCCCAATCCAGATGTCGGTTCCACAAAAATTGAAATGGTCTGCGAATTTCTAGATACAATACACCAACTAGAGCCACCAATTAAAAAATTCAACAAAGCCGAAATAAAATCAGCAATCCAAAAACTAGACGTAGGGAAAACACCAGGCTACGACCTCATAACAGCGACTGTTTTAAGAGAATTGTCTGATGACGGTATTAGAGTCCTAACACAGTTGTATAATGCCATTATAAGGAGAGAATTTGTGCCACCACAATGGAAAGTGGTAAAAATTATCATGATTCCTAAGCCAGGTAAAAGTCCGCAAGAAGCTAAGTCATATATACCAATTAGTTTACTTCCAATTCTCTCCAAAGTCATGGAGATCTTGTTCCTGAAGAGGCTTAATCCTATAATCAAAGAGTGCAAATTGATACCTGACCATCAATTCGGCTTTAGAAGACACCACAGTACAATCGAGCAAATTCACAGGATAGTTGAGGGAATCGCCAAAACATTTGAACAGAAAGGTTACTGCACAGCCTCATTCCTTGACATATCCCAGGCATTTGATCGAGTTTGGCATGACGGCCTGTTATATAAAATAAAAATGACATTGCCAATAAGATTGTACAACTTTATTAGATCGTATCTGATTGGTAGACACTTCTTTGTCAGCCAAGGAGAAGCAACAACAGAGCTAAAAGAAATCCTAGCAGGAGTGCCGCAAGGAAGTATAATGGGACCTACTCTGTACCTTCTGTACACAGCAGATTTACCAATATCAGATGATGTCGTTATGGGGACATTTGCAGACGATACAGCTATTATGGCTTCTGACGATACACTAAATCGGGCATCTTACAAACTGATAAACTATCTAGACAAAATAAGAAATTGGCTAAAAGACTGGCGCATTAAGGCGAATGAAACCAAATCTGTTCAAGTCACATTTACTACCCGAAGACAAACGTGCCCGCCTGTAACACTAAATGGTATACCGATCCCACAAGCAGAAGAGGCCAAATACCTTGGAATGTATCTAGACTGTCGTTTGACATGGAGTAAACACATTTTTACTAAACGCCTTGCAATGGGTCAACAGGTACGCAATCTGAACTGGTTAATTAATAAAAACAGTCCACTATCAATGGAAAATAAACTCCTAATATATAAAGTCATAATAAAGCCAATATGGACATACGGCATACAGCTGTGGAGCATAAAATCTGTGAAGGAAGTAATAAGAGACACCATTAAAACTTACAAAGAGAGACTACAGATACACCCAAATGAACTGGCACACCATCTTATGGATGACATATTCCCAAGTGTTCGGAGACTGAAAAGAAGAGTACCACAGGACTTATATTAAATTAATTAAGGAAATGTCATAGGATGTTTACCTTGCAAAACCTATAATATTGACACAAATATTGCTGAATGTCTCTTGGACAGATTGTAATACGAAAAAAAAAAAAAATGTTTGCTCTTTAAGTTGAAGGCTGTTTTGTAGCTCAAGTGAAATTGCAAAAATTAACTGGACCCTTTTAAACAGAAGTTTTCAAATTATTTTTGAATAGAAATAATGCTGTGGTATTCTTGAACTATTTAACAAATAATACTTGCCTATTAGATCAACACCATTACTAATACATGGAGTGCTTTATCATATTAAAGTAATTACAGGGATAGAATTCACTCTCCACGAAAGGCGTTCATATTTTATTTGTCTGCACGTGTGACCAAGATATGTTTGTCTGGGGCCATTAGGTCTCACATCAGTCCTATTAAATAAATGTCATGAATGTTTTTTAAATCATTAAACATCTTAATAAAACAAGAGAACTTCAATAGTTTTTAATTTTGTCTCTCTATTTCCCACCATACCACTGGTATTTCTTCTATAGCTTTGCACGTAACATTAGGATGAAGACACCTACATTTATTCAATATTTTTGAAGAGATAACAATATAATCAAAGCATGTAATAAAAAATATAATGATCTTAACTGTTAAATTCACTGGACATGAGCTTTCCTCGGAAAATAATACTTGTGTTTTTTACCTAGACTTGCATAGAGACAAATATTATAAGTTGGATAGTAATGAAATGTGAGAAATTGGTATATGTAGCTTACATAATAATTATATGTAGCTTACCATTAAGCTATATATAGCTTAACATTAAGCTATATGTAGCTTAACATTAACCTATATGCAGTTTACATGCAATAACAGTTTTAAAATCAATAATCAACATTTTCAATGGCATTACAGAAAGCTTTTTATGTGTTATACAAAGCATGCCTGACTCTTTTCTTCTGCTACGTCATCATTATACAGTCAACCCTACATCGTTATCTCATACTTTACCCCCCCTCCATTCTTTTCTTGTTTCAAAAGGGCCTAGACCCATTTTCAAGCCCTCTTCGCTCAACGCTCTCAAACTTATTTTACCTCCCTTTGCTTTGTCTTTTGTAAAGTATTTGAAGTTTATAACCATCAGCAAATTCCACGTTACAATTTGCTAAAGTACTGTGTAATAGAAAGTAGGGTGGAAGTGATCTCAAAAGATTTTTGGGTGACGAAAGGCAGAGAAAGAGAGAGCTAGACGGGAAATGATGGAGAAAGCAGACAATTGATTTTGATACATTGCATATTACCCGCAACCCTAATTGAAGCTTTCGTTGATTTAACTTTAGAGAGAATTTTAATATTTGGAAGGGAATAAATTTGTATGAAAATCTGTGAAATTTTGAATATTGAATATATTTGGCGTTAATTTTGTAGAAATTCATTATTCACAATTAAATGAAACTACGTGATGTAGTATTATTTCAACTTTCTTTAAGGTCTATATATATATATATATATATATATATATATTTATATATATATATATATATATCTACTTTTTAGTATTGTATATGTGAAAATTTGCAATCAGTTTTAAATATCTTCATAATGATAATAATTTCTTTATTTCAGACATGTTACGCTATATACATTAACAGTCCACATATTGTTAGCATAAAAATCATTATAATAATTTAATTTCTGTGCCGAAAAGCAAACAAACAGACAGACAAGAAAGCGAGTTAATATTGCATTGTCATCCAGTTCTGAGCTATGTTTCAAGTTCTGAGCTACGTGTCATCCAGTTCTGAGCTATGTCTCTACCTCAACGGGAAGTTAGTTTAAAACCATTTGCGAAGTTTATACTGGACAAACAAAGAAACAACAAGACAAGGAAGCGAGCTAATAAAAAAGTGGTAAAAATATTTATATTCTAACTACTGCAACTGCTTCTCACTAGGTTGCCAAAGCTTCTAATCGTAGTACCACTGATGACAGTATTTAAAACACCATTCTATATTTATTATGGATAGATTAAACTATTCATTATCAATATAAAAAGGAGTACCATCGTTACCATGGTGGTTGAATTGGACATAAGACTTATGGCCTTTGATAACGTGGCACATCGCGGATCCCAGGTTCGATTCCTAGCCGCATATCAAGCAGGGCTGGACTGGTGTTCTGGTTGGCTGTAAATAACTACTCTTGTAGCAATAAGCGCGCCATATGTATTAATTGTAAACATTAAAATACGTATATAAATTAATTTGTCCTCAAATATACATGATAATGACTCAAATATCGTTTTGTTTTTTTAATTGTACCCTTCGCTGTCATTTCAATTTTTGAACGATTTGCTTAAATGATTTGATTGCTCAAATACGCAATTTCGTAATATTTAATAATGTGACTGTCATTAGTCTACCACACCTACCAATTACTTTGCAGGCCCTTTCAAATTGTAATAAAGTGGAAACAAATAGAACCTTGAAAATATGTAGGACCATTAACGCAATTGTTATTGAATCCATTACCATTAGCTTCACGATAAATGAAATAGATGTACAAAAACCGAAACTTTGCTTTTCAAACCATAATGTTGCAATAAAACTAGTGTATGTTAAACAATAAATGAAAGGATATGAAATATCTGTTTCTATATATTTAATCCATCCTATATTAACAAGTCATTTTTAGATCAATATTACCCATTTAGGATATGAAATATGACCTGAATTTCTCTGTGGTCAATTATCTGAAATAAGTGTATTATGTTGGCAACACTAATTAGTGGTGCCAGCACAATACAATATTTAACATCATTTGTTACAACATTTCATTGGTCAATATCTTAAATATAAATACACACACACATAAGAAAGTAATTTAAAGTTGCAATTTTTCAGTTACACACTTTTAATCTGCTTTAATACTAAATTGTATTAATACAAAAAACTATCTTTTCTTATTCTTATACTTTGACTTATGCATAATATCCTTATTGTTAGCATAAAAATCATTATAATAATTTAATTTCTGTGCCGAAAAGCAAACAAACAGACAGAAAAAAACAAACATAAGAAAGTAATTTAAAGTTGCAATTTTTCAGTTACACACTTTTAATCTGCTTTAATACTAAATTGTATTAATACAAAAAACTATCTTTTCTTATTCTTATACTTTGACTTATGCATAATATCCTTATTATTACATTGAGATCAAGTGTTATCAAAAATTGCTTATTAATTAAAATGTAAAGTTCTAAAATGCAACTATTTTCAAAACGCTGAAAAGAAAATTTTTTCTCATAACAGAAAGGAGAAAATGAAAGAAAAATTGTTGAAATACGCATATAGATATTTATAGTCATACATACAGTATCCTACTTGTATTTAACAGGTTTTTAATAAATTAAAACAAAAATTTGTAAAAGATATTCTAGGCAATATATTTACAAGGTGAAAGTAACATTACTATTTGTAAATATTTTAATAGAAATGCTATCCCCTCTTAAAGATTTATATGTGGCTAAGTGTGAAAGGAATCCTACTTATATTTAACAGGTTTTTAAGAACTTAAAACAAAAATTTGTAAAAGATATACTTGGCAATATATTTACAAGGTGAAAATACCATTACCGTTTGTAAATAGTTTAATAGAAATACTATCCAATCTTAAAGATTTATATGTGGCTAAGTGTGTAAGGTATCCTACTTGTATTTAAGAAGCTTTTAACAAATTAAAAAATTTGTAAAGGATATACTAGGCAATATATTTACAAGATGAAAATAACATTACTATTTGTAAACAGTTTAATAGAAATGCTATTCACTCTTAAAGATTCATATGTGGCTAAGTGTGTAAAGAATCCTACTTGTATTTAACAGATTTTTAAAAAATTATAGTTGTTGATATTTGTATGCATGCATGTTAATAATACTTGTTTATCATAACTAACCAAATGCCTAATATGCACATATATTTTTGAAAGTAATTATCTTTATTGCCTTTCTTTGTGGTCATTTTACAAATTGGCATACGTCTCCAGTCCGACCTCAATTATCTTTATTGTTGGATCTGCTTATATTATATCTATATATAATGCTGTTACATATTGCATATATCATGTCACATATTTTGCTTATTTACTATTTCTCTGTTTTATGATATTAGGATATAACTAATAAATACAAAACAGCAAGCCAGATAATATGTGTCATCTCGTGATGGCCTCTCTTTGAGAGTACCGTATCCGTGTGTCTCTTTTCCTTTGTTTTAGTTGACATACTTATCTATGTTTTCATGAAATGTTTCACTGAGTTGAAGGTAGAATCAATGACATCAGATCGTATATCGATATACAATACATTCATGCCAATGTAATGGACTTTGTCATGCTTTTTAAGTGATGATGTTTTGAATTTGCACTAACAAAATTACTTAGCAAGTGCTTACACATCAAGTTAAGGGTGTTAGGGTTTTTATTTCTTCATTTAAATTTTTATGTTCTCTCTCACTTAAGCTATGGTAATAAGTCACTGGTTATCCCTATGACTAATCATAGGGACAAGGCAAGAGACATACAGCCATGGGGAAAATTGCATGAGACATTTTCAGCTTTAATCTATTTTATAATTTTCAAGCGATAAGTCTTATTAGTTATATTGAGGTGGAAAATTAAAACCTTTTGAATGTTGATCTCTAATTTATGAGTGCGTTTTTATTTCATAGCAAAAAATACAATGGTTGAATTGGTTGATTAAAAAAGAAAAATGTAAAGTCAATTGAAAGTGATTCAATGGCATTTACTGTATGAAAGAAGTAGAATATTTCAGAAACATAAAAAAAATTTAAAAAATATTCGCCACTTCTATCTTCAACAGCAAAACAAAAAAAGCTAATTTCACATTTTTTTCTGCAAAATCTACTACGACTAAGTTAGGTACTCGCCTTGTTATAATAAATTACATACTGTCATATATAAATTAAAAATTTAATTCAAATCCATAATAAGTACAGCACAAGCAATTCACTCATCAATAAATCACATACTGTCATCAGTGCACTTTATCATGTAAACATATTACAGTGCACTTATGCCAGTATGTGATCTGTTGATGAGTGAATGCTTGTGCTTTACATGATGTAGTGTATTTATATATATAGTACACTTAACAATATGTGATCTATTGATGAGTGAATGCTTGTACTTTACTATAATAAGTAAAGCACAAGCAATTCACTCATCAATAGATCACATACTGTCATAAGTGCACTGTAATATGTTTACATGTTACAGTGTTTTTACATATACAGTACACTTATGCCAGTATGTGATCTATTGATGAGTGAATGCTTGTACTTTACTATAATAAGTAAAGCACAAGCTATTCACTCATCAATAGATCACATACTGTCATAAGTGCACTGTAATATGTTTACATATTACAGTGTTTTTACATATACAGTACACTTATGGCAGTATGTATAATCTATTGATGAGTGAATGCTTGTACTTTACTATAATAAGTAAAGCACAAGCTATTCACTCATCAATAGACCACATACTGTCACAAGTGCACTGTAATATGTTTACATGATACAGTCCATTTACATATACAGTGCACTTATGGCAGTATGTGTGATCTATTCATGAGTGAATTACTTGTGCTTTACTTATTATAGGTTTGAATTAAATTTTTAATTTCAAAGAGTCTTGCAACCAGAGTTAATAGACTAGTTTTACATATGGATGAATGATACGATGCTTGTACAGTTAATTAATTGTTATTAGAAACAATATATTGTGAATTTTATTTGAAACACAAACACATAACTTACTTAAACACACATAACTATTTGTTTAAAACAAATGAGTTACTTTTTTGTAATTAGAACATGTTTTAAGGATTCGTCGAGTAATAACTTGAAAATGAGAGGACCTAACATTTTAGTATCTAGTAAACACATGTCACGATATCAATACGAGTGGGTAACTATATCCAATACTTATTTTACATGATCGGGAGTGAGCCAGGATTCGAATCTTGGGCCTCTACTTTTCACCATTCTGGTAAACGATATTGGTTGCGCGATGAAGACTGCGCGTTGATAATTATTCGCGATCAAAAGGAAACGTTTTATTATCGTCAAGGATGCAGCGGATGGAGAATGGTTGCAGCGTGACATAAACGTTATCGTTGAGCAAGCAAGCGGCTTACAGCTTAACGCAAACGTTCAATAGTGAGTTACAGCCGAGCATATGCTCCAATTAAATATGAATATATAGCCAGCGTGATTCCGCCACATCATCTGCATGAGGTTGTTGATTTCATTCGCGATTGACGTTTCGTGGGCATATGGCGCATGTATAAAAAAAGGATTTCGGAAACTTCGATTCGTGTTACAACATTGAGAAGGTTTTCAATTCATATCATCATTTCGCATGTGGGCTCCATTGTTTGGAGCCAACATGGAGCCAAGTACAGTTTAATGATTGAACTTGCACAAAAGACGTTCCTAAGATATCTGTATGACACAGTATGGTTACTTCCTCTCTCTATTTCCTACCAATTTCCTCTTGGGTATGCCAGGTTTCCATTCCTACCAAATCAGAAGAGATGTCGCACTCGTGAAATTTATATTCCAGCTATTAAAAGAAAAAATTCTACGTCCTACCTTATTGAATAAACTTTCATTCTTCGTACCTGATAATTTCCTGTGCACACGCAATCATCACTTGTTTGCTATACTACACTCTAGAACCGAACTATATCGGAACTCTCCAGTCTCCCGCGGTATTCAACTGCTCAACCACCTGATAGTGGTCACACCAAAGTGTGATTTATTTATGATGAATGAAAGTAAATTTGTCAAAATGTGTCATCGTTATCCTTTGTAGTCCTTATATATTTTTGTATTCATGTTTAATATGTATTTTCTTTTGTTTTAATCTGTTAAACCGTTAATCGCACATCGTTATGAATAGGTCACCTGTAATATATCGATAAATATATCTAAATAAATAAATAATAACTAAACAAATATCTATTCAACTACAAACAAAAACTATTAAAAAGCTTTTAATAACAGCCCCCATATATATAGGTAAAATAATTATGTTATTAGATACATATATGAATAAATATATTTTAAGGTCATAAAGATACTGAAAAACATTCCAAGCCAGTTAAATTGTATTATCCCTAACTAAATAGGTTTTCGTGTCATAGACTCACGTGTGACCAACTTTTTATTTCTTTAGCAAATTTTCCCTGAGAATGTAACGCTATTGAGACCACTATGATGTCGAAAATTTTACTACTTGACCGATCATGCTTACCAGAACTGAAAAAAATGGGTGTACCAGAAATTTATAGTTATACTTAACAGAAGTAGTAGTCAAACTTAATAGCTTTTCACGTAAAAAATGATTTCCATCTTTTCCGGCTCATTACCACCAACGGCTTTCGATTCGAAAACAAAACGAAATTACGAAATAAAGTGCACAAAAGGTGCGAAATGGTGTAAAAGTAGCGCGCCGAATTTCGGAACCGGCGTGCAAGTATAATTGGGCATGAAAAAGAAAATTTGCTGCAGATAGGTGTTTCTGCGAACCGCCTTTTTAAATTGGTGCTTAGAGATACACTTATACCTCTTTGAAATGTAGAAAAACCTAGTTAGGTAACTTACAAATGCAGTGAGATAATATGTTGCAAGGTTAAGTTATAAACATATAAGGTATACATTTACACATATATACCTTATATAAAAATCAAAAACTGTTCATATATGTAATTATATAACTTGAAGTTGCCGACCGCGTCTATCTTTTTGTCCTGGCTATTAGTAAAATTACTAAACAGTTTGACGCCCGTTTTAAAACGTAATTATATCGTCTAAGAAGGTTTTGGCGTATTACACATTTTTATATCATGTTAGATATCCGAGTTATAATAATTTACTGAATATTTGCGTTTACACACCGCACTTCATGCACGACCAGACTAAAGAGACGGTGCTAAATGAAAGCGGAGGACAGACTAAACGATATGTTTATTTTGCTTTATCATATAGGTGCATCTTTCACTGCTGTTCGTGCAAGATGGGTGACATTTAAATCGCTTTAATAATGAGCCGACGCGGGGATACTATTATAAAATAATAGTGAAACGGGGAAAAAAATCAAATATCTTTATTTAACCGTTTTAGTGCCATGGTTTTTTACTCATATATACTTAAAAATGTCAAAGAAATATTTTGTTTTTGATGTCATTTACCCTTGTTTCGAAAAGAAACTGTATCTCTTCCAAAAATTATCCAATTTCAATAATTTTTTTCGGTGTTTTCTTAATAAAAACTTGTACAAGGATAATAAAATACAAAGAAAATTATGGAAATATATATTGTGAATAAAAATTACAACAAAAACTGAAATCAACGTCACATCGTCATTTTCGCAATGCGGTGCATCCTCCGTATCAGCAAAATAATAGTTATTATCGCTATCACTCAAAATATGCCTTACGCCAAATTGTGAGCGCACCACAATGTCACTCCCACTATCACTTTCTTCACAATTTGGGTTAAAAATTTTCTTTTCCTGGATCGTTTTTCTATTGTAATTACTAATAATATTATAATTTGAACTTTATGTAACACGTAGAAATATAAAAAATTAGCGATGCATGCGAACGACCCCCCCTACCGCGCGCTAAACAGCAACTGATTTCGCGAGCGCCATCGCGCTCGTGGCAAATTTAGTTAGTACGCGCACGAGCGTGATGGCGCTCGTCGACACTCAAACTGTTAAACAAAAAAACAACGTGCGAAATCGAAGTGGACCCTAGTCACAATGTGTTTGTGCGCTTATTAAATATGTATATATATATATATATATATATATATATATATATATCTCTACATATATATATATATATATATATATGTATATATATATATATATATATATATATATATATATATATATAAATGAATTCTAATAAAATTGTCAATATTATACAGTCTTGGGCTCTAAAAATAAGATAAGTATTACATTGATATAATGTCAACAAAGTCAAAAAGGAAGAAAAGATTATACCTCAACATGTAAAATTTAAATGCTTCAAATTACTACGAAGAAACTTGCGGTTTTACATTTTCAATCATATTTTTTTTCTATTGCTACCACTTACGAAATATTAAAATATAATTAAAAAAAATCTCAGTGTACCGATGCTCCAATACCGCTACCGACCGTGTCAGACGGCGTTAGACGCAAGGAAAATCGACCCATCAATATCATTCTATATTATCCACACGAGCGTAGTCATAAGCAAAACTTCGTACAATACTTCGTACTTGGTTGTAAACAGAAAGAAAAGAAATATACTTCACCACAACCACGATAACGTGAGTGAGACTGGTGATATTAAAAACTTATATTAATTATTGATCTCGTGTCTGGCACTGACTGAAGACTCAAGAAAACTCTTTATACCTAGGTAAAAAGATAAGGCCAAGGATAAAATGAGGACGCGTGGGTGAGCTCTAGATTGGATGTGTAGCGGGAGTCGTACATGGCTACTGGGAGTTCGTAAAGGACGGCGCGAAAGATATAAAATTCATGGTAGATGACGTCATTTATTCTCATTTCAAGGAATCGTTAAATTTAAGCGAAGAAAGAAAAATACACGAAATTTTTTTTCAGCTACAACTTTTTCTTGTTCACTCGAGTAAAAGTGACAATTCTTTAAATTATATTAGAAGAAAAAAAAATTAAATTGAACAAAACTTATCTACTATGTATAAATACATAAGACAGGCTTATTGTTATTTGGGCAATCTCTTCCAGTCACTAAAACATCGAGTAAAAAATATATTGTTTTATAGAAGAGTACAACGGAATGTGTGTATAATTGTGACAAAACAGTTAAAAATATAAGTAATAAAATTACAAGCTAACAAAAAAAACAATAGATAACAAGTAATTAATGAAAATATATTGGCAACAATAAAGGAGTGGGTCAGAATTTTGGAAGGGAGACGAGGGAGGTAATGATTTGTAGTTACAAATGAGGGTTGTGAGAACATTTTATTGCGTGAATTGAGTACTAATTCCTTGAGTCTAAGTTATTCCACCATTTGGTAGTATAAAGAGTGAAGGAATATTCGTAGAAAGGAATAATATGTTTAGGGATCAGTAAAGTAAGAAATACAAGGCTGTGCGCACCTAAGGCCAAGAATCCAAACCTATAATCCGTACTACGAGAATGTCTCAATCCATAAAAGAGAAGGAAAATGTGCATATTCCATAGAAAATGAATCTCTAAGCAGTTAAACTGCATGGTGTGACCAGTAACATCGTCAAATTTCCTGAAGTCCAGAAAAATACGAATGTCCAAGTTTTGAAGTTATTCTAATGTATTTAAGTCTCAGTAAGCTATGAAAAGCACACATCTCCATAGTCAAATAAAGGCAGCTCACAGAGGCGCGCAGTGCCTTATAAGCAATTACATCTACCTTGCCCCTAACCATTTCATATTAAACATCACATATTTATGAATACCTAAATATTTTTAATTTGTGGTACTCAAGCGAAGTCCACAATTTAATATATGATCTGTGTTCCGAACGCACAAACCCAACGCTACCAGTCCGTACAATTTTCCGTACAAATTTCAAAACTTCATTGTACTTAATGAACTTGAAATTATAAACGTGTTCGCGACACAAAAGTGTTCTATAAGTAAAATTTATTACGTCATTTCAAGCAACCGATTTGTAGCGCGAGGGCAAAAGCTAGCAACTTACGGCTATATTCAGAATGAAACAATCCCGTGAATATTTTGAGCGCAACACATAATGACGCCTGTGCTGTCATTCAGGGTACACAAACTGAAAACAGAGTAAAAGTAGCTAGTTCTCCATTTACATATATACCTATTATATTTGACAGTAAATTCATTGAAATATTGTTTCCTGTTTCCCTTTTCTTTATTAGTTTGTTATTGTGACTGTCCATTATCGTCGTGACGGGAAGGTTTGTTGCTCCAATCGGGATTTTTTAATTTATATTTTATTGAAAATATAACGGAAGTGAGTATAATAGGCCAAAGTCAATTTATAATATATGTATGTATGTGTAAATGTATATATATATATATATATATATATATATATATATATATATATATATATATATATATATATATATATATGTCTCCCTTAGTAACTCATTCTAACTAAAAAGTACACCACGCCACTGACGCGTTTTTAGGTGTTTAAATAATTTAAGGTCTTCCGGAAAAATTTATTTAAAATAAGCTTTGAACCGAGAAAGCTACAATGTTGTCACAGACGTACATTTGGCTATGGAACCCTAAAAATAATCGAAAAATTGGAACTACATTTACATGCTGGCGGTTCATACTTGATTACCTTTATTTATAAATTGATTTTATTAAATAACTGTTAGCTAAAAATTACGGATTTGTAACAAAAATATTATTTCCTAACTGTTTTCTTAAATCCGCCATCAGCACCCAAAATATTTTTTTATTTCCTAATAATATAATACCTATTTACTTAATGTAATTTTTTCTGAAATGTAACGTGTTATTGAAGTGAAATATTTAGCCATATTTTACAATTTCACAGTACACTAAGTGATACATGTGACCGGTTACATGTAATCGGATCAAATTTACTGAATAATTACAAGATCAATGCAGCGACGTTGTTTAAAAGAGATGTGAACTTACTACAACGGTTGTAACTAACTATGTTGTTAATAAAAATAGTAATATTTTGTAAACGTATTAGTTATGAATCTTCATATTGCTGTTATAATTGAAAAAAGGCTGAAAAGGGACCTAGAAAAAAATGAGGATGTCGTGATAACTTTATCACAATTTTTATTTCATTTACTCGTGACAGTATAACTTTTTTTTTAATTCTTTGCATCTTTTTATACAAAGATCGAATTGAATGCGTCCACCATGCATCCGATTCAAATTCGATTCGATTATTTTTCGTTGTTTTTAAAATAATTTCGTTCAACTTTATTTGATGTACAATTTTCGTGTAATATTTTATTATATCCTTTACCTCCCTATTCTTTTAAATAAGGACAGTCTGTTGATAATTAATATCATACATAATAAAAATCAAGCAGAGGCAAAAAAATGATTAACGATTCGGTTAAAATTTCATCACAAGTTGACCGCAACATTATTATACCATAACCGATAAATCACTAACAAAGCAATAAATGCCAACTCTGTCGATGGAAATAAGCTTACATAACGTTTGACCTATTGTAGTCCCTCCCTCGATCCCTCCCAGTAACACTACCTGAACATTCGAGCCAAATTTAAAATTAGGTTAACAATTATAACACTATCATAATTTTGGTCTAAATGACTTAGTACTCTGTTAATCACGGTTGGAAAGCTTTAAACAGCCCCTAATTAATCTATATCAGAGTAGTAAATCTTCACGTATAATAAAATGGGTCTGCTGCGCGCACGTCACACAAACATCATTGGACGAATTTTAACATAAGCAGTTTTATAGCTTAGAGGCTTAGTCAATTTTTGTAATAGAAATCATCAATATTATTAACTCGGCTCCAATTTAATTGATTTCACAAGTTACTAATTCAATTACAAGTTACGTTTCTTTTAGTAGTAACCGTCATAATTGTATAGTTTTTTTATAGTTGTTTTATAGTTAATGGCGATATTTATTTAATTTTTAAAAAAATTCGAGATATCCATATAATTGGAGATATCCAATTTAAGGATGTATTGTAAGTGCACACCAGAAGAAGAAAGTGTGAAGATCTAGAAACGTGTCTCGTAAATAAAACAATTTTTATTTATTAGTAAGACTACCTTTTCAATTTGTAATAATCTAAAATGTAAATATGTACATATATAATAGATATATTAAAGTTTTATACATATTTTGATAAATTTTTTGTACATGAGCAAGATAGAATATATATTATAGAATCTTTCAAGCATAATACTACTCGTTTTATGAATGTATTGTCATGCTTTTTCAGTTGTCAAATTACATTTAGGGGCGTTAAAATATGTTGCCATGTTTATAAAAAATTTATTATCCAGAGGAAATTCACGGCAAAAATTTAATTTGTCACACTAAATAAAAATTTAATTTTCACAAAAACCAAAACAATGAATTTTTCTTATTGACAGAAACAAATTTGTTAACACTGACTGATCGAATGTTGAAAATAACTATTAATATACCGACGAGCCATTCGTAAATGACAAAATTTTCAACACAAAGGTTGTAGAATTTTAAAGAAAATGTTTAATAACGTATTAATTATACACTTTTGTTACAAAATTATTTTTTGGCGAATTTTTTTAACCATTTCATTACCATTTTGAAACTATTGTACTAGTTTAACCCATCTCCGAACTGAATCTAACACCTTGGATTTGGTATCTGAAGACCAGCGAAGATGCACGAAATTCAAGTCAAATTCCTGAAATAAGTGTATTTTTGAGAAATTTACTTAAAATGATAGAATCAAGACCCATCCTTCATGTTATACGCTCACAACTATATGACTACATAAATAATATAAATTTTTCATTTTTATTCAGTATACGACTGTACCCAGTGACTTAAAAAGTTAAATGAAAAATATAGGTTCATTTTGCATTTTTTTATTTAAACAGGCAGTACCCCCGCTGAATTAGGAAATAAATTACAACCCGAAACTCAATGACAGAAATTCTGGTTGATAATCATAATACTAATTTCAAAACAGCACATCCTCAAGTCCCGCGATTTAGTCAGGCATTATTATTCAACTGCAAACAGCCTAACAATCACAGTATTTTAACTTGCTCCAAATGCATTGTTGATGCTTTAATACATATTTATGCAGACTACAATAAATATTCGAATGTTTAGGTTATACATCAGAGAGAGTTTCATTTGAATCTGATAAAAAAATCTGAAAATAATAGAATTATGTGCATAATAGAAAATATTCAGAGCGTTTTTCGATCAGTCTTTTGTAGGATCACATTAAATAAAAATCGCATAACATACGGTGACCCTACAAACGATTGATAAAACTCTGCACGTAGCACTTCTACGTAAGTCACGTAGACATGGCGTAGCGTGCATTCCGATATCGATATCTACGACGTAGATGTTCATACCGATCTCTGGCTTTATAGTAATAGCGAGCATTAAGAATATTGGATCCCCGGACGTAGGGCCGAAAAATAAAGACGATGGTAAATCTCAATCTCACGTCTAGGTATTGCTTAAAAGGTTATATCAATTTTACAGAAAGCTTTAGAAAAATTCTTACCAAATAGTGTAGTTTTATTATGGTAGGGCCATATTAAACAGACAGTCTGAGATAAGACGTCATTTACGTGTATGATATTTTACTTCATAATTTCGTTTAAGACTAAGTTTAAGAGTCTATTTGTCTCTGTATTACGAATCCATGTCAATATCAGGCAGCATCACGAATACCGATAAATGAAATTTTTTCCCACAACTCAAGATTGGTTTAAAATCTGTATATGCATAAATGCTAATATATAGATTTTATACCAATCTTGAATTCGGCTGAATTGGCTTCTTTGTATATCAAAGATATTTACGAAAAAATATTTCGGGGACATAATAAAATTAATAGAACACAAAAATATTGATTTTCGAATATGTGTATGTTTGTTCGTTTGTATGATAATTTATTCGCGTATGATACAAAAATCATTAAAAAGGTTGTAATCGGGGGTTAACTGATACTTTTTGTAGAGCTTAAAGTAACATTTAGGTAGGCTTTATTTTATTGCTATCAAACTACGACTAAAAATAAGACAATGTAATTTAAAATTTCAATATAAAACGCACTTATTTGAAAAAACAAAATGTATTTTATAATGATTATAGATGACGTTACGTGTATTTGAAACCTTATAGCTAAAATTAATAACATTTTCCAAAAGTCCACATCAACGAAGTTACGGGTAGAACTAGTAGTATATAAACTCATTATCAAAAAAAGGGGCACTTAAGACTTTTCTTTACTGCTATGAAAATCTTAAAAGAAGAGTTTTTGTATGCAGTTGAATAATCGGAAACATTTTTCTGCGTATTAAATAAATACTGACAGGTAACATAAAAGTTCTAAGTTTGAAAATTTAAAATGTATTTTTAAATTCGATTGGAATTAAACATTTATTAAGGTTGTATTGTTAGATCTTGTGATATCTATTTAAATATAACTGTTTAAATAATTTTAATTAATGATATTACTAAGCTAAAGTGTCTAAGTTTGTTTTTTGTGACAAATTTAAAACATACTATGGCAGACATATCTGTAATCGCTGGTAATATAGTAAATTTTCTTGAAGAAGGCTGCACTCAATTTTATGTTTCGCAACAGTTTGGCGTATGTCAATCTATTTTCAGATGACTTGGAAAAGACTTCAAGAGAGCTATTCATTCAAAAGAAGGCCATGACCGAGAAAAAAAACGGTGCTCTGACCCCAGAACTACCGGTATATTGTGAGCCAAGTATTACGAAATCTTAAGTCCACCTATACAAACATCAAAAACAATCTCTAAGAAGTAAGATATGTAAGTGTTAGATTATGGACCGTCAGAAGAAGACTTCTAGAAGTTGATCCATGGCTGAAGAGCGGCTAGGGATCCTAAATTACTCCGTGGGCATCGTATTGCAAAATCGAGGTTTGCCAAAATTGTACGGCATGGACCGGTGTGGAGAGGAGTAGTTTCATTTTCTGATGAAGCTAGAATCTCTTTATTTGATGAAGAATGAAGTCGCAAGGTTCCGGAAAAGCGTTAAGCAAACGTATATTTCGAAGAGATTACGCCTTATGATGGAGGCTCTGTTATGTTTTGAGCAGGGATAATCTCTAAAGATCATAAGGAGTTAGTTTTCGTTGAAAACGGCTCTCTAAATGCACAACGATACAACAGGGAAATTCTAATTCCTCATGTACAACCAGCACTAGCCGTTATAGGAGCTGCTGCTGTCATTTTGAACGATAACGAAGTCCCAACCTCAATTCTATTGAGCGTCTATGGACCATTCTGAAACAGCGTGTCAGAGCTGAACTATACGAGAGCTAAAACTGTTATTACATCCGAGTGGGGGTGTATTTCTAATCAATAATAAACTCATTCAGGGTATACCACAAAGAATTGCAGCAGTGTGCCCCCTCTTGCCGAAATGACTTCGGCAAGAGGGGGCACACTCGATACTAATAGTCTTTTTTTCTTCTGTAACTTTTTTTAAATAAAGGATATTGCCAGTTGAAAGAGCCTTTATGTTTTGTTGCAATAACTAATTTGAAAAAAATACAAAAAATTAACAAATTACGAAAGCTAGTTTGCAAGCCAAAACTTTTTTACCCTCGAGTATAAGTGTAGGTAAATTAGATTATATGCAACAAAATAAATAATATTATTTATTTTGTTGCATAAAATCTAATTTATCTAATTTAATTGAATCTAATTTACCTACGCTTTTACTTGAACTTACCGAAAAAGGAATATATTTCACCTAAAATGTATTAAATGAAGAAGACTTTCTAAAATAAAAAGGAAAATATCAAATTACGAGAAAATCGTGTCCTTTGCAATATTTAAAGTATTATTTATAATTAAATTTACTTCGTCTGCTTAAAATATTATTTCCTTTGTTTGTATTCAGATTTCTGATTAAGTCAGTGCCCGAAAAAACAAAATGTATAACCACTCAACTGTCCATTTAATTAAATGATTGGCGTTTCAAAATTATTAGGAAGAACGAAATCGCGAACACAAAAAACAGAAGATTTTTTTTTATTTTTATCTTTATTTAGAACCAAAAAATACTCCAAATATTAGCTGTGGGGAATCAAGTCATTGAAAATATACTATTAAATTAAATTTAGTTGCCTTCATTATAACAAACTTGGAGTGGTCAAGCGGAACCACATTATAACAAGCAAATATGAGAAACATTAATTATATTTCTAATCTATCTTTTTCATTTTGAACTATTTTCAATGTTATCCACATTTCTTTGGTCATTGGCAGCATACCATCGGCTGTCTCATCTTCCTCTTCTATTTCTACGCCTTTGCGGCAAACTTTTATAATTATCAACTTATCCACCATTTTTGACAAATGCCGTTTACTGCATTGGTCATTTCTCCTTCCTCTTCTGTTCCTTCGTGTGCCTCGTCTCCAAGGGAAAGTTTCAATTATTACCTTATGCACCGTTTTCAACAAACATCGTCTACTGCGTCGGTCTTTTCTTCTTCCTCTTCATTTCTTCGTGCTTTCATTTTCGCGACAAACCGTTTCAATTATTATCTTAACCGCCATTTTCAACAAATTTCGTTTATTGTGTCAATAATTTCTCCTTCTTTTTCTCCGTGCTCCTTGTTTTCTCTTCAAACTGTTTCTATTATCATCTTTTCTACCATTTCAACAAATGTCGTTTACTGTGTCCCTATAAATCCACCCTGTCAAAGTTATCTCTGTTTGTTACTTCTGGTTCTCATGCATAAGATAGCATTGAAAGACGGCTGCATGACTTCCTCTATCCGTGATGTACCCGAATCCGTTGTACATGGAGAACCGTTATAACGAAGGCCTACTGTTCATAGTAGCAACCCGGCATTGTCTTGGGCAAAGTTGAATTATATAAATCACAGCGTATTTTTGGCACTGATGCGATATGGCGGCAGAGTGGCTTGTGGCTTAAAAAGAAAGTGAACTGCCGCAGATAATATGACATTGGATAAAATACTGACACTTCTGTGCTTTCACGCAAAAAGGAGAGTCACAGTCTTAGGACTACCTCCCTACAATTTAGTCATAAAATTATCTTCTAAGTGGCAAAGTTTATTCTATTCTATATTTTTACAGCTTTTCATAATCATGGACTCTTTTTCTTAGGCTAAGGATAATTCAAAAGTTTATGTTTCAATATGAGTTATGTTTCAATGTGGGTTATATATTTATTTGCAAGCATTTTAGTATGATCACAATTTTTTGTAGAAAAATCTGATTTTGAAATGCTAATATTTGTGATTTTATAAATAATAAATATAGGTAATATCGGACATACTGTAGTCATCAAGGATGGTGAATCTTTAGAGGAAGAAAATGGTTGCCACTTTTTGTAGGAAATTCCCGATCATGATCTTAAAATGATTACCATTCAGATTGCTAGCACTACCGATATCAGTATACATTACCAAAGTATACCTCTTTTTTGCAACTTCTGTAGTACAAAGTAAATTCTATTTAAAGAGGCAGAACTTTCTTCCCCATAGTGAAAGATTTTTTTATCAAACTCGATTTATTAATTACTAAGCCTATATCTGACATATAAACGAACGACAAAAAGATTGGAAAAGAACGGAAGAAAAGAAAAATTGTAAAGTGAAATTAAAATTTTTATTTTCTTCGTAAAGTGAAATTGAAATTTTAAGAAAATGGAGACATCTATGTATTTATATAAAACGCAGCGTCTATTTGTTTATCTTTCTGCCTGCTCGCTTATAACTTGAATTATACTGTATTTAATTTTAATGAGGTTTTCGCCATAATATAATTTGTTTTATTCTAGAAATATTCTTATGCACACAAAATTATTATAAATATTGAGGTTACAAAGCTGTGTTAATATTTATGAGGAGTGCCCTAGTATGTTTGCAGGCAGGAAGTGCTATGAACAACAAAGATAGCGGCGACGCTGGGTCGCGTGAGGAAAGTCGCCAAAGTTCAACATCACATTTATCACGTGAGCGGAACTGCGGGCAAAAGCTAGTTACGAATAAAATTATTATGAATACAAAAAACAGTGTACGATATTTACTACAAAGAAAACAGTGCAAAATTGATTCTAAGATGAATTATCTTTTTTTTGGATTAAACTCTTGACGATCACTGTATAACGTTTTATAGAAAAGACGCTTTGTAAAAAACTTGTACCGTGTGAGTGTGGAACTCGCACTACAAGCGTTCCTATATGCACTTACGTACATTCGAATATAAAAGTTTCAACATTTAAACCAATTTTACTATATTACTTACAAATATTAGTTTATTTTTACCATGTATATTTTAAATTGTAGAATATGTTTTGATTTTCACATTAACTCCGAATTTTTTTAGAGATTTCTATAACTAGCTTCTTCAAACAATACAGAAAAATGGAATACTTCATTTGCCAATCTCTAAAATTTCCATATAAATATTTTCGAATGCAAGTTATTGAGATATTTTTCGATGGATATATTTTGTCACTTTGCCAAATATTTAAGTTTCCGAGAGCCGAATAACATGAAAATAATGGCTTTTGCCTTTTGAGACACAAACTCTAAAAATTTAAAAATGTCTTAGAAAAGTGATAATAATTAACTGTAATGACTAACGTTATCGGTTGCTAATGTGGTGACAGAAGTTAATGGATGTTATGATTCCGTATTCCGTATTATTATGTTATGATTCGTGATTCCGTAAGTCCAGAAAAACCCTATTGTCGTAGGAATGTCATCTGTTTAACTATTCGTCTATCATCTGTCAGAAGCCTCAAGCAGTCTTTAATTATTCGTTCACTGAAAACAACAATTTTGACAAGGTGGCATTTTAGACTCATTTTGTTACCAGGTCTATTTCAAGAACGCCATTAAATCATCTAAGTAAGTGCAGATACAGTTGTGCATGCTCATGAAACGCAGTCAGAGTCCACTTTCCATGCTGTCATGAGTTAAATGGACAAATGTCAGTATTAATATAGCTTTTATAATTAAAAGAATTAAAAATTGTAATAATAAATTGATTATTGTTATCATATTTATTATATACCCAATAACGCTTGTTGTTATTGTAGTAAATTATAATAAAAATGAATTGTTATAATAATTGTTTAACAGAATTCTTATTAATCTGAAATTTAGTTTTAAAACCCTGCTCATTGCGCTCACGCATATAATTTATTCGGTGTTCGTATGTACACCTACCTTTATTATTTTCTTTATCAGAATCATCATCCCAATATGGTAACGGTCGCAAAATTTAAAAATCACTCTAGCTAAAGAACGACATGTTTGTTCCTGATTTTCACTAATTTTTTACTGTAAAAAAATTGGATAATTTTATGTAAAACAGACCAATAATAGGCGACAATCGTTCGAAAATGACTATAGAAAAGTCGTTTAATGTTGATAACCTGACCTGTCGAATATAACTATTAAAAAGTTATTGGGTAGCAATATCCATCATTTCTATAAAATATTGGATATCCAGTAAGTGGTTCGCCCTCTCTTTGGTAAATAGCGTGCAGAGATTGTAATACCTATCTGTTGATATGTTGTCGATATGCAAAACATAAACATCAGTTGGTGGTTTTATTCCTGGTAATACAAAAGCATGGATAGATAGAATATTGGTTTTGGGTACAAAATATTTATTAATGTGACTACTAGCCCTAGTAGTCATCTCACTGTGAACACTATACCCGGAACAATTGCCAAATTTATTTCATACATAACGTCTTCTCTATTAAAAAAAATGGAAAAATTAGTCTTGGAGGGCATAAAGCTGTATATGGATACATAAGGTAAGAATAATACATTAAAATAACTTTTCTAGAACTTTAACTACTTTCAATAAATTATTACACTATCCTCGGGAGAGTTATTTATTATCATCGACTAGTGGCCAATCTCGAGTTGTGACTACACAAGTAGTTATAACTCGGGTAATTTTATAAGTAATCTCCTTTTAATATACCTTCTTGAAAACATCTTCCTTTTAAAATAATATTTATTAATTATCCAATATTTATTATAATTTTAATTTGCCTTTGAAATGTCATAGGTCTCCATCCCTTGGTCTATACATATGTAAGTATGAGGACACAATACTTAACTACTTTAACTACAATAACTTAACTACTTAACTACTTTAACTACAATAACTTATTACACACTCCGCGGGAGAGTTCTTTATTATCATCGACTAGTGCGTCAATCTCGAGTTGTGACTACACAAGTAGTTATAACTCGGGTAATTTTATAAGTAATCTCCTTTTAATATACCTTCTTGAAAACATCATACTTTTAAAATAATATTTTTTAATTATCCAATATTTATTATGATTTTAATTTGCCTTTGAAATATGTCATACGTCTCCATCCCTTGGTCTGTACATATGTAAGTATGAAGACACAATACAGATCGCAATTCTCGACCGATTTTGGTGTTTTTTTTCTATCGATTGGTTAATTATCCGTGTCGAATCCTGTTGATATTTGCAATGATTTTTCAATTAGTTTAATTTCTGAAGAGGATTTTCTACAAAAATTCGCCTTTTTCGTGCTTGGCGGCTATTCTCGGCTTCTGTTTTGTGCTTCTCTTTGTTTTTTTAAATTTTAAAGTATTTCACTTATTTTCAATTATTTAACTTTTTATTTGAAATATAACCACAAGCGCGGTTGATGACTATATATTTCATTGATTTTTGCTTCATTATTTATTGTAATTAACTAATGTAAACTTATCACATTACTTAGAATATAAATAATATCAGAAAAATAAATTCAATATTGAATATAATACTTAATATTTATTAGTTTTACCAACGATTTCATATTATCCAATATGTTTTGAATAAATATACGTATATAAATATTTTCATAATTACGTGTTCATCGTATAACTACCGAAGTAGCTTTACCAACGCTTATTATCAGAGCTATTTCGGTCTAGACCGACCGCCCTCAACTAGATTGTTCTATCTTAAAAGCAGGTGAGACTAAACGTGTTATGTCAATAAACTCTTCTGCCACACCCTTTCTTCCCAAGCAACGTAAACAATCTTATTTACGCCTAGTCATAGTCGGTCTATTTGCCTTTCCGCCCATTTACGAAAATACATTAATCTTATTTTAACTCAATACTTATCGCCAAAGTTTCCAAAACTTTTCTTTTCACTGCTTCCTTGAAAGGACCGTTTTCAAAACATTTAATGACGGGAGTAAACACGGGGCAATGTAATAACCTAAGCGCAAGTTTAAAAATCCTTTACAGTAATTACATAATGTCTATGATAAAAGGACTTTGACATTAGCCAGGCGTTCAAGATCAGCATTTATGTTTAATGACGGGAGTAAACATGGGGCAATGTAATTATATAAGCGCAAATTAAAAAATCGACTACACATAATTTCTGTGATAAAAGAACTTTAACATTTGTCAGGTAGTTAAAGACAGCATTTACAATTAATGACGGGAGTAAACAGGGGGTGATATAATTATATAAGCGCAAATGCAAAAATCCTTTACACATAATTTCTGTGATAAAAGAACTTTAAAATTGGTCAGGCATTTAAAGACAGCATTTACGTTTAATGACGGGAGTAAACGTGGGGCAATATAATTATATAAGAGCAAATGCGAAAATCCTTCACAGTACTACGTATATTCTTCGACAAAAAACCTTTATCTTAGCAGAGCAATTATGAAGTCATGAATGACATGTCGGCATAAAAAGGCAATATGAATCACGACGTTATCTACAGGAATGGCGTAAAATGCAATCAGCGCCGTCTGATGAAAAAAATATTAGACATCTGGTTATGTGAAGCCATTTTTTTTCGTTCCCATAGAGTATATATTTTATCAATCAAAATTACTTATACGCGTTGTAGCTATAAAATGCCAAAATATATCTAATGCGTTTTATAAAATAATATTTAAACGCATATGGAAACTGAAGAAAAAAAGATTAACCAATATTTGGACAACACAATATTTAGTTTCCCAAAAATTTGTTCCGGTGTCCATGGTTTCCAACAAATTTAGAATAAGTAATTTTTTTTTGTATTTTCATAATCTGTTACGGTTTAAAAAAAAATATTTTTGATTGACATTTCTATTTGAGAATTAAATTCTTTGATGACATGGCCAACTTCAATTAGTTTTTTTTTTAATTTTGCACCTACTTTTCACTAGTAAACAGCCGAAAACCATACTTTATCAATTTCTTAAAAACAATAACATTACACTGATAATTATGGACAAAAAACAAAAGTTCATTTTTCTATCACTTGTGGCGCTTTCAATATTTTTGCGATATTATATTCTCTATACACCAGATTATGGTAGTCTGGGATCGGGTTAAATTTTTGAGAAAAGCTTCTTAATAGACGTTTGAGATGAGGGTCTAACTGAGAAAAATTGAAACGTCACGAACGAACGCGGCCATGCAATGCTCCTCATTGGCTGGCCAGCGCTTGTTGTTGCCCCCTATGAGTGAACGAGATGGAGTAAAAGAGGGACAAAATTGCAACGGGCAACGCGTAGCGGCCTCTCTCCCAGCTTCATTCACTCCAGTGTGTGTGCGCGCGTGAGTGTGTGTGTATAGTTGTCCCAACGAAAGAGTATACGTGCTCAATATTACACGCATGCGCATGTAGTAGATAACTAAATCATTCTCTTACGTTGACAGTTAACTTTAATCTGATTATGTATTTTCTTTTTTTGTTAAGTGTTTCTTATTGCGTAACGAATAATTCGAAAATTATTTGTAAAAATATATATTATTTATTATTGTATCGATATTATTTAATATTAATTAATAATTAACAATTAAATTTTGATGTGCGATGCGTAAGAAGCTTTACTTCTGTCGGGTATGCCACGACACCTAACTTTTTTACAAAGTTAGCTTGGGTTTTATTTATTTATTACTATATAACTTTTTTACAAAGTTAGCTTGGGTTTTATTTATTTATTACTATATAACTTTTTTACAAAGTTAGCTTGGGTTTTATTTATTTATTACTATAATACTTTTTTACAAAGTTAGCTTGGGTTTTGTTTATTTATTACTATTTTGCCCTTTCCCGCTTTTCGCGCATGACAATTGTGCTATATTACAAATTTCTAATTCTTCAATATTTCTCCATCTCCGGAGTTAGAAGAGTATCCTGGAGTTTGATATACAGTGATACTATAATCGTTTAATTTTTAAGTTGATGACGTGTTTATATTTAAGTATCAGTAACCATATTATCAAATACCTATTATATACTATAGGACACCTCTACGAACACGTACACAATGAAAGCAGAAAGATTTAAGGTCTAAAAATGTGTATTATAGTTCAACTTTTGCCCCGGCGAAGACGGGGTAAAATTGCTAGTTATAGGGACCATGCAAGATGATATCAGTGCCATATGCCGTTACATTGATCAATTTTTGGTTACACTGTTGTTATTTTATCATATGAACTCCTCGTAGCGTACGTATTATAATCAATCAAAATTAAAGCCAAAAATATGGTGTAGGGGATTTTTACGCAAAGATTTTAATCATTCGCAAAACACAGTACTTAATTTTAAAAATCGAAACTCATTTACTAATAACCTCTACATTGAATGACGTTACTACTTTCTGGTTATAAAATACTGTACATATATTAACAAATATTTAACTGAAAGTTTTTCTTTCCGTCATTTCCAAGCGAGACAGCTCTCGCTTTCGCCGACGCGAAAAAACTTTCGCCGCGCATATTCCCTACAGATAAATAACGCTCTTATCGGCAGTTATTTTCGCGAATCTGTCAGTGTAAATGTTGGAATATTTCCGGACGCACACTTTGGGAACCGCTCTCTCATCGTAAACCAATCGGCTGTAGACTATCTCATTATATTTCCTTATAGCGACTACTTCCGTCTCGCTGGCTGTCGTATCCCGGTTTTATTTACTCGAGTGATCTCATCGTTTCTCTTTATTTGTGTCAATAATATCGCCTTATTCGAGTGAGTGCTTTCTATTTGGCAACGTCGCGTCGTGCAATTTCAATACAGGAATATTGACAAAGGGAAGTGTCGTATCGTTATTTTTTTTAGTTTTAATTAATTACAGTGGATGTCCGTATCTAATCGTTTTCTTTATTTGTGTCAATATTATAATAGCCTTATTCGACTGAGTGTTTTTTTATGTTTGATAACGCCGCTTCATGCCATTTCAATTCAGGAATATTGACGAAGCAAAGAGTTGTATCATTGTTATATATATATATATATATATATATATATATATATATAGAATACGCTTGTTTGCAGAATTAGGGGGGTTAGAAAATGAAATAAAAATGTGCAATAATGGGTTACAAACAGGATCTGCTGACAAAAATGATGAAGTTTCCCTACCAATTACCATATTGCAAGAAAAAATAGCGCTTTCTCCATAAAGTGCCTCAAACATAAGCTACCCATCACTATCCAGTGCTACTGATGAAGTCAATTGTTAAGAAAAAGCATCGACGAAGCGATTGAGGAAAAGCATGAATCGATGGAATACAATATTAATATTTGAAATTGACATTTGATGCTTTCCTATATCACCGGCGAGCTTTGCAGCTGAGAGGTCTTTCTTTGCTGCAGGCTGAACAGCTTCAATATTCGCTGCAGTCGGGCAGATAACGCGACAAAGGCGTTATCTGCCTTGGGAATAAAGATATACTCTTAGAAAACAATTCCAGCAAAGGACGGTCCAGCTTAGTCTGAGTGTAAGATTATACGCTTATTTTTTTTTATTCTAAGAAAAATATTAATAAATAATAAAAGTTCCATAATTACATACGTATTTATTTAATTAATACATAATTACATACGTATTTATTTAATTAATATATAATTACATACGTATTTATTTAATTAATACGTAATTACATACGTATTTATTTAATTAATACATAATTACATACGTATTTATTTAATTAATATATAATTACATACGTATTTATTTAATTAATACATAATTACATACGTATTTATTTTCACTGTCGTAATTAATTTGTGGTTTTTAATTAATTTACAAATACAATTTTTTTAACCGGGCAAAGATCAACTCCTGAGTAGTTTACAGAAATTATTTAGGATTTTAATGAATACACGGGATTTCCCTAAAGCCGCGATCCAACGGGATCAAAAAAATTTATCCCGCATAAAATAATAATCTCACAAAAACATTGATTTCGGAAAAAAACATTAATCCCCAAAAAATATTTATTCGGCAAAAAATCTTGAACTCAGAAAAAATATTGATTGGAGCAAAAATATATTGATCACACAAAAAATATTGATCCAGCGAATAATAGTGATCCCACAAAAATACTGATCCCCAAGAAGTCTTCTTGATTTTTCAAAAAACATTGATACCTCAAAAAAACACACAAAGTATTTATTCATAAACGACACGAAAACATTGACCCCGTAAAAACTATCGGTTCCACAAAAAATCTTGCTCCCGTAAAAAACATTGACACGGCAAAAAACACTGATCCCGCAAAAAGTATTTATTCGGCAAAAAATATTAATACCATAAAAAATATTGATTCCACAAAAAATATTGATCCGACGAAAAATATTGATCTCGCAAATACCGAGATATATCGAATACGATATTGGCAGCCCTAATTCGAGTAATAATTAAATAACTTTCGAAGTAGGCGGAGTCGACATTTACTTTTTTTCGGGACCCTTATAAAATAACTCACGGGTCTGTTCATCTGCCTGTCAAAGCCGTTTCTATGAGACACCATTTGGCGGAAAAGTTTAAAAATTGGCATAGTAATAAAGCACATTAGCCCACATACATCTCAATAACGTTCAATATAATCTGCATACATCTCAATAACGTTCAATATAACCCGCATACATCTCAAGGACGTTCAATATAACCCGCATGCATCTCATTAACGTTAAATATAACCTGCATACATCTCAATAACGTTCAATATAACCCGCATACATCTCAATGACGTTCAATATAACCCGTATGCATTTCAATAAGGTTCAATATAACCCGTATACATCTCAATAACGTTCAATATAACTCGTAAACATCTCAATAACCTTCAATATAACCCGCATAGATCTCAATAACGTTCAATATAACCCGTATACATCTTAATAACGTTTAATGTACCCACATACGTCTCAATAATTAAGGTCCAAAACTATTTAATGGGAAATTTAAGATCGAGGGGTAAATAAGGCGAAAAAGAAAATTTATTTCAAATATCGTTTGAAAGAGTCTCAGAAATATTTTTTCAAATTTTAGATATTATATCTTCTGATAAATTGAAAAATATGCAAAAATAAGTCCCTCCTCCTCACTTATTTCAGAAACTACTCACCCTAAAAGTATGAAAAAAATTGTTTTTAGAAACCTACGCAAGTGTCGTGGGAAAACTATAGTGATCATCCCGGATGATATAATTTTTTAAATGGGCACACGTTTAAACGCTATAGTAGGTAACATATTTACATTGTGAAAGATATAGTAGGTAACATATGTATATTGTGAAAGATATAGTAGGTAACATATGTACATTGTGAAAGATATAGTAGGTAACATATGTACATTGTGAAAGATATAGTAGGTAATATATTTACATTGTGAAAGATATAATACATAACATATTTATATTGTGAAATATATAGTAGAGAAATACTATGTACCCTTTAAGGGTATACAGTACTTCGATTAAACTGTTTACAAATTTGTAATATAGTTTACAAATGCTTAAATGTGCACACAATCCTATGAAGGTTTCGAGGTACGAGTACTACTAGAGGTTGACAAGTTTATTTCATGTACGAACAGCAAATTAATTTTATAAATCCTTACATAATCTACATCAATTTAACTGTCAGATTTACATGAAAATTTTAATGATCTTTAGAGACTTAAAATAAGAGAGGCTTAAGGATTTTCAAATGAGTTTTCGGAAACGTTGAACTCAAAACCAAGTGTTCCCTTGATATAAATCTGTTTGATTGCCTTGTACGACTCGCAATTAGGCGAGCCAGACGATCTAGACAGGCCATCGATTATATAAAGTTATGTTCGCCGCGAAATTCTTACATAAGAAGGAGGGGATGTGGGGCGAGAGGGGGGTCAGCCGGAAAATCAGAAAAAATGTTTACGTAAGACTTCAACGCTCACCTTGACAATTGGTAACAATATTTATCTTCATGGCGTTTTATTGTTTCGCGCTTGGCAAGGACAAATGCGATATTTATGGAGTCTTCAAGCTATACGCACGTCTATCACAGCTCATAGCTACTAGACTGTTTGATCTATAAAGTCGAAAATTTAGCGTGAGGGGTTCAATGTGGTGTTTTAAAATAAAAAGAAAGCTTTCAATATTTTGTCATAACTTTGGACAGTCGAGAAGTGAATCAGAAAATTTAAATTCATTAAATATAAAAACAAATTGAGTTATGTTTCCAATACTATCAATAAAATTGTAATACCAGGTTGACAAATAATAATCCCGCCATATTTTCAAACAATTTTGAAAATGTTATATAAATTTCTCGAACGTCTCTGGGAGTATATAAAAAGACCTCGGTTTTCAATTTTATTCGGTTAACAGCTGACTTTCTGCGAGTAAAGAACGAATAAAAAAATAGTACGAATGGTACGCCTTAAAAAGTAGCTCACTTCATATTTTCAAATATTGCCCATGGTGCGCCTATGACGAAGGGAGCCGTGTTCACCCGATTCAGAATCACCGACCCGAACCTGACAGCTCAGCGTCACCGACCCGAGCGTTACGGCTCAGTTTCGTTCACTGCTATGAAAACGTGCGCTGGTGCGTAAACTGCGTGTGATGAAATTTTCACTTCAATAAATTCATGCTTTGTAATAAAAGGGAAAATATTCATAAAAGGGGAAATATTCTTCTGAGATAACACGTGAGTTAATACTCCTCCAACTTCAGAAGAGAACCAACATGTGTATGGAGCTACAAAAATCCCATTGTACCAATTATTAGAAATATACTTTTGCCTCTCAGAGAAGATAAAAAGTGTACGTAGTCACGTAGTTAATTCACATATGTTTTAGTCTAAGTTAAATAGTCATATTTTTTTAACCTAAATCAAAGAGCATTGTTTTATACCTAAATTGAAGTCATATTGTTCGCCTAAATTTAATTGTCATGTTTTTGACCTATCTTGAATAGCCGCGTTTTTGGCCTAACTTGAAAAATCATGTATTTGACCTAAATTGACTATTCACGTTCTTATACTTAAATTGAACAGTTTTTGGCCTAAGTTAATTCATATTTTTTACCTAAATTGAATTATATTTGTAACCTAAATTAAATTGCCATTTTTTTACCTAAATTGAATTGTCATGTTTTTTGACCTAAATTAAATAGACGTGTTTTTCGATATAAATTGAATAGTAATGTTTTTAGCCTAACCTAAATGATCATATATGTCAAAAACGAAAATTGAAGAGTCACGTTTTTTGACCAAAATTAAATAGACATGTTTTTTTAACTAACCGAACAGTCTTTTTTGACCAAAATTGAATTGATTTGTTTTTGGCCTAAATTGAAAAGTAACAGATATTCAAAAAATATAATAAGCATTTAACACCATAAAAAATTAATTGGGATAACCAGACAAAAATCACTATTTAAAAAAATACACGAGTAAATGTGCTAATCCGATCTGCATTACAGTAAGACTATCCCACTCATACCAATATCCTACTCGCTCGTCTATATTTAATGATGCATATGTTATAATTATAACTAACTCTTTTTTTATATGAGTTTTCTTTGACTCAACGTCTAATACTGTCTCTGTTATTCAATATTTGAACCTGTGTGTAAATTTTCATAATATTTGTGTACTCACTAGCTGGAATCTTATTTCTTTTCGTTTTATAAGACTGTAACTTCTTTATAAAATGAACAAAATCTATTTCACATAATACCTTTGATTACATTCATATTTAGATGATATTCATCATTCGATCGGTGATACAAATAAATGTTTATACGTTTGAACAAGTTCAGAAAGACAACCATCAAAAGCATACACATGTTTAATTGGTTGGTTTCACCTTTCATAATATGACTCAATCAATTTTAAAAGCTTTAAAAAAAATTGCTTAAACGTAGGTACTACGTTTTCTTTTTGTCATACTGAAACTGAGGAGATATCCTCGGCAAAACAAAAATAATAAACTTTAAAAACTTTATTAACCAACTAGCGGCCCGTCCCGGCTTCGCACGGGTAAATATTTATTTTTTAAACATTTTGGGATAAACGTAGAGTAAATGCAGGACATACCTAAATAATATATATTTAGTAATAGGGTCTCTCTGGCTCCCTTTGGATACGGGGCTTGATGATTGAAAAAATTGATTCTAGGTCAACGAAAAGTAAAGTTGATTACCTAGGCAGACAGACAGAAGAACAGCAAAGTGATCCTATAATGGTTCTGTTTTTCCTTTTGAGGTAGAAGACATTAACGGGTTACCAATTTTATTTTGTAAATAATATTTTTTTTAGTACGACTTTATTGTTAGGGTTCTGCCCTAACAATAAAGTCGTACTAAAAAAAATATTATTTACAAAATAAAATTGGTAACCCGTTAATGTCTTCTAGATGAAGGTTTTTGAAACAGAACAAAAGACATGAACGGAATATTTTTAAAAACATTTCACTTAAATATTTTTTGATAAAGATGTTTAGAATGATTTATATTGTTTTTTGTTTTATGTATTTTATTTTTATTTGGGTTACATTTCTTTATTTACATCTTTTACTTTAAGGCTTTTTAATTTTCCATTTTTTACCTTAATGCTTCAATATACTCTACGTTAGCAGTGGTATTTGTAGATGGCAATAAAACATATTGATATTCAGAAGATCCTACTCGAGAAAGTGTAACATATAATTGGCCATGAGAAAAGCACTCTTTTCTTAGATCGATGCCAACCATTGAAAAATTTTGTACCTGGGATTTATATATTGTAAGGGCAAACGATATCTTTACAGGAAACTGTAACCTTTTGAAAGATATAGGCAAATCCGTCGGTATCATCGGGATCGGCGGAATGTGAGCGAGCTTTCCGGCCGCGGGGCCGGTGATTATAGTAGCTACAATCACATTGTCTCGCAATTCCTTTATCAAAAATCTTGTCCCATTACACATATTGGGAGGGCTTAAATTTCTCAATAGCATAATGGGAGTACCTTCTTTTAATTTCAGTTCGTGGGGTGGCAAGCCAGCAGGATTGAGAGAACTTAAAACTTCTTGTGGGTTGTGCACTGTATCTTCGATGTTGCACATGGTGTCAATAGATTTGTAACATTTAAAATCACCGGGTACTTTTTCCATAATGATTTTGTTTATTTCATTTACTGAGTCGTTTCTCGGTGACACTATTGCCCTCGAACAGAGCCAATTGAAATTATGTGTATAAGATTTTCGATGTCGGGATAGATTGTTTCTACCAATATTTCTAGACTGTGAACAATTTGAGCCAATTCATTATCCAATAATACTTGGCGGCTATTTGTAATTGGAGATGGTAATTTTTCGTCGCCAAGTTTAAGTATTTTTTGTGAAAAATTGCGATCGTAGTTATTACTTAAATGTGCTCTCATATTCGTGCGCAAATTGAGTATTTCAATAGATATACTTATTTTGTACACGGCTTTCTTCGCACTTCGGTGACGACCCCTCCGTGCCATACTGGCGGCGGTGACATTTTCAATTCGTAATATCTTTTGAATGGAATGTCCAATGTGAATAAACTAAAAGGTAATTTACAGGTATTGAAACAGTCTTGCTTAGGAAATGATTTACTTGCATAAAGATCAATGCAAAGGTATGGATAACTTGGTCTGATTCTGGTCGGAATTTCTATTAACTTTTAAAATGTTAAAAAGTAGTTATAGTGACATAAATACAATAGTTAGACATATGCTAACGCAACACTTTTTGTAGATATTGATATATTCTTTAATATTGTGGAACGTTTTTTTGTTCTATCATCAATAGTTTTCACAGCGCATGCGATGAAAGATATTTTATGGCAATTTTTTGTACACCTTGAGTTACATTATTGTTGATTTAGTAAGGATTCTTATTTTTTCCTGTACATAATATAGCCTATATTGATCAGTGATAATGTAGCATTCAAATGGTGAAAGAATTTTTGAAATTGGTCCAGTAGTTTTTGAGCCAATTCATTACATACATCCATACACACATACAAAAATACAAATCTTTCCTCTTTATCATATTAGTATAGATTGTTTATGCCCACCGCTATATATATATATATATATATATATATAAATATATATATATATAAATATATATATATATACATATATATATATATATATATATACACATATATATACATATACATATATATATATATATATCAAAAATACTCCAATTTGATGCAAATGTAGGCATTCGTAACCCTTGGTCACGCGCGTTTCATTGTTACTGAACAAATTTTTAATTTAGATGCAAATTAGAGATTCAGATCTACCTCGAGTAGTCGGCTGCGTTTGAACAAGTGGATGCGTTTGAGATGTTGATTCGAATCTCGGTCAAACATATTTTTGAGTATCGCATAAATTCAGCATTAAAAATATACACACAAATTGATATGTCTCCAATACAATGTCAGAATCATAACAATTTTACGAGAAATATTAGAAAAATGACAACCTTTATCTATACAAGCTGCAACAAAAAACTTATCTATCATTCATACAGATGATTCTAAGCATCAAACTGTATGCATTTGAAGCGTGTTTTTGTGAGAAATCTTTTTTTTTCAGAGTTTTTTTTATAAAATCGCAAATTTGCCATTTTTTCACAAACTCGGTTTGATGCAAAGAATTATATACAATACTTATTATTGAGAAATTATTTCTAATGTCTACACATAATTTTTAACAAGTTTCTGTTAAATTCACTTATATTTAATAATGGAACATAATTTTTCAATTCATTTTTCACCCATTTCCAGACGTCCGAATTATATAAAATTTTACACGCCTATCAAGAATCCAATGAAAATATAATAATTTCGTGAAAAAAATCATAACTTCATAAAACAACATTTTTTAGCCTACAAAATATAATGCCTACCTTATCATTCAAAGGAGCATTTAAGAAAAAATTATGTGATATAACCACAAATAGCGGTTTTCGAATATTTTCCTTCACGTGTGCTTTGAAGCCTTGCTTTTTGCCACATTTCACGATTCTAGGTCAACGGAAAGTACCCTATAGATTTTGATTTATTTGAGAATGTCAAAATATGCGACCTAAATAGCCATATTTTTAGGGTTCTTCTTGATTGCGTTGACTTACAAGCTTGATATTTTAACAGCTCTAAGAAAGAGATCATAGACCTAAGTATTTGATATCAATTTCAACTTAATACCTCCACGAACTCCTGAGAAAAAGGGTCTTGACGGACCGACAGACGGACAACGAAGTGACCATATAAGGGTAACTTTTTTCGTTTTAAGGTACGGAACGCTAAAAATTAATAAACTGCCACAACAAATCGACATAGACATGTAATAAAATCTTCATATAAATTTAAATAGACAATTGTCAATGGGAAAAAATAGCCGCAATGCCAGTACCAGAACACGGCTAAATACAGCTGAAGAAAGTCGGGATGTAAAATATATTCACGATAACTATAAGTGCGGGTAATAGGTGAAATACACACAAAATTAGTAATAAATCAACATTAGTAATAAATCAATAATAATCAATAATAATACACACAAAATTAGTAATAAATCAATCATAATATCAAATAAATAAATCGACAAAATTTACACTTTACTTTTGATACACATAACGTACGAAACAGGTGATAGCAGTAGCGAGCGCCATTTTTATTTGTTTTCACACATGACTACACTTCATGTCTTATTATATCGTGTTCAGCTATCTCTCTCGGTTGTTAGCTAAGTACCTATTTTCCACCCTTCTTGCGACAGACTCGTTACATTCGGACGTTACAACCAAACGTTGCACAAAATTCGACCTTGACATTTTATTGTCATCGCGCCCAAAGAAGTTTCACTTCAGTATATATAGTACCTATATATCTTCTGAAGATATACTCTATATGTACCTATTAATAAGAACTATGATAAAAGAAATTCTCAATTTTACAACATCAGGTGACGACGCTATATAAAGGACATAAAAGCGAAATAAATTCAGAACGTGTACTTAAAAAAACTTTAAAAATGCTATTACTTTTTAGTAACACATGCGTGTCCTTCTACATTTTACTTTGGAATCGGAACACGATGAACCGGTAAAATGCGAGTCGTGCTTAGCATCACGAGTGTTCCGTATTAGTATAATCGCGTAATAAATTATTCTTATGTTTTTGTCATACTATTACGTGAGAAATTTAACTGAATAATTTTTTTTGTTATCCCAATCCTTCGCTTTTTATTTCAATTTAAATAATTATTTTAAATTTTTTTTCTTAAACCTTTCATTCAAAAACTTTTTTCATACATAGAATAACAAACTTTTTTGTAACCCATTTCGAAATTAAATAATTTAATTCTTTGGTAGTGGTTTATTGAAAGACATTTCTCTTCTAGTAATAAGTTCACCGTGTATATAAGTGTTACATTAAATACTAAATAAATAAATAAAGCATTTATAACAAACAAGCAGGTAAAAAGAAAGCTACCAATAACGCTCCTCTAATCTATAGGTAATGTAAGTGCTAGATTTTTTTAGATTTATCCGATGATTACTTTCCGAAATAAAGGGGAACGAGTGGGGGGGTGGGAAGATTTTTCACCTGTTTTTATTGATAGAAGTTTACTAAATTATTACTTTACTTGTGTATTTTGATTTCATAAAATGTTAGTTTTATTATTAAGATATCATGTTTTTTTTGGTGACAGATTAAATCTCCAAAATCGAATATAGCAATAAAAATTTCGGTTTGAAACATTACAAATTAACATACAATACAATCGCACAAAATTTGAAGCTCTCAGATTCAAATTTTAAAAATACTAGAAAGTTGTAACGTACAATTAGATATACAAACAGACACTAGAATAAGATTATAAATGTTCCATTTTTACCAAAATTGACAGAGAATATTAAAAATAAATTTTTACTCCGAGTCTCAAATTTCTATTGTCGGCTAATGCCTGGTCTTAATAAAACGCCCCATATAAAAAAATTGCATACCACCGAATTGGGGATCGTTAGGTCTCACATGGCTGCTGTCTCGCAATCACTGCCCTCATAAAATGCACCGTCACTACCCCCTTGTGACCGGCACGCGGCTCACAATTAATATATTATGCACCCCCACGTGCACTTCCCTTCCCCGTTTTTGCTACCCCTCTCGTTGCATTCGGATGACAGCGTCGGGGCGAGGGTGTTGTACAATGTTATTGATTCGGCACGATCGATGTCGACTTGGAAGTTTACCGGGTTTCGAATGCGTGCGTCGGAATTTTGTGTGTCAAGGTAGCTGACCGTCCGGTTTGATCTTCTCGCAAAATGGCGCTACAGAGAAAACGAAATAATCAAGCACTTTTATACATAAAATAACGTTGAACTACTCCTATAAAAATGGAAAAAGTAAAAAATAATAATTAACGTAAGTATATAGTTACGTGATGGCAAACAATTTTAAAATAAATACAAAAGTATAGTTAAATATAGATCACAATTAAATGAAACTACCTTTACCACGACCTAGGTTTCGTTGTCTTACAACATCTTCAGGTGGGTAAAGAAATTAAAGAAAGTAGAAATAATACTACATCACGTAGTTTCATTTAATTGTGAATAATGAATTTCTACAAAATTAACGCTAAACATATTCAATATTCAAATATCGATGTTTTAAGAGGAAATGTATAGTAAGACTAAAATTCGTAATTAATATGTACTGAAAAATTATGAAAATACTAGTATCTTTTTCTCAAGTGAACGTTTTTTTTCCTAAATTCAACGTCAATCGATAAAAATTGCCAATGGAAAAACGTAGATAAATTTAGCCGGACGCCAAAAAATCCTAATTGGTGCTTTTCGCCCTAATCGGATTTCATAAAATAAGACCGCTCTAAGTTTGCTTCGTGAAAAAAAAGTATAGAATTCGTCTTTCTATACACTAAAGTTAATTACGAAAAAATGATTTACTTTTGACTTTTTTTCTAAATGTCTGTTTGTCTATTTATGTGTTTGTTTGAACACGCATCACGTAAAACTTATTGACTCAATTCAGACGGACTTTTTTTTTAAATATTGGGTTGTCTTAACACAGCATTTAATTGTATATATTTGCGAATTTAATGTTTACCCTTGTAACAACAACAATTAATTGTCTGGTTACATGATGCGTGGTAGTTATACAAAAATGTAGTGTATCCATGTACCCCAATAGATGGCGCTAGATATATTTTAAATCGCGCAATAAAATTTGTCACCCGGGCATAGATTAGTTAAATAGATACGCTTAGAAGTTAAGTGTGTAGTGGTATGGTATGGTAAGGCTATGTACCGCTTAAGTCAGGAATCTGAATGCAGGTAGACGCAAGAGAGCAGACGTCTTTGTTGTTTGTATTCGATTTAAGTTATTATTATTTTATTTAACAGATCAAATTTTAATTACTTTAGTAGATTTAGTGTCACATTGTATATATTTAATTGCTATGTATTTTATCGTCTGTAATACGAGGTCTTTACAGAAAAATGAGCCTTCATAGGACGCCTGGCATGTAACAAATCTAATTTTTTTTTTATTGAAATATTTTTAGGATGTTGTATATTCTATAACGGAGTTTGTAAACACCAGTATAAGCGTATAAAGTTGTAAACGTTAGTAAATAAGAAACAATATTGATACACTAACACACACGTAAAGTAGCGGGTGTTTAGTGTAGTAGTCGGAAAGAGTCGACGAGAAGCGAAGTAGGTCCAATGGCACGTCATAACGTGCCATTAAAACGTTTTAACTCCCATCCAAACACGTAGATGTTTCAAATCAAAGATATTTAGAGGTAAAATAACGAAAGTGGTAAAACACACGAATGATAACTTTCAAAATTAGTGGCCAATTCATACAGGTAACATAAAGGCAGATTAAACATGGATTTAAGACGCTAAAATCTGTTATGTAAATGTGAAAATGATGGGTAAATTGTATTAAATATTGTATTTTTAAGCGTTCCGCAGTAAAATAAGGAGCTGTCGAAGATTTGTCTTGTCTGTCTGTCCAGATTCATGACAGCTTTGGGTTATATAGTTTTAGACTTGTATGGATGAAATTTCACAAGTAGGTTCTTCAGATGAAAACCTCAATTAATAATATACAGAAAAATAAAAAAAATATTAGAAAAAATTGAATTGCTGGCAAGATGTTTTTTGCACAGCTCTCAACTGAGATGTCATTGGACAAGCCTTTCAAAATTAAAGTGACGTCCCGTTTGTTTCTTTTTTTATTTTAAAATATTAATATTTGAACTTATGTGTATTGTATATCCATCTTCTATTAATTAATTACACGTGGTATTACAAGTTCAATAGTTATAGATGACTACAGAACCTATTTTTAACGTATTCCAATATTCTCTTGCTGGCCTCTTTCTGTAATTAAAAGTGTATTACTTAGTTACAATTTAGACTTCACAAATAACTAACGAAACTTCCAAGGTACACTCATTGTCTTTAAAAACTGTATTATTATCATATATTTAAGGAGATCTTGAGAGCGTATACGTGCTCATTCTATGCCATGAATTTTCCAGGTCCTTAGGTCTATATGTTGGGTCCGTAGTGTCATTTTTGAGTGGAAGTAATTTTAAACTTATTTTTTCACGAAAAAAATAATTTAAGACTAAAAATATGACGATAATGAAGGAAATAATTACAAGGCACGCGACTGAGCAGCGACCCCACGCAGACAGCGCGGCTTGAGCCTCTCACTTGAAAGAAGTGGCTTATTGAGGGAGTTCCGTGCTGGCTGCAACTCTGTGCCTAATGACCAACACTAGACTAGGCAACAAGTTACACCCTTTGAAGACGAGTCACCCATTTTAATCATTAAACAAAAGGTTTTTAAATGTAGTTTTTTTATGTCATAGCGACAAAAAAGTTTCCACATTACCACAAATAAGAATCAGTAAAGGTATTTAATATTTCGTAATAATATTCATTTTAACTATTTGTCAACCACTTTCCTAGCAATTTGACTTCTTTTTCTTCTTCTTCAAAATACGGTAGTTGACTCATTCTAAATTTTGATATTTTTCGTACAATATTGTGGAATATAAGATAATTAAAAACCAATCTTGAAAAAAATTCAAAAATTGATTGAAAAATAAGCCAGTTGTAGGCTTCTAAATTTGAAGATACGGATAGGAGTTGGGTATATCCCTGTCTCTTTTCCTCTCGTAGAATATAATGTGCAATATTAAAAATGACTTCACAACACAGTATTGCCGTCCTTCTCTAAAGGTTAAATTTAAACTTTTATAACTCGGTAAATTTTTAAGATTATTAAACAGCTTGTACCTTGAAATTATGATTAATGAAATAAAAAAAAATTAAACAAATACCCAATTAAATTGCAGAAAACAATATAATCAAGAAAGTATTGTCAGGTGAACCAACTATTAATATAAGTGATTCGGTGTATCAAATTGAGTGTAATTGAGTAGCATTTCCGTAAAAAATGTAATTTTCTTCGTCGGAAATGTAATTTTCACAGTATTTTTTAGGCACAGTTGACAATTTTTACATGATGTTCTAACATTTTATACTCAGTTTGAGGCACAAAACCGACTGTTTGAATAACAGACACCTTCTTTGTTACGTACAAGGCACAATTTGGAACTAATAGTCTTTTCTATTAAACTATTTACAAATATTAATTTTTCACAACGTAAATATATTGGCGAATATATGTTTTACAGGCATATTTAAATAGTTATGACATCTAGTATCTAGTACAAACATGATACGTATTTAAAAAGTTATGACATCTAGCATCTAGCACAAACATGATACGTATTTGAAAAGTTATGACATCTAGCATCTAGCACAAACGTGGTACATATATTAAAAGTTATGACATCTAGCATCTAGCACAAACGTGGTACATATATAAAAAGTTATGACATCTAGCATCTAGCACAAACGTGGTACATATATAAAAAGTTATGACATCTAAAATCTAGCACAAACGTGATACATATATAAAAAGTTATGACATCTAGCACAAACAAGGTACATAATTAAAAAGTTATGACATCTAGCATCTAGCACAAACAAGGTACATATTTAAAAAGTTATGACATCTTGCGTTTAGCGCAAACAAGGTACATAATTAAAAAGTTATGACACCTTGCATCTAGCACAAACAAGGGTACATAATTAAAAAGTTATGACATCTTGCATCTAGCACAAACAAGGTACATAATTAAAAAGTTATGACATCTAGCATCTAGCACAAACGTGGTACATATATTAAAAGTTATGACATCTAGCATCTAGCACAAACGTGGTACATATATAAAAAGTTATGACATCTAGCATCTAGCACAAACGTGGTACATATATAAAAAGTTATGACATCTAAAATCTAGCACAAACGTGATACATATATAAAAAGTTATGACATCTAGCATCTAGCACAAACAAGGTACATAATTAAAAAGTTATGACATCTAGCATCTAGCACAAACAAGGTACATATTTAAAAAGTTATGACATCTTGCGTCTAGCGCAAACAAGGTACATAATTAAAAAGTTATGACATCTAGCATCTAGCACAAACAAGGTACATAATTAAAAAGTTATGACATCTTGCATCTAGCACAAACGAGGTACATAATTAAAAAGTTATGACATCTTGCATCAGGGTTATATTTTTCCAACAACTTTTATGTAGGATTCTAAACGCCCTATTTTTTCATAATTGTCGATTGAATATATATTTGTTGAATATATATAATCTCGAAAATAAGGGCTGGGAACATATTTTTGCATATCTTCCAGTAACTTCGGAATATATCTCTATATATACATAAAATTGTAACAGAGTGAATTCTGTACATGGAAAATGTTTCAAAAAGAGTGATTGATTTAGAATAAAGGATGATAATAGAAGCCAGAAAATCGGTTTTTCGAATTTTTGTCTGTCCGTCTGTATGTCAATTTGTTCAATTACGCGAATAAGTCGATCAATATTATTAAAATATTTTCCATGTACCGAATTCACTCCGTTACATTTTTATTGTATTTACAGATCGCAAAACATATTTATTATAATTTCATAATTATTTATGTTAAGTTCACAAACAAGCTCAGTCGTCCAGTAATTTTCATTTGCGTTATTTCTACCCACTTACGACTTTTTTTAAGTCCCACAAAAATGAAGTTTGGTTTATTCAAAACACTTTCATTTAAAGCTATCTATTACTCATCTAAATCCATCTTCCAGATCTTTCCCAGGTTTATACACATCCGAAATGCTTTTAAAGCTTAATATTTTGTAAATGGGACTAAAAAATGTAAGACGGTAACTGGAACCTAGACTTCATTTTAAAAGATCCCTTTAGTAGACAACAGAATATTTCAAACACACAACAGAATATTTTAAAAATATTTTCATCCCCACTTCCCAACAAGGGAAGATACCTTAAAGAAGAGAAGAAAAATTGTGCTATGTATTAATTGATGAATTTGCTACACATTTTTAAATAAGTACTTTCTTCATATTTTTATCTGAAGTATTTATTTCCAAAACTTCAAACGCTCAGACAATGAAACTCTAAATATAAAACAAAGTTGTCTTTATTCTAAGTATTCACGTAATTCAACTATATCTTCCTAAGACATTACATCAAACACACTTGACACAGACATGACAAAATGATAATGGTAATATAAAGTTCGACTCGTCAAACTAAAAAACGGAACTCTTATAAGATCCCTCATGTGTCTATCAAGCGTGTGTCACAGGTATTTTTTATCAGGCATGCGTCAAAAACTACTCGACGTAGAAACTTGAAATTTGGTATAACTGTAAAACGTATTAATCCGCACGTATCTCAATAGCTAGAACGTATTCAAAACCCGCACGTATCTCAATATCTAGAACGTATCAAAAACCCACACGTATCTCAACAGCTAGAACGAATTAAAAACCCGCACGTATCTCAATATCTAGAACGTATAAAAACCCGCACATATCTTAACAACTAGAACGAATTAAAAACCCGCACGTATCTCAATAGCTAGAACGTATTAATAATCCACACGTATCGCAATAGCTAGTACGTAGCAAAAACCCGCACGTATCTCAATAGCCAGAATGTACTAAAAACCTGCACGTATTTCAATATCTAGAACGTACCAAAAACCAGCACGTATCTCAACAGCTGGAACGAATTAAAAACCTGCACGTATGTCAATATCTAGAACGTGTCAAAAACAAGCACGTATCACAACAGCTAGAACGTATCAAAAACCCGCAGGTATCTCAATAGCCAGAATGTACTAATACCCCACACGTATCTCAATATCTAGAACGTATCAAAAACTCGCACGTATCTCAGCAGCTAGAATGGATTAAAATCCCGCACGTATCTCAATATCTAGAACGTGTCAAAAACCCGCACGTATCTCAACAGCTAGAACGAATTAAAAACCCTCACGTATCTCAATATCTAGAACGTATTAAAAACTATAACGTATCAATAACCTGCACATATCCCAATAGCTAGCCAGCACATTAGCCCGTACATATTTCAATAGATAGCTAATAGGGAAATGAGAAAGCAAAAAAATATGTTGGATTTATTTCACTTGAAAATTCCCTATAACCTAAAATTATGAAAAAATAGGATATTTAAGAGGCTACGCAAAAGTTATAGGAAATCTGTAGCGATTATACTAGATCTTATATTATTTTAAATATATACCATGTTTTAACGCCTGTGAAAGGTATATTGAACAATATATTTAGGTTACGAAATATTTATGTTTGTAGACAGTTTGATAGAAATATTATGTACCATTAAATATTTATAAGTACCTAAACGTGTACGAAGCCCTCGAATAAACTAATTCAAAATGTGGATAAAAACAATCAGATTTTCGCTGTAAAATGGAGAAACAACGGTAGAAGTTCTAAGCAAAAGAGATGTTCTCGCGCAAACAATAATATGGCATTATAATGTGTCTCCAGAGCAAATATTTCAGGTCCCCGAGGAGGTGAGCGTTCAGAAATTGGGTCACCCTGTCGACTCGTGATGTCGTTATCGATATTTGTTCTGATGTTGTCCTCTTTGTTACTATTGGCCTTCCATTTATATTGTATTTATATAGGTCGGATTTAGACGCGCCCTTTTCGTTGGATAAGTCGGCCGGCAAAATAATATTTATGTATAACAATTGTTTAGCGTAGCTGACTCGACAAGAATTGAGAGCAACGGCTCCGTTGTTGTAGTCAGTGATATATTTGTATACTTACTTACTTGACTTCGTATATTTATGTAAACAAAAAAGACAATCGTATTTAATTGGATTTTTACTTAATTTTTAAGGAGCTTTATCTATTTTTAGGGCTCCATACCTCAAAGTGAATTTTTTAAAAATCCTTTTATCCACTCACATGTTTGTCTGTCAGTCTGCAACGATTTTCTCAGAAATCATGCAACGCAGAACCTTGAAATTTGTCATGGTAATAGATATATCTTATTAAGCCACTTGGAAGCATTAAGGAAAAGTAATAAAATAGTGAACAGTTTTTATTAAACTTTATATATTGTGTGTGGTGTCGTTTGAAAGGGGTTATTACGGGGAATAGAAAAACATTTTTTCATAATTTTAAATGGAACATTTAAAAATATATTCTAAAAATTGTGCGAAAAGGGAGCATTCACACTACCCAGATGGGGTGATATGCTTTCCCCCTAATTTCCGAAACTACTAAACCAAAAATCATGAAAAACATAGTTAGTAAAATCTGACCAGAAAATCACTATATCAAATGATTTTTTTAAATATGCAGCATGTTTTTACGCTTTGGACAGATACAGTAGGCAATATAATTACGTTGTTAAAAATTCGTATTTACAAACAGTTTAATAAAAATATTACGCACCATTCAATATTTACAAGAGTCTAAATGTGTACGGAACTCTCTCAATACGAATTCTATCCGTACTTGACAGGTTTTTAAACACGCTTATATTAAATAGACCTGTAACTTCTTAATATTGTAAGCAACTCTTACAACCCATGTTTCACCCACTTCTAATTATCGTACCAAATTCAAACTTTGCAGACTTATGCAATCCTGGCGACGACAATATAATAATATGGTACCGCCGAATTTATGTGACGATGGAAGACGCAGGTGGTCATAGGAAGTTCTGAACGGCGAACAGTAAACCCATCGAGCTTAAGCTCGTTTGACTTGGCTCAATGAGTCCTTTTGTTGTATATTACAACATGTTGTATACGTATCGGCAGACCCTTCTAGGATCTGATGATGAAGGAGGAAGATAGTAATGGGAATTTTGTAATGTCTATCAATAACGGCGTTGAGTTTGTCTAAGTTTGGTTTAGAAATGATGTTTTTAAGTTTTGGTAAAACTATAATATTTTATTGTTCATGTCGGTTTTTAAAAATCTAAACAAAATTACGTATATATAGAGTATGAGACATATACTTAAAATTTGTGTGTAAATATAAAAATCGGCTAAATATGAGCAGAACTCGCATTTCGGGGATACCACACTAAGCTACATATAAACATTTAGGGTTTCAATTAAACCAATACTTAAGCATATTAACAGTTCAGTATATTTTTGACCAAAGTAAAAATATCGTGAAATTCTCAAAAAATTAGAGTCAGAATCATTGTTTTAATTTTCCGGTATATTTTAAATGAATTTCCAGTAACATTATTTTTCTGATACCTAATTTTTATTGCAGCAAGTTCACTAAAACCATATCATCCCTTAGTGGATAAGGGATGACATGGTTTTAGTGAACATTTTCAGCACAACTGAAAACAGTGGTTTGGATATCTTTTAACTCGCTCTTTCGTTTGATCTACCACGCAACTTGTAGAAGTATAGACAAATTTTTCCTAAAGTTTAATTTATCCTCTCAAAAAGCAAATATTTTTTAATGATAACTATTAACATATACGTGGATTAGTATATTTTATCACTACATCAAATTCAAGTAAATTCAAGTACGTCAACGGTACTTGAGAAAAACAGCCGGCCAGCCCTTTTATATAAGTGTTTAAATTTTTTTGTCTTTTGAAATAAGGTACCATACCTTATAAACCTTTCTCCACACGCCCAAATTAAAGATACATAATTATATAAATAATATCAATTCTACTTTTAAAAAGTGTTTATCCTTTGCCAAAAATTTAATAAAGCATCGTTACTGACGTTACAAATTTGAAAAGTTTCTTGTGCGTTTTCGTTTTAATTAATATCTCAGCATACATGAAGTTTGTACAATTGAGTAGTAATATGCAGTTTATTGCACGCGGCTTCGCTCGCATGGAACAATAACGCCACTAAATGTGTTGACATTTTTACTCAACCGCTGAATATTTTTTTACAAAATTTGATACAAAAATTGTTTATGATTCAAATTAAAATGTAGGTCATTTTTAATTCGAAAAATAACATAATTCCTGTAGCATGAAACTCTGTGTTTCATTCAACATCAAAATGTCAGTACCACAAGTCAATAGATGACGCCACATCTATACACGGTGTCTGGAATAGACATATTTATTGGCTATAAAGGAATAAATTGTCGTTGAAATAAAACGTAAAACACGGCCTTTTTCTAACTGAGTGCAGAAAAAAATATTACATAACTCTTTTTAACACACACACACTTGCCCGGAGTGCGGTTTTTACCCGCAGTGGCTGTCTTCGCAGCTATTCGTGGATTATTCCCCCGAGCGGTGCTGAACAATGTGTGCAAGTATCGTGTGTACGAAAAAGATGACAAATAATTATGAAGATTATTTTAAATTTTCTGAAAAATGTCAACTTTTAAATTTTATTTTAACGACAATCAATTATTTTTCAGTCAAGGAATAACGTCTTTATTTGTCAGACACTTATTCATTCTCAGGAACCCAAACCACTTATTCATGTATTCATGACACTTATTCTCGTATGGTTCATGTATCTCAGGAATTCCAACCTGCATGTAAATCCTACCGCCTTAAGTAAAAATCTACGTGCGCGAAGCCACGCGCAAAAAAAAACATGATCAAAATTATATTAATTTAGACATGTATTAAATTATACAATCTAAATTAATAAGAAAACAAATATCGTTACAACATAGATTCCAGAGGCATTCATTCCACATTAAAAAATTAATTGTAACCGCCTTACATTACAATAAAATTTTATACCCATCGCACCGACATCAACACGTACTTACATGTTGATTATGTATACATATATATTGGCTACCGTCGCGTCGTGCAGTCTGCACGGCGATCAATACCACGGCCAGAACTACATTCTGTTCGTTATTCTAACCGCATAAAGGCCAACATTGGTATTGATTTGTCACTTGGTATTTAGTATCTTGCATAATCAAAAAATATAGAAAATCATTATCATAAGTCTTATAGATAATCTACAAAGGGATCTTGTTTAAACTCTTAAGTAAAATATTGAAAATATGGCGTTAGGGAAAATTTTATTAAAACTCATCAAGTACGCGTAGAACTCGCACTGCAAAAGGTTCTTACACATTAAGCACTTATAAACAAAGTATTTCTATTAACATATTGCTTACTATATATTTGGCAGGCGTAAAAGCACTGTACATATTTAAATAAAACATGTCAAGCAAGAGCGGAACTCGCGCTACGAGGGTTCCGTACATATTTCGGCATTTATACACATAACGATGCGATTCCTATAAACCTGCGAAATTTTCAGTTTTTAAAACGAAAATATATTAATTGACTACTATATCACAATATTCACAAGGGGATATTTAAACAAAAACAATTTTTTTATGTAATATAAGTAAAAATTAATGATTTTTTTTAAAATCTTTTTCCTTATTTGTGCTGTGAGATCTTGCTTTTTGCCAAATTTCATGTTTTTAGGTCAACGGGAAGTACCCTAAAGTTGATGATTTATTTGCGAGTGTCAAAATATGCGGCACAAATGGCTGTATTTTTGATAGCGTTGACTTAGAAGCTTGTTGTTTTACAGTTCCAAGGGACTGTCGACCTGTGTATTTAATATTTATTTTAAATTTCAACTTGATACCTCCACGCGTTCCTGAGAAAAAATCTCTTGAGAGACAACAGGCGGACAACGAAGTGATACTATAAAGGTTCCTTTTTCCTTTTGAGGTACGGAACCCTAGAAATTATAAGCTCTAAGGTAATCGATATAGTTTTATAACCTTTACATAGGTTTCTAAAGACCTTTTTTTCATAATTTTACGTTAGTAATTTAGGAAACAAGGGAAAGGCTGATATACTTTCTATATATGTTATGGTATATCTCTGAAGGTATCGTACTTGAATTAGAAAAGAAATATTTTTGAAACCCTTATTATTAAACTCTAACCTACACCATATATGGAATTTAAAAAAATGAGTAATTAATTTGCCCTCCTAAAATTACCATATAAATAATTTTAAATGTTAGCCACTGAAATGTTTTATTAATATGCCAAATTTCAAGATTCTATGCCAAGAAATTTTGAGAAAAATGTCAGTGACAGACGGGCAGACAGATGCTCTTTACAGACATGTCATTTTATAATGCTTCCGTATTTCCTTTTGAGGTACGGTAAAAATTACCTGAAAAATATTAAAATTTATTGACATTGTTGAAATAAATAAATGCCATCACCTAAAAAGCACTGAAGTGACAACTATCGGGCAAAAAATTATCAAGTAAGAAATGATATGAAGAAGAACAATAGACGGGGAAATCAGGAATACAAAAAATGACGTAAAAAAGAAGATATCAGAGACATTTTCACGACGTTGCCATATTAATCTGGTGTGTTCGAGAGCCACGGTCAGCCATATCTGAGAGTAATTGTATCAAGTATTTTAATATTCAGTGCTCCAATACTACATCTTCATTTTTTACTATGAAATTTAACATCTTTTCATAATTTTATATTGAAGATCTCATTAGACTTAAAATACATTTATAATTCTAATACATCCATCAATTCAACCGCCCGCATATCACAGTATCTAGGTCTCTCAAATAAATAACGATCGCGAATGTAATTTTGAAAAAAAATTAGTAGATTCCGTGAAGACATATAAAAAAGGGAAGAAATGTTTTAAACTTTACTTATGTATTTCCTTCCCCTTTACAATCATTTCACGTAACAATTAAAAACGATTTACAATCTAACGCATATTCACGTAACAATAAAAAACGATTTACAATCTAACGCATATTCACATAACAATTAAAAACGATTTACAATCTAACGCATATTCACGTAACAATTAAAAACGTTTCAAATTTAATTATGTTAATATCGTATTAACGTAACAAAAAAATTGTTCATCTTTCACTTAAATCTCAAAACATGTTTAATTTAATTTTGTGCCTGCACTCTGGTGGATTCTAGCAAAATCCATACTTGCAGTATTAAAAATACGTATTTCTTAATGGTTTCTTATTTATTTTTTAAAACATTCAACCATAAGGCAAAAATATTACTAAAAATACTTTAAAAAGATTTTAATATTAATTTTTCCTTTTTTATTTAACTTCAATTTTTTCTTCATTTCACGTGATTTTCCCTATCAATTGTGCAAATTAATCTAAAAATACAGATTTGAATTAGGAAGAAATTTCGACATAAAAGCTATGCTATATATATATATATATATATATATATATATATATATATATATATATATATATATATATCGTTGTTCAAAAAATATCTTAAATTCGAAAGAAAAGAAATTCGCGAAATACTTGCTGGACACATTGAGTTATATTTAGAATAATATACTAGAATTTCGTATAAGAAATTAGGTGTTGCAAGGAAGAGTACAAAGATAATAATTTTTTGAAAACACAATTTTTCTTATTATTTCAAATGTAGCCTTAAGTGAAACAAACATTCTACAGCCACACGGTTTACATAAAAATTCAGAAAAATGTTCTCCATCTAGAACTTTGAAAATCGTGGATCGAAAGTTCGAGGATCCTAGAAACACACACAGAGTCACACTGACTTTTCAAAATAGTTTTTTTTATGATTCCGTAGTAACACAAGGAACCCTTACATTTATTTCGACATGTCCATCCGTCCGTCCGTCACAGCCTCGTAATTTCTACAGTTTTAAGCTTATATACAACTTATGAAACAAAAATAGATGCTTTTATATATGAATATATAACAATTATAAATATATAATAATTATAACTTTTATAAATCCATATGGGAATCTTAATTATACAAAGAAAAATCTTTTCATAAAATTGTTATACTTCACCAATCTTGTAAAGTGGGAGAATTTTTTTCGTGTACACCCTTTAGTGGGATATGTTTAAAGGGTAGTTTAAAACAAAATTGAGAATTTATTCATTTTTAGGGTTCCGTACCTCAAAACAAAAACGGAACCCTTTCAACCTTTTTTCAGAAACTTTGCAATGTGGAAATTTGTCAAATATATCATTATGAAACAAAGTATACATACCCAATAATTTTGTACTGGGAAGCCAACATCTCAAAATATTCATAAAAAAATTAAAGGGACAGTAAATAAAATAATATTTTTTTTACTTCATATTCCATATTTTTTTTATTTCATATTCCACATATAACACAAAAAATATTTATAATTTAAAATTACATGCTTAAAACGGTGTTTTCAAAATATGAAAAAACAATTCGTCGCACAATTACACCCACTTTCCGAAACTACTATATAAAAAATGTTTAAAAAAACGATGTTCGTAAAATCCAACATAGGCCAACTATAGTTATTATTTCAGGATTTGGAAGTTTTGAAATATGCACTGTGTTTTACGCCTGTGAAAGATATAGTAGATTGTATATTTACAATGGTAAAATTAATATTTTTTTACAATTTTATAGAAATGTTATGTATCTTTCTTAAATGTTTATAAGCGCCAAAATGTGTACGGGTCTTTCGTAGTGCAAATTCCGCTCGCACTTGACAGGTTTTTTTATATTTGAACGTACGTTTCTAAAATATTAAGCTTCAATATTTCAATACGATGTGTAATGTGCCCCCTTCTTCTTTAATTCTTATATCATGAATATGAAAATGGGAAAAAATTAGCGTTTGATAGAACATTCAAATTAAGTTATTCCTATTAAATTTTATCAAAAATTACCCTATCTTGTGCGAGTCGCGACACGCATTTGGCTATTTTTTCGGCGTATCAGTTGTGTGCTTGTACCGATTTTCGAATACAAACGCACTTACGAAAACTATTAAGATCATAAATATATTTAACTTAAAGGTGTTTCATCTTGTTGTCTGTTTTTTTTAATCAGGAAATATTTCGATATGTGCACTGATGACGGCCATGTTTGTTAGTAATATCCGTAATTTTATAAGCTATACGATATTTTATAAGCTATACGCATTTTATAAGCTATATGATATTTTATAAGCTATACAATATTTTATAAGCTATACGATATTTTATAAGCTATACGCATTTTATAAGCCATAAGATATTTTATAAGCCATACGGTATTTTATAAGCTTTACGATATTTTATTATATTTACGGCATTTATTAGCTATAATATATTTTATAAGCTATACAATATTTTATAAACTATACGACGTTCTATTAGCCGTAAGATATTTTTTTATGTTACCAAGAACTATGAAATAAAATTAGCTTGAAGATGATCAAAAATACACGTATAACGCGAATAAGGGCCTTATCGAAACATACTATCTTCGATTGTATTTAAAAAAAGAACTCTTCAATGAAACACCATTCAGAAGGGTCCGTAAAAATCAATGGGGTGAAGGACGTAAAAAAATTCACTTCTAAGGTCAATATTCGGAGAAAATTTCAAAAACATGTTACAGGAATGTATTTTTTTTGTGTGTTCAGGTAATTCAACGCGTCCAGTAACATTTCATCAGAATCAATATTATTAAATTGGAATATATATTAACCTGTGACATAGGACACCTTAACAAACTGAAACTGAAAGCTTTCACTCAACTCTTATAAAATTTATGAAAAAATGCTGTAAGCCCATACAGCATACGTGAATATTTTTAAAGTGTTTTATATAATTTCAACGGCATTGCATTGTCTATATCTTCCTTTCATACCATATCTTTCCCTCTTTTCACCAGTGAGTGATTACATTTAACTGTAAAATTCAAAATAATTAACACTTAAATAAAAAACTTGTTATCTTTTCACTTTGATACTGAACTGTTATAAAATGAATACTGTCTATTCAAAAGCAAAATATATCGAAATTGTATTTTTGCTAATCGAAACAATAACTTTTTATAGCTTTGAGTATGCTATTCAATTTCCTATTTCTAGAATAAATAGGTAGATAAGGTAAAAAAAAAACAAAAAACATTTGAAGTAGATACACCCTCATAATAGTTTGTCAGGCATTTTGGTTTCTTAGCCGTATCCGTACTACAAAATTTTCATAAAAAATCTTCAAAAATAGAAAGAAAAAAAATCATATATATCTTGTTAAAATTTGTTGACGTAATCGTGAACAATAAAAGCATACAAATTGAAAATCCCATTATTTTTTTTAATCAATTAAAAGTTTCTCGCCCTCACACTAACTCATGGAAGAGAACACAATTCAAAAAAAAAATAAAGACTGCTTTCGATATCTTTTGTGCCTAATAGCTACAGTAGATTTTTTGAAAATAAAAAGAAATTAGGCACTTAAATACATGATACAAGAAATACTTATTTAAAACGAGTGAGTGGGGAAGAAAAGAATCGATAAAGGCAAGGTTATGTAAAGGACGTTATTATAAAATTTCTAAATTGTATACTGTATTCCGGATTATAAAACTTAGAAAAAATAAGGGCATACCCGCATGACGTTACAACGTTGACCGTACAATTTCTTCGAAATTTGAAAATGTTATTTAGAATCAATTTCTTTCATTAATATTATAAGCAGAAGCATAATAATAAATTTTATGTTTTACACTCCTTAAATGTGTTTTTAGTTTTTATATCCGCTGTCTCTTTGACTTTTCTCTAATGATAACAAAAAGATTTTATTTAGGTTTCCTATGATATCACGCTTGATAAAAAGAAAAAAAAACAATTTTTTCGTCTTAATAAAAAAAATGTTCAAATTTTGGAAAATTAATAGCAGATTTAACAGGTATTTTTTAAGTGAATACTTTCTGAAACGAGATTAACAAAAATATGAAGGTTATCTATACGAGTCCCTTGATGATATTATATGGGATTAAAAAATATTACTCTTCTCATTGCGATTCATTTTGATACCTCATATTACTAAGAAATAAAAAAATGTCAAATTCATACTAATCTGAATAATAAAAAAAAGAAAAAAAAAACGTTTAATAAACTCATTTTTTTGGCTTTTTCCCTATTCAGCACAATGTGACAAATCAACCTATAATAAAAATTACGGAAAAACCGTCAAGAGGTATTTATTTTTAAAAAGTTTCCGACAGTTTTTAATAGTTTTATTTTCCTGAGAGTAGTAGGGATGATGTAATAAATGTATAGAATAAATTTCGTGATAAAAATTGAGTTTTATTTTTTTTTAGATATGGACCTTTGAAAGCGATTACCTAGGAAACATTTGAATTTTTTCACATTCGCCAAAACCATTTTACGTTCGGAATTATAAAAGGAAGCGTGATGTAAGGAAAAATACACATGTATATATATATATATATATATATATATATATATATATATATATATATATATATATATATGTATATGTATATATATGTATAGCACTGTTGGAATATTCTTGAAATCATGGAATACGCCCATGTCTAAAGATCGTAACAGATATTTCACCAAGAATTCCACTTTCCAGTTTACTTAATTTATACCATATTTGCGGTTTAACGACTATTCGCAAAAGGTAAAGCAATTATTTTAGTTTAGAGCACTGTAAAAATTCCTAATAAAAAAATTATATATTAAAGATATAAACAAAAATGTATTTAAAATAAAGTATTAATTTTATGCGATATAATAATTAAATTTTCAAATACAAGTCGAACTTGCACTACTGGAGCTCTGTATAGCTACACTTACGTAAGAATAAAAATTTATTGTTTTCAGTAAAAATATTTGCAAATGGTAATATCATTTTATTATAAAAATGTAAATTTCCAAAAATACCAGGGATTTATTACGCATAATTTTTTTAACATTTCATATTTAGCTTTTGTTAGTATCTGTTTTCTATATTTAAATATAGAATATGAGAAATTGAATTAATTACAATTCATTCCTTATGTTTTTGACCTGGCAACAAAATGAGTGTGACTTTAATGGTCCGCCAAAAACTTTATTTTTGTGTAAAATAAAAATTAAAATAAATTTAAACTTTACTTAGAAATATGTTTTCAACAATATCCCATAACGATATATGAAGAAAAAAAATGTTATATTTAAAGAATTCAAAATATAATTTTCGTCTTTGGTGTAGGAACTACATATTGTATGTAAATATCAAGTTAGTTTAGAAATTAGAAGCCTCTGACAGACGGAAAGACAGACAGAGATGCTACGACAATAGCGTTCGGATCATAGGTATAGAACCTTAAAAACAAGCATTAACATTGCTATTAATATAATTTGTATAACAAAATTATTACTTTAGTTTTATTTTCGCATGGAACGATATAATTAAATTTGAATTTTCCAAAAAATAAAAGAATAAACCACTTATTCTACTACCGTAACGTTACAGTCAAATTGTTATCCTCTCTCCTGAAAAGTGATATTAAAATATAGCGAATATTTTTTCAGTCTTCCTAAACCATTCAAAGTTATGTAATCCATATTCGTATCCAAAATTCATACAAAACAAATATTACACCTATTTCAAATGTAAAATACCACGTCATTGTCATAAAAAACCATCGAGTACCTAAATAGATCCATAAAATTCAATCTAGTTATAAGTGTCTGATCTATCAAATTTCAAAATGAACAAAAATCCAGAATTTAAAAAAATGTATAATGAACAAATATTTGTCCGAATCTAAAAATAACTGTAAACAAAAGAAGGCGGGCGCTGACAGTTAAAGAACGATGCTAGAAACTTTCGTAGCTGAAAATAAATGAAACAATTCACGACATGATAAGTATAATAAAAATATTTATAATAATTATAATTTTTTTATTTAAATATTTATAATTTTTTCTTAAACCTACAATTAAATTATAATATAATAAAATCAAAATCCCAGCAAAGCGATTAGAAGAATTAATTCCTGTATTTTTGATATATATATTTAATAGCTTTAATTTGTATTTCTTATCTTCATAAAAAAATAAAAAATGCTACATTTAAAATATTGTCTTATTGTAAAAAAAATATTAATCGACAAAGAACCACTGGAATTTTGAATGCAGCATAGAATATTTGTTAAATTATCTACCTGATTAGGAGTAGCAGTCTCGGTAGTCATGTCTTCGACTTCCTCTAGAGTCGCTGCAGATGTATTGTACCTAGATATATCCCTCTTCACGGGGCATGAACAACAGCGACAACAAATTAATAGAGACAGCTTAGAGATATCTAATTAAAACACTAGTGATAAGTTAAAAAACCGCTAACAAAAACTAATACATCAATGCGGCTCCCGTTACAGTAAATAATCTTCAAAAATGTGACAGCACCGTCTATTACGAAATTCTTATAAGTTAGAGGCTAGTCGATCGATGACCGGATCGACTCCCAACGTCTAAACACTTTGCGTACAAAACACGGCGAGTAAGAACTAATATTAATACTAATGCTAGCGACCTTATGCAAAAGCTATTTTCGTTCAAAATATCACTGTTCAGTATAACAAAATGGCGTTATCGCGAGTGGCAGGATATTTAATTTTCTTCGACGCTCGCCCTGCGGTGACTTTCAAGGACAAAAATGGCGGCACTCTGCTGCCCTGTCTATGGCAATCGAAATGACAGCGGACGCCATTTTCTCGATGCAGTTTAGATTATTTTTTTTTCTTTAATTATTAGGTATACACTAACACTCTAATGCGCATTATCGAGAGTCTTTTTCACTTTGCTCCTATTTTAATTTTTTTTAAATTTTTATTAATGTTAATTAATTATATAATTTTGTTTCACAGCGTTGACAGTCGGAAAAACCATCATGGAAAGCGGAAGCGATGCCGAAATTTACACTGAAAATTTGTTTCCTAATTTTACAATGTCCCCCGATGCATTTTCATAATATACACGTTTTTTTATTCCTAATATTTATTTAATTAAAATCTATTTTATTCGAGAAATATTATAGAAGGAATTGTTGCGTTTAGTATATGCCGACTTGGTATGAAAAGATTTTGTCAGGCAGCCGAGTAGCCGGCGACAAGTGAAGTGTGCAGGATGGGGTGGGGAAAACGTTCGCTAGTGTTAGTCTGCACCCCACACTTCTTCACCCCCTTGTCGTTGTGTTGGTAGCCCCACACTCCTACAATCGCATTTCATTATTTCACGTCATTATTGCCTTGGTGTTGGATCGATTGCTTGTTTGTAGTTTCGCACGGTTTTGCGTATATACTTTATTGTATTTGTGCTGTTATGTACAAAATTATGTCGGTTTTGGCATATTTATAAAACTGGGGTATTATTACCTAGCATATCGCTCGATAGTTACCAGTTAGTAATGGTTATATTTGCAACATTTTTGTAGTGTTCTCTGCGTTTTATTGCTGACGTGCGTGCGAGAACGCTTTTGTAGAAAGGGGCCCAATGACCGGCTGCGTGGCGATAATTTGACTACGTTTCGGTTTTTATTCGCGTTTTTACATCGTTTTTCTTTTTTCGTTATGTGAGGTAGCTTATGTCAAAAACGTTTGTGTAGTGAAATAGACGAAACGAAGAAAAGCGTTGTGTACGATTTTATAATGTTTGAATTTTATTTTGATTATTTACTTGTTTTTTTCTGTTTTGGCGGCAATAAATCTTTAATACAAAACAATGTATGCAAAGCTGGACTATGCAATCAAATTTTGCTGTTAAATTAAACAAAACAGTCATTTATTTGTCTTATAATTGTGAAAAATAAATACTCGATTTATTTTTAAATATTTGTATTTTGTGTATTCCTTTAAAACAGTATTCGATAAAAAAGTTTCAAAATAAAATGCAACGATAACGGCATTCGTTTATTTATTATTTTCGAGAAGTTAGACGTAGAGTATTTTCTTCGGAAACTGATGCATAAACGTCTGGATAAGCTAAGCGCAATTCGTTTTAAATAATTTATTAAAGAAATTAAATTACATAATAAACCAGAACAAATTTTAATTCAATTTGATTCAAATAATAGATAAAAAGAATAAAAATGAGACTCAAAGAGTGTTTATATATACAGAAAAAGAATAAAAAATGAGACTCAAAGACTCTTGCAAATCAAAGAAATGAGAAAATATAAATATATTTTTAATTGGTTTAATTTCTTACTACAATCTTTGTTCAATTTACAGTTTAATGCCAATAATTTCAGCAAATTAGTAAGAAACAAAACATATTTCGAGGACAAACAAAAGAGAAAGAGGTCTTATTGCGCACGCATCACAATCCAATACAAACACTATACCAATTCCAGCAGAGGAGGCTTGTCAATGTAATAGTTTAAAATTTTGGATGAATACAGAGCTAGATGCCACTATTTTCTCATCAGCAATTTTAGCCAAAATAAATAGCAAGGGGTATATTTAAGGATAGTAGACATATGTTACAAAATAAAGAAATCAATTAAATTTGAAGAAATAAATAAATTCGAAAGCGAAAATCCAACAGGAGAACAAGTCGAGATGAGGCAATGTCTCCAATAGGGACTTTGGCAAATCAAACGTACGGATAAACGAGGATTGTAAAGTGATATTTATACGTGCAGGCGGAATCAGTTGTAAACCAATCATTTGCCAGATAGTTTCCAAATTATCGCCCTTCTACTTTATTATTTTCTCATGCAGATTAGTAAAAAATCTTTTTACCAAGAATTAAAATCATTATCATTTGATAATTTTGTTATTTATATTATTAATATTAAAATCTGTTATTATTATTATTTATTAAATTAAATTTAATCATTTTAAAAATTTAAATAAATACTCAGCATTCAATTTAATTTACACGTATATATGATTAATTTTTCAATTTACTAAAACAATCTAAATTAAAATTTAATTAATAATGAAAATAAAGTAATATGCTGAAAATTTATTATTTTTTTAATTGTAAGTATTTAATAAATGATAAAACAACATAATTATTCTTATAATTCTATATTATACATACTGAATTATAAACGGTCTGGCAGATGATTGGCTTACAATAGAAAGCCAGCAGAAAAATAAAATGGTCAGCCACCCATCTGTCAATGTAAATATGTGTTTAGTAAGCAACTTCATTGTGTAGATTTCGTATATATTTCTCTTGCATAGTTAGCAACTTCATTGTGTAAATTTTCATCATTTTCATCATTCTCATCATTTTTTCACATCGAGTCTAAAGAAGTATAAATTCAGTGTATATTTTCTCAAACGGAGACCAAATAACTGAAAGACCATACAAAGCCTTAATACAATATTTATCTTGAAATTTCCGAGAATGCCGCGGGACAAATCCAAATATCCTATATGCAGTTTTAGAAGTTGAAAATAAATAAAAGTGTTTTATAACTTTCTGTTTGAAAGTATAATTTCCCCTTTATAAGATATAATTTACAATATTTATGATAAAATATAAAGCGTAAAATTTGACGTATAGAAATACCTTGAACCCAATACTCAAAATAATCGATAGCCACAGAAGTGATTGGTTTATTGTTAAATATATAATTAATTACTCAAAAAACGAAATATGATGCATGACACTAGAAGTAAACATATGTAAAGAAAAGTAAATATATTATTTATTATGATTTAAACCAACTTTTGCTTGGGTCTACTCAAACACGTGTCTATTTAATGTAATGTACCTAATCATTATTCATTAATCATTAATCAATGGAAATGTCAAGCTAGCAGGGCCCTTATAGTGACAGGAAATTCGAACTATACACATGTTCGTGATTCAGAAAGTCAAGCAATTATTGGTGCAATTTTTTTATTCATTGTGAAAAAGGACATACAAATTTATATCTTGATAAAATTTTACGCTTAGTTTCTACTTAATTCACAAAAAAAAGTTTTATCTGTTTAAACTGAATGAAAAATTATATTATTCTTTTTTTAACGAAAGATGATTATATCAAAACGCAAGATGAACTTTTTCCTTTAGCAGTGATACAATTTTAATCCTGCGGCAAAATATTTTTAACAAAAAGTGAAGTAGCGATTTACCAAAAAAAAAAATTGAAAACACATCACTTAAAAAATAATTTAATATAATCGGATGAAAAAATAATAACCTCCTAAACAGTTATACCATTTTCTCAAGTTTTTATTGAGTTCTAAGACTTCAAGTTCAAATTTTTATTGCTACGTGCTAAAAAGTTTAACTTAAAAAGAAAAATTTTTAAATATTAATTTCAGAATGTAATAATTACTATTAATAAAGTTTTCTAAATTAATAATATTCTAATAATGTTCGAGGGCACTAATAATGAATTTGTCATAAAAAATTTATAACTTTTAACTACTACAACAAGGTGGCTGCCATATTTAGCTAAACACGATAACGTAATTAATTAAAAGCAAATACACAAAAAATCTTTCAAAACAACAATAATTTTATAGTAAACAATAATTAATTAACGAACAGTATAAAGGAAACAAAAATATAAACAAATAATTTTGATTATACATAAAATATTTAAAAAAAACGATTTCAAAGAAGTACGTACTAAAAAGTATAAATAACTAAGTTACGTATTTTCGAAATCAGTGCCAGTACTGCCGATAAAATTAAACAAACGCAAAATTTTATGTAATAAATACTCCCTTTATGAAACTATTTTGATAAGTAAATACATTGTAAGTTAAGGTTTTAAATTTTTTTTAGAATTTTGAGTGATTTTTGAAATTAATGATCACACTGTACCCAACGTCCAAATATTTTCTTAGAATATTGTATAATAATTAACAGTCGCTGGCAAAAGCTAATATGTAGATAATTTCTTTTTTGTCTAAAGTGTGTATCAACATCACGTAGAAGCGAAACGATAACACTAGCAGCGAGTGATTAGCTGTTAGCCGTTGAGAAGTACCATTCTCTATATCCGAAGTCCAATATCAGATCTTGTAAAATAACAACTACCCGTATCAGCTATCTTAAATCACGGTTGATTTACTACCATTCGTTAAGGAGTTATATTGTTCATATCCAGAAGTCATCATCAGAACCTGACCTGGTCGATGGTGTAGTTATTTTACAAAGTAACAACTACCAGAAGAAAATATCGTGAATCACAGTTTATTTACTATCATTCGTTAAAGAATTCCATTGCTCATTCATCCGGACTGCATCATCAAATTATCACCATATTTATATGGGGCCACCTTGCTACTACACTCGTTCAAACAAAAAAATAATGACGCAAATCGGCTCAGATATATCGGGAAAGGCGATATACAATGGAAATATCCAAAAGGAAACATGCATCGTACACATAACCCCCTTCTTTTTTAAAGTCATTTAAAAAGAGAAACTGGTCAGCAGCACTTTTCCTTCAGCGCCTACATTGATTTCACCTACAGATATTATTGGTGATATATTCGATCAACTTAGTTCTTCGCATTGTACAGAGCAATGAGAACCATTTTTCGCATCCACAGGCTGAATCACAAAAGACGATTTTAAATAAGTCTTCAGACGTCTATGCCTGATTTATTGCAATAGTTTTTAATGAACCACCTTATATATATATATATATATATATATATATATATATATATATATATATATATATATATATATATATATATATATATATTACAGTTTGAGATATTTATGTTGACAAATTGTGCCCATAAATAATTATATTCTAATTAAAACATTATTTTTTAACTTCAAATCAGAGTGAGCTGTAAAAATGCCACAAAATTGACTCAAAAAAAACGTTCCACGTGAAGTTTGAAACGAAACTTAACTGCTATTAGAGCTAATAAATATCTTGCCTTTGGACTATTGCCTCCCCACTTCAACATATTAACAATTATAGTTCTTGCTTTTATTATAGACCTGCTTTACAAGGATTTATAATGTCCTTCAAATGTTTAGGTAACTCGTTAGAAAGAAAAATAAAGTTAACAGTATAAAATATATGTTCACTCCGTTTAAAGTCATTTAAACGGAATGACGTTAAAAAAATATTTGCGGTTTTTATCGAATAAGCCACACACTAAATGTCACTTCGTAATTTCGAGGTAAAGGTCATCTTTACATGTCACAAGTTTACATATAATAACGATCTATCGTGGCGAGTTGTTTCCGCCGCGTGACTTGTCACACGTGTACGCGACGCTCTGCCTAGCAGAGCTCTAGCCTAGCCTCGCCTCATATATTAAGTATACTTCAAAGTAGGGAACCAGATGGTTGTGACCGACGGAGGGACAAAATGAAATTATTAGTACCAAAGTCTTTCTAGAAATCTATAGAAATGGAGAATGATTTTTATTACTTTGAAACAATTTATTCTTGAAGTTGCACTTTTTTATATTCAGCCAACAAAATTTGAATCTGTTCAGAATCTTCGTATGTTTATCATTTATTCGTTACAGTTAAAAGTCTATTTATTCGATATCGGAAGATTTAATTATGTTTTCAATATTAAAAAAAAATGCTCAATATATGAGCAATTTCTTCAAATCAATGAAAACTATAAATTATAATATGTTCAGAAACATTGTTTAGGGAAATTATTTAGATGCAATGTTTAGGTACATTGTTTAGGTACATAGTTTAGGTACTTTGCTTAGGTGTCTACATTGCTTAAGTACATTGTTTAGGTACATTGCTTAGGTGCAATATGTTCAGGAACATTGTTAAGGAATATTATTTAGTTTCAGTATTTAAGTATATTGTTTAGGTTCATAATTTAGATACATTATTTAGGTACTTCGCTTAGGTGTCTACATTGCTTAAGTACATTGTTTAGGTACATTGCTTAGGTACATTGCTTAAGTGCATTCTTTAGGTACATTGTTAAGGTATATTGTTTAGGTACAATGCTTATGTACATTATTTAGATACATTGCTTAGGTGTCTACATTGTTTAGGTACATTGCTTAGGTGTCTAAGTTGCTTAAGTACATTGTTTAGGTGCATTGTTTAGATATATGGTTTAGATACATTTTTTAGGCATATTCTTTAGGTACATTGTTTAGATACATTCTTTAGGTACATTGTTTAGATCCATTGTTGAAGTACATTGTTTAGACTATTACTCGCGACTTCATTCGCTTGGATTTTGGGCTTGTTTAGACAGATTATTCAATGAAAAATTGAAATAAAGCAAGAAAATGCATAATTAATTAATAATTTTGCTACTGAACAGTAGATTGCGCCGTATTGAACTTCATCAAAAGGCTTTTGATGATCAAGTGTTCTGCTTGAGATGGTGCCCTATCCTCGAAAATCTAAATATCGTCTAAAAATTTATTAGATATTGATTAAATAATTAAGTAATTATATGGTCTCTTATAGGACGATTCTAGATTCAATTGTATTTAAATGCATATTTGCTCCGAATTAAGTATACATACGCATCGCGAAAGTTTACGAGTAGGTACCACAGATTCAAAAAGTGTATAGACATGCTTCAAGGAATTCAAAACAAACATAATCATAATTTAGGAGCTGTACGCGACTTGAACTTGCTATTAATTTATATCGATAGCTTCATTATTTTTGAGTTAAATCTTTTTTAATACTAGATTCGTTTTACTAATCGAATATGCAAAAGAAAAAAGTTTTCAAAAATTCTGAATTCTAAAATTACAGAGAGATACTTCAATGTTATTTATCTGCATTACTTTTGAATTCAACCACGTTAAAATACAAAAGCAAAATGAAAAAGTAATGAATCTAATCTATAATACGTACGAACAAACAAACAATGTGATTATATTAATATGAACGAAAGAAATGGAAGTAGTCTAAAAATATAAAAGAAAAGTAATCATAAAAGAAGAAAACTTTTTTGGTCAACCTTTAAATACGCGTAGTGACACATTCCGGATTTGCGAGTCTAATTTATTTCAGAGATACCCAGTGATATAAAGAGGACAGTATTATGTTCGATGACAGGAAAAGTAAAGAGATTTTCAGGGCAAGGTGACGTGAAAAGGGATTTTCATGCTTACATAAGGCGAGCTACGAGAATACTAAATTTAGATTGTTAACAAAGTTTTCCTGAAGAATGCTGTGGAGTAGGAGTTTTGAAATAAAACAAAAATGTAAATACGCCGGTAATAGAAAGGAAGTACGATTAAATCAGTCAAAGAAAGTTCTGCGTTAAATTTATAAGGAAAAATATAAAAAGAAAATCGTTAAAACCGTTAGACGGAAACCCACCTTCCGTTTAAGGTGGTTTAATTAAATGGAATTTGATGGGGCCTCAACAGAAATGGGAGTTGTGTTTGTGGACAGGGCTTCGACATCTTCAAATAAGTTTCTCTTAGTTTTTAATAGATTTAGATTATTTTATTAACAGAATTTGCTAGTGAGTTTGATCTGTTGTTGAATGAAACTGTTCAAATATAAATTGAAAGTTCAAAGATTTTAACAGAACTCGGCGTTGTGTTTTATGGGTAGAGCTTCGAATAAAGTTCTCTTTGTTTTTAATAGATTTAAATTATGAACCGACTTCAAAGAAAAGAGAAGGTTCTCAAATCGTTGGAATCTTTTTTTTGTACATTCAGCGATAATTCTTTACCGAGTAGACCGATTTCGATGAATTTTTTTTATTTGAAAGGGGATACGTTAGGTGTAGCATCATATAAATATGATGATTATCTAATAATGAGATCCGGAAATGAACTGTGGAACTCCTTAACGAGTGGTACTAAATCAAGAATGATTCGAGATATTTGCTACGGGTGGTTCTTACTTTGCAAAATAACCACATCACATACCATGTCAGGGTCTGATAAGTTCTGAAGATGAACAATGGAATTCCTAAACGGATTTAAGTAAATCAATCGTGATTAAAGATATTTGCTACTAGTAGTCATAACTTTGTAAAATAGGTACACCGTCGATTAGACCAAAGTTTGATGATTCTAGAGATGATTGGTACTTCTTAGCGGATGGCAGTAAACTACTGGTTGTAGTTACTTTGCAAAATAATCATTCATCAGTTCGTCTCCAGAATGCATTATCGACTATATCAGAGTCTGATGAGGCATTCTGGAGATGAACAATGGAACTCCTTAACTCCTTAATAAATTAAACGTGCTTCAAGATATTTGCTACTGGTAGTTGTTACTTTGCAAAATAACTAAACCATCGACCATGTCAGAGTCTGATGTTTCTAGAGAATAGCATTGGAACTCCTTATCGGATGACAGTAAACCAACCGTGATTCAAGTTATTTGCTACTGACAGTTGTTATTTTGCAAAATAACTGGACTATGGACCATGTTACAGTCTGATAATGCATTCTGAAGATGAACAATGAAACTCCTTAACGGACTGTAGTAAATTAACGTGATTCAATATATTTGCTTCGGGTAGATGTTACTTTGCAAAATAAATACACCCTCTACCATGTCAAAATCTATTGGTATATTCTGGAGATGAACAATGAAACTCCTTATCGGATGATAGTAAATCAACCGTGATACAAGATAGTTGCTACTCGTAGTTTTTACTTCGCAATATAACTACATCATCGACCAGGTCAGGGTCTGATGATGAGTTCTAGAGATGAATAATGCATCACTTTAACGAATGGTAGTAAATCAATCGTGTTTCAAGATATTTGCTGCTGGGTTACTTTAATTATTACTTTTCAAAATCTGACATCGGGCTTCGAATATGGAGAAATAAACTCTTCAAGTGATAATCGTTACTTTGTAAAATATGATATTGGACTTCGGATATGGAGAATAGAACTTCTCAACGGCTGACAGCTAACCATTAGCGGCTGCTACTATTGCTTTGTTTCTGTGTGCTGTTTATAAACAACTTTACATAAAGAGTAAATTATCCATATACTAGCTCGCGACTTTTAATAATTGTACAATATTCTAAGAAAGAAAATAATTGAATGTTAGTTACAGTATGATAATAAAAATTTATTCAATAAATACCATATCTACAAAAAATACCCTTTTTCGTATACGGTAACTGTCCCCGGCCTCCCCTTTTGCGGATTTTCTTGCCCCTTATTTCTATTTCGTATTTCTTTTAATATTTTTGAAGTGACACATTTTTTCTCTGGGTGATCGTGCCTAGAGAAAAAATGTTATAAAAAGAGGAAAATGACAAGGTCAAATTTCGTGCAACGTTTTTATGCAACGTCTGAATGTAACGAATCTATCGCAAGGAGAATGGAAAATAGGTACTTTGCTAACAAACGAGAGAGATAGATGAATACGATAGAATAAGACAAGAAGTGTACGCATGCGTCAAAATTAAAACAAAAATGGCTTTCATCACTGCTATCAGCTCTTTTATAAGTTATGTGTGTCAATAGTAAACTGTCAACAATTTCGCCGATTTATTTATATATTTATGATTGATTTATTACTAATTTTGTGTGCGCTTCATCCATTATAGGACTAACAACATATGTACTTTATTTATAAATCATACTCGATTTTCTCCATATTTCCCACTTTTTTTCCGATTAAGTTACTAAGTCGACGATACATCAAAGACTAATGGCCCGATTAAGATAAAACATGCTATTTATACTAACAATGAGTCACTGAAGTTGTTACGGTAGCTTATTAAAGTACCCTTACTTATGATCTATTTACTAATTCTGCGAACTTCACAAAACACCCTCGTAAATTTATATGAAGATTTTATTAGATGTTTACGTTGAATTTTTAACGACTTTTTTTTTTATTTTTCTGAATGTATTGTATCAAAATCTTCTTATACTAATTTAGTACAGTCTATGAACTTACTCTTAGTATATAGTTTTAATGTTCAAAGCAACATATTTATTCTACCCGAAAGTACTTTTGCAATTTTGAAGTATACGCATGCGCGAAAATAAAAAAAAACAAATATATTTCAACAGTAATACTTGTAGACCTTGTTCAATTCCTTTTTTGATAGTTTTAAATCAGCCTCTTGGTGAATTGTCTTTGCACGATTTGATCCTCAAATCATAAGAGTTTTGTGATTCGATTTGAAAAAATATATCGATGGTACAATCGTTCAATACTTTCGCTTAAAAGAAAGTCACCATTTCGTCATGTTCATCGGCCCATTGATCATGTTCATCCGTGGGTCTATCGCAATTTTATGGGACCAAAAGGCGCTCCAACAATTTGATACAACCTCACGTCACGTATGATCATGTATATGACCTGTCAAACTTATGCCGTAAACTATAAACACGGTTTGACTCAAATCAAAATTTACGTGTTTGAATCAATCCATACATTTTCTGGGCCCTCCATTATAGTTCCTGCGGTTCTTGGCTTATGGCATAAATCATTACAAGGAAATTCTCCATCTAAAAATCTCTACTCATGTGGAGTGAAATAAAAAAAAATAATATACCTTCTCGTAAAAATAAAGTGAGAAGTAAATTTTCTTCCACACCTAACATTGAAAGGAAAGCTTCGGATGACTCTTTTAAAATTAAAGTGAGCTTTCGTTTACCATTTTTCAAGTTAAAGCTCCCTTAATGAAACAATAAGCCATATACAACGCCATGCCTAAAAGGACTTAGTTTGAGATTTGAGGTTAATGTCCAAACGAGGTTAGTTTTAAATTTGTGGTTAGTGCAAAACGGGTAAGTATTGGAAGATGATATTTATCTACACGGCTTAAGGGAGCAGTATCAAATACACTCATATTTATGAGAATTCAGATTTAAGATCATATGCTGAGGAAGATAACATACAAGCAGAATTGGAATTCTTGGTCCAATATATATTGGAGGTATTAAAATCATCGATACAAACAAAATCGTAATTGTATTTTGCATTTAAAATTTTTCTTTGGCAGAATAAAAAAATCATCTGTACTACTATCATAGACAAATAATAAAAGTTCTATTGTCAGAAACAGTAACACTAAGCCAAATATCCTCAACTTCACTCTCCCAAGCAGTCAAACGGTTCACTGAAAAATGTTTTTTTCACAGCAATTGCTACTCCTCTGACCTCGTCCGTTTTTTATTTGAATAGAATTTGATTCATCGTCTTTGCGCATATAAATTTTGCCAAATTTTGACTATACATACCTATTTAAATTGGTACCTTTTAGCCTCTTTTCTGGTTTCTGAGTAAAGATATTTGCATTCGGGAGAGATATGTTTAGTGACATAAATTTGCATCTTATCACCGTTGATGCCAAGATGAAAACTATTAAACAGTTCTTCAGGGCATCTGATCTTGGATTTGTTGTAGTGCCTCGTCATTGATAAAACAGAGTCACGAAGCCGAGAAGATGATGTGTTACCAGATTATTTCTTGGTCTATTTGAATTTTTATCTATTCTAGCGACTCTACGGTAGGTAATTATATTTATATCATCAGTACTCACACCTGTAGTAGAACAGAAATTCTTAAATATCTGTACATTCTCGGAGCACCTCTCAGGAACAGCTTGCAATTCTATGTTTTGGCTGCGTGAAATATTTTCGAGTTTTATGATGCGATTACTAATGAGTCGAAAATTTGATTGTAGTCTACTAATTTCGCCTTCAAGTTTTTTTTATTACTGAATTTTTCTCAGAAATTTGCAATTTAAGAGCATTTTGTTCAGCAATGATAAAGCCGGTAGGCGCTGTGAAATTGTTTTCAAGATCGTGAACAACCTATTTAATTTCAGACTGGATTATTTTTCTGATATCATCTAGAATTGCCGCACGGATGGTATCCATTAAGGTAGTGAAAGAATTTGGCAGTTTTTCTTCAAGTATAGTTGATATTGAAGTCAGAATTCTTTGATCGAGTAAATCATTAACTTTTTTATGATAACAACCTCACTATCATCACTGAAAGAACTTCTCGATCGTTCTATTAAATACTGGCTGTTCGAACTGCACTGGCACACACTCTATTGTTTCTAGATCAAGCTTCTAAGCTACCTTAAAAGTATGGCCATTTATGATGCATATTTAGGCACTCGCAAGTAAATAAAAACCTATAGGGTACTTCCCTTTAATCTAAAACAAAAAAAATTAACAAAAAGCAAGGTCTCACAGAACAAGTAAAGGAAAAATTAAAAATCGTTAATTTGTTGTTATGTAAGATAAAACATATATTTTAAATATGCGCCTGTAAAAGATATGTTAGTCAATATATTTTCGCTCTAAAAAAATTAAAATTTTTTAAATAGTTTATGTAAGTCTAAATGCGTATGGAACCCTCTTAGTGCGAGTCCCACTCATGCTTGACAGATTTTATTAAGAGGAGAAGGCGTATGTTTACACTTCTCCACGTCTTCACATACGAAAAAGCTGTTAGTGAATTTTGTTTCTAAACGCAAACGATACACATTCACATTAAAGTTGTTATTGAAAATGCTGAATAATGTTAGTAAGGTTTATTTAACAAATATTAAGTTCAAACCTTCGCATTTCGATGCTATTTCTGACATAATGAGTATTTGTGTTACAAAGGTGTTACAAAATAAGATCTTATTTCACATGAAGTTGCGTGAAACTAATTGTAGTTCTTACTGAACGGTTTTGTTCTTTGTTATGTCCTAGGACATATGGCAATGAACTAAATCATTTGTTCTACGACGTATGTTTGTTAAATTTGAATAGGAATAATGAATATTATTTTTAAATGCACTTCCATATTTTATAACGGCATAATGTTTTACGTTACTGTGTAGTATGTTAGTTATCTTCGTATCAATAGCATGGTAAAGCGGTGAATGCGCTATAGTTGTTGTCTTTAAAAAGACTATCTCATAGACCACAATCATTCAAAAAATTGTAAATGAAACTTTTGAAAATAAAGAAATAAATTGACATTTTTTATTATGGTTCCTTAGCTAAACTGGGAATTCTTCTGTCTGTCACAACTGTTTTATTTATTTATTTATCACCTTTTAAAGTGATAAATAAATGTGAGCAGATAAAGTTAAAGTTTGGCCCGGTTGTCTCCCAATTTGCATGTAGGGTACTTCCACTAAATGCAGTCAGAATGTCTGAATTCTTTTTTTATTCGCATACCCTATTGTACACTTCCCTAAATCTCAATAAATTGGATTGTGGTCGATATTCCACGACATGGTTATATTTTTATTGAGATCAAAAATTAATATTATACACAGGCTTTGAAATTTTAATCGTTCTATTTTATTTCGCAGTTCTTAATACAAAGATAAATAAAACAAATTTACAAACTGATACATGTGAGCAAATTCCATACAGGAGCCAATACCGACAGCATACATTCCTTTTCTTTTATCCGTGCTCGATCAAAGACGTTCCGCAGAATCCACAAACTTTAGTTACAAAGACTAAAGTAATGTTTAATATTTTTATTAATTGTTAAAACTAAAATAATAACGGATAGTTGCTGAAACACTTGCAAACTTGAATTGAATTGTGAAGTTGGCCAGAAATAATTTAACCCTCGGAGGTTTCAAATGAATTTGGTCTGAAGATGTCCAATTTATTTTAATTAACGAAATATGACTCGAGTAAAGGTTACTTCTTAGCGCAATAATATGAAACGATAAATTAATAAAAAAGCTATCAAATACAAGTAAAATTTGCGTTACGAGAGTTCCGCATATATTTGAGCACCTATAAATATCTAATAGCACTTAGTATTTCTATTAAACTACTTACAGATATTTATTTTTCACAAGGTAAGTATGTTCCCTACAAATCTTTGGCAGGTATAGAACTATGGTGCATATTTTAAAAATTATAAAATCTGGGATAATCACCAGAATTTTTCTACAACCTTTACTAGGTTTCTAAATACCCTAAATTTTCATAATTTTAAGTAGAGTAATTTTGGAAAGAAGGGCAGAAGTACGTACATATTTTTTTTTGCATATTTTTTAATATATCTTTAAAGATACACTACCTAAAAATATATAAAAAATTTGCCCCCTTCAAATTTCTACATATTTTTTTGCCTGTTGGCTATTGAGGCGGATTAATATTTTTTATTACTATACCAAATTTAAAGTTTTTACATCAAGCGGTTTCGGAAGCAAAATGGCTGTAACAGCCAGACAGATACGTGAATGATTTCGTAAAAGTTTCGTTTTTTTTTGTTTAAAGATACGGAATCTCAAAAACGGAACTAATATAAATTATTTTTAATTTTTTTAAAAATTTTTTTTAAATCCTTCGTAATTTCTCCTTTTTTACGTTCTCTTATAATATTTTGAAATTCTAACAATCCTTTATAATATTTCATCTCTTTATAATTATTGAAATTAAAACGAAATGAATTTCTCGCATGGGGTCCTCGCACTGGCCCAGATGGAGATGGCTAATTGAGATCTAACAAACTGAGGAAGATTGTTGTTAGTGTGAAAGTTGATTTTTCTCTGTAATAGACTTTCGATGGTCGTGTTTAAATTAAATATCGCCATAGAAAAGCCATTGTAGTTAAATATTTAAAAAAATATTTTGCTTTGGAAATGGTTACGTTTGATTTTTACCATCACATTTGTGAAGATACATTAATGAACGGAGCGCATATATCACGATGATAAACAGAAATAGTAACTCATTGTCGACCCAGATCGGAAGAAGTCGATCCGGCCAAATGGGAGAAGTCATTAGCGCCGACAATTTACACGCGACGCTCTATTTATTAAAGGTCGGTCAGACCTAATTTCGAAATGGTAATTAGATGCCGATATTCCGCTAATGTTTTACAAATTTTGTGCTTTATTACGATTGGAATCTGGCAAGCGGAATCCTCGAGATATTATCTAAATGTAGATCCTCGACCTGATGGTACTGTACCGCGGCTTAGTCTGTGTAGGTTTAGGTATCATACTAATTTTGTACAGAGAAAAGTTTGGGTTATTTTTTATTATTAACGCAAAAACGTTTAACGCAAAAACGGTTTAATTGATGATTATATTTATGAAATACAAATATTGTTAATTTGGTAACGAATGAAGTGTACGCATAATAAATCAATAAAGAAAATATAAATAAATCCACAAAATTTTGTCAATTTACTCTTAAAACACATAACTTACAAAACAGCTGTTTAAAGTTAATTGATTAAGTATATCCTTAACGGTTTAATTATTGAAGTAAAACTTTTTTTGGGACCAATGAGAGTAACATTTTCAAGGTCGCAACATTTTTTATGCAACGTCTGAATGCGACTAATTTATCGCAAGAAAGATGAAAAATAGGTACTTAGCTTACAACCGAGAGAGATAGATGAACACGATAGAATAAGACGAGAAGTGTATGCGTAAAAACAAACCAAAATGACGCTCACTACTGCTATAGTAGTTAGCGCCATTTTCGTTTGTTTTCGCGCAAAATGTTGACAATTTACTTTTTGAGACACATAGAGTACGTTCCACTAGGCGATCGCAACGCTCAAAACCACTTGGCGACCGCAGTCGTTGTGATCGTGATCAAAACGTCATTGGTCACGACCACTTGGAGCCCATGCAGACTCAGATATCAACGTGGCTCGTTACGGTCGTTTATCTCATCAATTTGACTTTGACACATTGATATATGAAATTTATGTAAATATAATTTATTTTGTCTTTTAAAAATGGTGAGGAAGAGAATCACTTTATGCAGCTGCGAGAAATACATAATAAAAGTAAAGGTTACACAAAAAGGCGCAAAACATGCAAACAATCATCAAATTTTTATAGAAATTAAATTACACTTTTGCAATTAATGTAAGTGTAAATTATTACCTAACGATTAATACATAAGAAAAAATACAATGCTACAATCTCTTTATTTTTGTCAAATATCCACCCTTTTTTCATAGTTAGAATACGCATTGTTCATAACTCATTCCACTTAAACTGACAGTTACATCGTTGACAGGCTAGTGAATTGAATTGGTCGCGGGCGCGAGCGTTACGAGCGGCTAGTGGAACGTACTTATAACGTTCAAGAGTTGATAGTACTATTGAGCGCCATTTCTGTTTTCATGCGTTCATTTCTTATATTTTTCTATCGTGTTCATCTATCTCTCTCAGTTGTTAGCTAAGTACCTATTTTTCAACTTTCTTGCGATAAATTAGTCGCATTCAGACGTTGAATAAAAAACGTTGCGTAAAAAGCGTTGCGACGTTGAAAATTTTATTCTTATCGTGCCCAAAAAAATCTTACTTCAAAAACTAAACCGTTAAGAATATACTTAACAAATTAACATTGAACAATTATTATAAAATAAGCGATAACAACATAATCAAGTTTTTGCCCGAGCATGGCCGGGACGGACAGCTATTTGTAAAGATAAATGTAGGTCATTCCGACATACCAAAAGTGAAGCCAAGCCCATTAACACTTGGTTAGCTACTACATTACTCGCGCAACGCTGTGATGGTAACAGAATTGCCTGAAATGGACACCTGTTTCTTATGAATTATTTTATTCATTTATACATATTAAGTTAATTTAAAGTTAAATTAATCACATATATTTTATAATTAACTTATTTCTGAAACTACAAAATTTGTTTTCGAAAAAAAGATGATTTTTTACGAATCTAGACAACCATCAACAAAAACTTTTTTCGGAATAGTGGTAATTGAAAATTTAGGTCGAAAACGCAATTCTTCAAATTGTATTTTTAAAACACTCTGTTGGCTGTCACGTCCTAATAGCCACGAAAGATTCCACAATTTGGACTTTAGTTTCTAACGTCTATTTTTTGGTCTGATTCTTCAAATAATAAAAAAAATCGAATTAATAGTCGTCTAGAAACAATCAATTATTTTATGACGGGTTTATTTATCCAAACTGTCACTTTATATGGATAGATGCCATCTGTAGTCCCAGGCTAGCAACACCCGTTTGAGCAAACTGTCACAGAGGAGTCATTACAACGTCTAGCACAACAGCTCACATAGGACCCACTAGAGACATAAGGCAGTAACGAAGTGTATCCTGTGAGTCGGGCTTAAGACTCCGGAGTGGAGTCGGCAAACGTTTCAAATATCAACTCCATAAATAAACGGTACAGAAAATTATAATAATTTCTAGCAATTAATCAGATTAGATTTTCACCCGACTGCTTTGCTTTTTCCAGTGGTTAACGACATTTCGATAAGCTATGACGTTATCTTACATCAGCACGCACGTTATACCATTACAAAACGGACAAAAGATATTGTTGCAGCTAGCAAGTACACAAATATTATACAATTTTACATACATATTCAAATATTGAATAACACCGTCAAAATAATATAAAAATGTCGAATAAGGAAACTTTAATTATGATATGAGCGAATACGACATAAGTGAATGGAACAGCAAATCGGTAAGACAAACCTAATCAGCTTATTCGCCATAGGTAATGGTGTACTTAGAATAAAACAATACTGTTCAGTTTGGTCTAGAAGTACAGTCTTATCTTCTTGATTATAGTTTCGCAGTGACAAAATTAAATTTGGTCTACTTCGTTATAGTTTTGCAGGTGACATGAAGGTGCCAGAAATTCAATATGGCGGATGCTGGGGCCATTTTGTAATGAACAGATATAATCAGCTGTTTTTGTGTTTGACACGAAGGTGCTAGAAATTCAATATAGCGGATGCTGCGGGCCGTTTTGTAATGAACAGATATAATTACCTATTTTTGTGTTTTACACAAGGTGCTAGAAATTCAATATGGCGAATGTAGGGGGCCATTTTGTAATTAAAAAGTAATTAGTTTAACCGAATTTTTGAACTTTTTACTTGCCATGTCGACAAATAAATAACAAATTAAAACATTTTCTTATTGTTACATGCGTTTATATCGACTTTATGTTTGGCTGGAAGAGAACTCTTTAGGGAAAAGCCCACAATTTAGTTCTCTATTTATGTTTCTGTAATTATGTTTTATGTATCAAATGTCTGTAACATTAGTACTTACATACAGTCACTAAAAAATGCAAAAGAATAAAAAAATGGAGCTAAAATTTACAAACAAGTAAAAGTCTGAAACTGTGAAACTAAGATTATAAAACAATTCTAGCTGCTATACTCTTGCTAACTAAATAGCATTCCAGGACCGTGATACCATGAGATCTGCCTAACTTCCGGTCGCGATTGATTGACTATGATTATGAGGAGTCTACTGATATAAATATATCTATAACAATTTGAAGCACCCGTAACTACACATAACTTGAACCAGTTTTTTGTACCACTGGCTGAGAAAGTCTTGCAGTCCCCGCTTGTAAGTCATCGCCATTTGGTTAATGAAAATTTAGGGCGCAAGGAATTTTTTAAATTACAAATTACAATCTGAGACGTTTGTTTCTTTAACATTTTTTATTTCGTTTCTCACTATGCACTTGGATTTTTATTCTTTAAAATTCATTACTTTATTGTTTAAAAATGTCTTATTTCGAATTTTACGCGAGTGAAACCGTGAGCATATAGTAAGCAAATAAAAAATTATTGAAATTACTTTTTCTTTCTATTTTTATCAGAGAATAGACAAGGTATTCTATGAAATGATTGGGAAAAATATTAAATTGAAATATATGTTGGTTCTCCTTGACTGTTATTAAAGTTGAAAGAAATATTCATAGACAATATTCTATTTCTTTAAAAACAATAACTTATTTTTGGCTGTAATATAAAAGGTATTCCAGTATAATTTTTTATAATTTGAATGTAATAGAATCAATGTTCATTTCTATATAAAATTTGTAAGTATGTCATCAAAAGCTTACTGATATATAAACAGACGGAAAAACGTGCGAACTAAGAGGATCCAAGATTTATCTTTTGAGGTATCTTTGGACATCAAAATTTGGGTCATTAAAATTATTTCTAATGGGAATTCTACGCAGGGAAACTAGTTTTCACCTTTAGCTCCACCGTGTTAAATAATAAAAGTCCCCTTACCCCAATGTTGACATTGTTTATTATCATCAAAAATTGAATATCAATTTGGCTACGATTTTTTACGATATACAGTAACAATTTATTTAATTTTTTTTTAACAGGGCGCAGGCAATTTCATGAATAAAAAAAATTGGTGTGGTTAAGACCACAATGTAGAAGCGAAAACTTTGGAAACAAATATAACCGTACTGTATAAAATAAAAAAAAACAAACAAAAATAACGTACTCCTATTATATTCAATTATACTTAAATAACATAAATATCAAAAATATAACGTAAGTACTGAAATAACCCATTCCGCATTAGACAGTGCACTCGCTCGATCGATGCCGAAGGGAGCCGAGTTTACCCGAGCAATGCAGTGTACATTCAATTAATCATATTTCATAATTTTTTAGTTTTGACCACGTTTGGCCGATGGCAAAGGGGGTCGAGTTTACCCGATTCAGTGTCACCGACTCGAACCTGACTGCTCAGAGAAAGTGTGCAGGTACGCCTAAATAATTTTCCACTTCAAAAAATATGATTATGTAACCATTCCTGGGTTACTTAAATCTGGGCACATATGTAATTATAATGATTACAACAAAATGGTGGTAGCTAATATATATATGTATATACATATATATATATATATATATATATATATATATATATATATATATATATATATATGTATATATATATATATATATATATATATATATATATATATATATATTTATGTGTTTATTTCTCCTTTTTTGCCTCCTTTTTTTATATATATTTATATGTGTATTTGGGATTAAAAAATTTGAAGAATACTGTAGTATCAATGCTATCTAATTATATTATGCCTAGAAGATATTAAGTATGGGTGATAATATTATATTTAGTTGTTCATTTAATATATTAACCTTGGTGTCTTTTTTATGTCTGTTTATTTCTAATGTTTCTAGAATATTAAGTTTATTACCTTTTGTATTCATTTGTAATATATAAGGGGCATTATCAGTATGGGGGTGATGGTTTTGCAAGTGAAAGATCTAATTTTAGGACAAGAAAATTACTTTTCAATTTTCCTCTGGGATAAAGAACTATGGCCATTTACGTAAGACAGTGTCTTGTGCCACCATTTTCTTGTGCTGACATGAAAGAGCTAGGGACAAAACAGTTGGACAATAACGGTTAATCCGTAAAACTTGTAAAAATATATCTATATATAATATATCTATATATAATATATCTATATATAAAAATATATAAATATATATATAGCCAAAATGTAATTTTGATTTAAACTCGGAACTTATCATTATTTATATAGAACAGCAGTGGATGTGGAGGTTTTCCATAATACGTCCAGTTCCTATGGTATCAGGTTACTACGGTATCAGGTGTTCCATTGTCTTTCACTCAAATTACTTTGCAGATTGATTCTATTCTCTTTGACTCAAATTAATTTGCCTATTGATTGTATTTTTTTCCCTCAAATTACTTTACCTTTTGATTCTATTGTCTTTGACTCAAGTTACTTTGCCCTTAGTACAATGTCTTGCAATCAAATTACTTCACCTATAGTTTTTATTCTCTTTGCCCCGAACTATTTTGTCTATTGCATAAATATCAAAATTGAAAAAAAAACATTAACAACGCTAATACAGTCACTTCAAATTTTATGATCTCTTATTGTTTTTGCGTGTAGAAATACAATAATCAGAAGAAAATATCAACTAATGTTCACTGTCAAAAATGTACCCACCTCGGACCCACACACGTAAACACTCGAATGCCTATAAAGTACAAACTGGGTCACCCTCAGAGCATTTATACCCCATCGCGTGAAATCCATTGACAAGGGAATTATCAGTTTTGATGAATAGAGTGTGAGGGTGCAACACAGGGGTGGATATAAGCTTGAATAGGGCAGGGTCTTTGTCTTCCAATCCTTAGATCATGTAAGGGGATATTTTAAATGGACATCTCTTTTGATTAATTGGATATATGTATATTTCGAATTATCTAATAGGGTGGTGATAAGACACGTGGCGTTTTAAACATTTACTTGCTTTAATTTTAGGAATTGCCTTATGGTATACCGTCAATTTTTTTTCAGTTTAGGGTTCAAAACCTTTAAGGGAAAAATGGAATTCTTTTAAGGCATTCATGTATTCGTTAGTTCGTGTGTGAAAGCCATTTTTTTTAGAAATAGTTTAATGTAGATACTTGTAATTTTAGACAATAATGGAGTGTTTTAACCAGTGTGTACTTGAATAATAATAATATAATATATTAATAGGAATATTTTTGAGAGAACAGATAAAGTAAACAGAAATGTTTTCTTATCATTTTCATGTCTCGCGTGGGATATAATTAAGCGAGAATAAGAGTTTCAATCCTATTTTTATTCAGAATTTTACCTAAGGCAACTTCAGCCATATTACTGAAAATGTCCACAAAAACATTTCCCAAATCATCGAATTATTATATTACTTAAAGTTTACTATTGAATATATTTGGCGTTAATTTTGTAGAAATTCGTTATTCGCAATTAAATGAAACTAAGTGATGTAGTATTATTACTACTTTCTTTAAATTCTTTACCACGACCTAGGTTTCGTTGTATTATATTACATTCATATATTACATTCATATTATATCATCTTCAGGTGGGATATTAGCAAAGATAAGATTTATAATAAAAATGAATAGAGAGAAATTGAAAATGGCAAGAGATCTTTGCTAATATCCCACCTGAAGATGTTGTAATACAACGAAACCTAGGTCGTGGAAAAGAACTTAAAGAAAGTAGTAATAAATCACGTAGTTTCACGTAGTTTCATTTAGTTGTGATTAAAGTTTACTCGAAAAATTTAGTGACGATCCTGTATCTTACAGTTTTCGAGCACTCACGATATTTTTACACCTGTGGCTGTATACTGGGCAATCAATTTGCTTGGCGAAAAATAATATATTTATTTATAAACACTTTAATAAAAATGCAAAATTATTTAAAATATTTACAAGTATATGCGTAAATAGATACGGAACTTTCGTAGTTCGATTTTTATTCATATCTAATAGAATTTATGCTATTCACAGGAAAGAAATTACAATTTTATAAGAACTAAACTGGTATAGCTAGTAAATTAGAATTCAATTGAAGCTTTGTTATGTTAAGAGAATCTCAACTAATTATATTCCATATTCAATGACCCAAAAGGAATCTTATTGCTCTTGCTTGGTTGTCCACTCGTTTATCTGTCACCGTTCTCTAGTTTATGAAGTATAAACTGTGAAAATTTGATATATAAAACTGCACACATAACGTAGAATAATAACTCAAAATCAGAATCGAATTTAATTTTGGATAACCAAGGAATTATTTATATTTGTACCGATTTCATTAAGACTTTCTCTAAGTATTTGGACAGATTATCGACTTAAAAAGTATACTTTGTGTGCGTGATGTCGACCTGTTATCAACATACCGATATATTTACAAACAAAAATTAAATGCGACCGGATATAAAGACCTGTTCATTAGCATCGACGAGGCATGGCATATCCAAAATTATAGCCTGCACTAAACGTGTTAAGTAAATTTTCAAAATTATACTAATAATAGGCTGATTTAACGTCATAACATAATTTTTTGTTAATACAAAAAAAATAACAAGCTTAGTGTCTTAAAGTAAAAACAGAGATTAAAAAACCCGCTATAAAATTTGAAAATCGGTCCCGTACTAAAGCAATTCAAAAAGGGAAGAAAAAATTATTTATATTAATTAGCGTTCAACGTCGTAATAATATTTCTACTTATTTTAAACAATATCGGTTCGCATTTTTACAAAATTAAACATGGTGAAAATGAATGAATGTAACATTTGTTTCTTTCGCGCGTCTCCGTAATCCTACATAAAATGTTTATTTATGCAATAGATAAAATATTCTAAAATTGAATATGACAACTGAAATTTCATAAATTATACCAAATCCTCCACCGACATCACCCAAATTCCGATATTTTAACAAATTAAATTTTACATTTTTCAATATCAAGCAATTAAGACGTTTTAATTTGGGTAAACAATTTTTTAAGAGGAAAATAACGCGTTTCTCTTAATAATAATCTACTTCGATATTTTAAAATTACATAGTAATAGTAATTAAAACTTAAATTAAGTATTTATGTATGAAAAGTAACGCCCATTTCTTTCTTGATATTGTCACATACAAACCACACGACCGTTCAATGCTGTGTCTTAAATTGCACTGACAGCCGTGTTTTGATACCACGCATTTATGCGCATATAGTGATACCACGTATTCTCGCCTTCTGGAGTACTCATTATTCTAAGGTTGAAGTACTGTGATAAAATATTTGATAACATTTCTTTGACAATGTTACTAATTTTGCTTCATTACACTAAGTACAAGATGCGATAATATTTTCCCCTTAATTAAAATTTTTCACTGGTGGAGCTTCGGGTTCGGAAACTTAAAACTTAAGTCTCCAAATGGGTATAGCATTATGAGCATTGTGAATATGCATCCAGAACCAAATTTAATGGTTGCTATATTATTAGATAGTTTTCGCAAATATGTTACTTCTGGTATATTTTTTGACTTGAGTGATTTTGTAAACTGTCTTGAAAAAAACGACGAATTTTTAAAACTTTTTTCTCTAAATTTTATAAGGTTAAATAGATTATTTAAAAAACCTACCTATAGACAATATTACGAAACATTTTATATAATTTTTCACGTATTGTTTGGACAATACCATTTTTTATATATTAATATATCCTCAGAGAAATATCTTATCCTAGTAACATAATAAATATTTAAGTTTTGATTAGTTGTTTTAGAGATTCATGTAAAAATTAATAATGTTAACATGATCGGAGAAACAATTGCTGGTCTAGGCGCTTTCGTGACGAGCACCGATAAAACTATTACGTTCTAAAAATATGTACAGGCGAATAAATAAAAGTCTAAAGAAAGCCCGGGATAACATTTATCTCTACTTTATAAATGCCTAAAGAAAAGCCCGCTGCAGCATTTATCTATACTTTATAAATGTCTAATGAAAAGCCCGCTGCAGCATTTATCTATACTTTATAAATATCTAAAGAAAAGCCCGCAGCAGCCTTACTTTATAAATGCCTTACTTACAACCTTACTTTATAAATGTATAAAAAAAATTACAGCAGCATTTATGTATGCTTACTTTATAAATTCCCAAAGAAAAGCCAGCGGTAGCATTTTTCTATAGTTTATAAATGTAGAAAGAAAGCCTGCCGCAGCATATATCTATATTTTATAAATGCCTAAAGAAAAGACAATGGTAGTATTTATCTGTTCTATAAAGATACGTGCCTAGGACAAAAGTGGCGATGTTTAAGATAATTTATTAATCCTTTCTAAAATAAATGATATTTGTTTTAGTAAAGATTAATGAATTGATTCGTCACACTTTATAATTTGGATTAGTAGTTCAGGAGAAATGAAAAGGTCTTTGAAAGTAAATATACGTATAAAGGCACATTTTACTGACTTCCGAATCGATGTATTCGAGTATGGAGAGGGAGAACGCAAGGGTGAGGGAGCGTGGAAACTGACGCAAGGGTATCCGAAGAAATAGATTTCAAAAAATCTTAAAAAAAAACACAAACAAAGTGGTTTACTGGTCGTTTAGGCACCTTGGATGAAGTCACATAAGTTAGTGGTAAAGAAATATTTTAGGGACAATTTTTTAATGTCCTGAAATGGGTGAGTCTCCAGTGTATTCAATATTTCGTTCGGTGCATTATTCGATAGTGGTATTGAACCAACAAAGTTACTCATATTCGATTGTGTTTAACTAATGTGGGGCTGTGCACAAATATAGTTCAACTAATACGTTATTGCCACGTGCCCTTTTTGAAAACATTTTTATAACTCATTGCTTACTTTCGATAATCCTTGTGTATTTCCAGACAATTAAACAATCCTTAAAATCTCGTATTATTTAAAAGTATAATTAGGTTATGCGGGCAGAGAGTACCGCCCAATAAATATGCACAGTACCGCCCAATAAATATGGATGCTTGCAATAACTAAACAGTTGAAGGCGGCAAAGGAGCTTATTTAGGCCGAAGTTTCATCAATTTACAAGTAAAATAATTGGGTGCTCCAAGGGGTATAAAGGGCTTAAAATTATTCGAAATGTATCTGATAAATTTATAGCGTATAAGCTTTCAAAAACGTGTTTAAAGCTGAGAAAATCGACCTTTATTGCAGTCGTGATAAGCTTCGCACCAAAATACTTAATCACGTGACATATAAATTCCATGATATCACGATGCTCCACACAAATAATTTATACTAATAATAGTGACCGATAAATACTGTTTATGGAATTCATTACTTGACGTGTAAATTCTATAACATCACCACGCTACGAAAATAATGGATATAAATTACAGTGACGGAAAAATATTGTTTATGGAATTAATTATTTAGTCTATGATCACTTGACACTGTTGTCAATTTGACTTTATGTTGTTTTGTGTTTTATGTATCGTTTATTCTACATTCTAGAAAATGATTTAATAATTTATTCTAACTATACATTGGCGCAATCAAAACAAGTCTACCTGTAAGAAAGATCGTTACAACTAATAAAAAGCTGATATTGTAGCACTATATATATTAACTTAATATAGTGTGATTGTGAAATCAGTGTTTTTCTTTATTTAGTCCGTTTTTTTATAACTCCTTCTCCATAATTATAATTAAATAAAAAGATACTGTTTTGATTATATTTACCTTGTCTCGTCTTGGATAACTTTAGAGACGGCTCAGTTAAATGTTGACAAGTTTAATTTAGTTAAATAATTGTCATTGGCATTCATTTCACTTTGTAGTTGCCTAAATTTTAAATATATTTTAAAATCACATACTATTTTTTTCATTTTTGTCATTTTATTATTAATTTTATTGCTAATAAAAAGTTTATTGTCGACAATATTTATTGTTGATTATTTAAATTAAACCCGGGCTGGGCTGGGATTTTGCTTATTCTTTCGAAATATTTATAACAAATATTTTTTTTGGAAATATACATTTTTATGGAAGTTATTTTTTAAACAATTTTTTAAATACATCAGCCATGGCCGGAAATTATTTTAGTTACGATTGGGTTGGGTTGGGTTAGGTTAGGTTAGGTTAGATTAGTTTGGGTTAGGTTGGATTAGGTTAGGTTAGGTTAGTTTAGGTTGGGCTAGGTTGGGCTAGGTTGGGTTGGGTTAGGTTAGGTTAGGTTAGGTTGGGTTGAGTTAGTTTGGGTTATGTTGAGTTGGGTTCGGTTGTGTTAGGTTGGGTTGGGTTAGGTTAGGTTAAGTTGGGCTGGGTTAGTTTGGGTTAGGTCGGGTTCGGTTAGGTTAGGTTAGGTTGTGTTAGGTTAGGATAGGTTAGGTCAGGTTGGGTTAGGTTAGGATGGGTTAGGTTAGGTTAGGTTGTGGCATATATTTTTTGGATATTTTATGGCATTCATTTCACTTTGTAGTTGCCTAAAGTTTAAATATATTTTAAATTCACATACTATTTTTTCATTTTTAAAAAGGTTTAATATTGACAATATTTATTACAATTTACAATAAATAATCAACAAATATTTTTTTTGGAAATATACATTTTTTATGGAAGTTATTCTTTAAACAATTTTTTAATACATTAGCCACGGCCGGAAATTATTTTAGTTACATATATCATTTGTATTTTTTTATATGTAGTACATTATAAATTTATATCTTAAAAATGAATTACCATAATTATATTTTTATAGTAATGGCAAATACAAAAGTTGATAGCCATAAATAAAAAAACCATAAAGATTTACAGATAGTAAAACCTATTAAGTTGGTATAATTAATAATTTTTCTTATTTGACGTTTAATGCTGTTAAAAATTGCATTGTTTTAACGTAATTTTAAAAGTTTATTTGAAGTGATTTAATTCAATTAATTTCTAATTCCTTTGTGTGTGTCAAACGTGCAATATCTAATGATAAACTCATTGTGAATATAGTGAGAAATAACGATGTAATATACAAATTTCGACATATTTCTGGTGAGAATTTTTTTTTGAAAATGGTTTTTTATAATAAATAATCATCAGCTGCAGAATTTCTTTGTAGATATATAATTTTTAATGTGTATACTTTCATATGATTACAAAAAAATTGTCGAAACGTTCCTGGTTGTAAAGTGCATATGTTCCCACAAGTAAAATTTAAAAAAAATTTGGTGTCTTTTATAACAAATGTTTTAAAAACATACTCCTAGGAAAGAACCAAAATACCAAAAAGTTACAGTGATGCAATACGTAAACATCATTTAAATAAATTTTTCGACTTTGATTAAAACAGTGTTTTTTATTTTTAATTTCGTTTATACTCATATATGCACAACACCGAGTAATGTTTCAATTTTATTACCCAAAAAGTGACAATTTCTTAGAAAACACTAAATATTTGACCAAGTACATGACTCCACCTATCGGGAAAAAGTTCCACTATTTCTCCCGTATAGTGACAGATAAATATTGTTTATGGAATTCAATTTAAGGGATAGCGTTATCTTGCTCACACAGTTACTTGAAGTTGGCTATCTATTAGTATGACCTGTGTGGCGCAATTTGACGACACGCATTCTGGATGACGGTCCAATTGCGTTTAATTGTTTAGCCGCGAATTTAACAACACTATATTATTTTTTTCATTTCAATCTTTTAATAAAAATATTAATACCTAATTTACTGCGGTTAAACCTACTTAACAATTATTCTTAATGCGAAAACTACGATACATACCTTTATGTTACAAGTACCCTATCTATTGTCATAATTGTATTTATTTTGTAACAAAGTATTGGTCTTAATTTACAAACATATCGCTAAATTTATGCGTGGGCCAGTTTTTTCTATAGGTATATACTTAATATAGTACATAGAAGTTTAGAATAGGATCTTATCCTTAACTCTTCTTATAGTTTTGTACCTAAAAAATAAAATAAAACTCACATGGGTTTAACTGCTACTTTATTTTTTTCCAAGAGTAAGTAACTGTCTATAAATTTATAAAATTACACAGATTTTATTCACCTATAAATGAAAAAATAACCCATAAATAAAATAATAATTCTACTACATTATAAATAAAATATTTTTGTAGTATGTATAAATAAATTAATCTTTATCGCGTGTCGAATACCATTGAAATATTTTATACATCCGACATCTTTTGTTCTAAAAATACATATGTGGAAATATACCCGTAGCAAAAATAAACACAGAAACATTAAAAAAAACAAAATAACGAAAACGTACCTTACGTTTTATTATTTTTCCTTTCTGCTCGGAAGTTATTAAAAATATAATAGACATAAAATGACTTAGTAACGGGGTTATGTCTCGTGTGCGTACGTGAAAACTACTGGACGGATTTAAATGAAACTGCAGTGTTACGCTTAGAGATATAAAATTGCAGTTTCCTTTATATAAACTGTAGTTTCACTCCTTTTTATTCCCGGTATATACATAATATATTTTAGACGGATTTAAATGAAACTGCAGTGATATAAAATTGCAGTTTCATTTGTATAGACAGTAGTTTTATTTCTTTATATTTCCGGTGTATACATATATTGAAATAGTAGTGGAGCTGTGTCTATGCGCGTCACGTAAAAGACGCTGGGTGGATTTGAATAAAACTGCACTTTTATATGATAGCGGTATAAAACTGAGATTTTTTTTGATTCCAGATTTATATGTATATATGAAATATTGTTTACGCGCATCACGTAAAAGTATAATAACTGGACGGACTTAAATAAAACTGCAGTATATCCTAGGGCAGGGATTGACAACCTTTTTTGCGTTAAGCCTGCCCGGATTATAAAAACATATGTTCATGCCCCCCTTTTAAATATTTTTATTGTTACAAGAAAAGCCATCATTTCTATGACATTTATTACTCAATTACGAACATAATCAAATAAATTAAAACTCTTAAAAATTATTCATTAGAATGGATCTACAGTGATCTATAATCAATTAATTATTTTTAAGAGTGAACATTAAATTCACTCTTAAAAATATTTAAGTAAAATTACATAATAAAACCATATTCATGCTATGTTTGTGAATTATTGAGTGAGATTTAAGTTTTGAAATGGATTTTTCTTTAGAATATCCGAACAAATTGTGCGTCCCTTATGATTCCTTTACGCAACCCCCCCGGTTGGAGTCAGAATAGCCAAATAAAAAAAATAAAACACAAAATACCTTTTTTTAATTTCCTTAATTTTTTTAATACAGGCAATAACTAATGAACCAATTTAAGAGAAAACTTTCATTGAGATGAGGCTTCAAATTAAAATCTGATATATTCCGATGAAATCTTTCTTAATGCACTCTTTGTCTACCGCTTGATTTAACTGTATATTAAACAAATACTTAAAAAGTCATAAATTGATATAAATAGGACTTTTACTGGAATGGAGCAAGGTTTAAGTTAATGTCTGGGAGAATTATTGTAAGTTAATGTCTGGAGGAGAGGTTTAAGTTAATGTCTGAGGTATTCTTTTCGTCGATCGAATATTCCACAATTGAACTTTTTTCTACCTGTCTGTTTATCTGTATGTTAGTGAAACAAGTAAAATATGGTGGATTGATATAAATTAAACTTTCATTGTAATAATGCTTAGGGTTCAAGTTAAAATCTAGTTACATTTTGACTCGATCGAATATTCCCTAATGGAGTTTTTGTCTATATTTCTATTTATATGTACATTAAACAGACACTTAATAAGTAGAAAGTTCACATAAATATAACTTTTATTGGAATATCGTTTAAGGTTCAAGTTAGTTTCTAGCCTACCCTTTGTCCTTATCGAAAATCCCCAATGATGATTTTGTCTACATGTATATATATTAGATGATCAGACGTAACGGATTAAGATAAATATAACTTTTACTTGAATTATTCTTGAGTTCAAGTGGAGGTCTAGGCTACCTTTTATACCGATCAAAAAATCCATAATTAACTTTTATCTACATGTGTATTTATCTGTATATTAAGCAGTTGCAAAAAGTAGTAGACTGATATAAAATGGACTTTCACTGGAATTATGCTTGGAATATAAGTATTGTAAATATTGTGCCGGTCGAATATTCCTCAATGGAGTTTTTATCTGTATGTCTATTTATCCTCGTATTAAATAATCACGTAAAAATAATGGATTGATATAAAGGGGACCTTTACTTTAAAGATGCTTGTTGTTCACATTAATATCTGGGCTACCCTTTGCTTCTGTCGAATATTCCCCAATGGACCTATTTTCTGTTTTGTCTTTACATTAATAGAATAGACTCACGTAAATGTGGTGGATTGATATAAATAGGACTTTCATTGGAATAATGCTCAAGGTTAAAGTTAAAATCTATCTACCTTTTGTCCCAATGGAATATTCCTCAATGGACTCTTTGTCTAGTTGTTTGTTTATCATAGACTTTTGTCTAGTTGTTTGGTTAGCATATTAGAGAATCACGTAAAAAGTGATAGATTGACATACATAAAACGTTTGCTGGTGTAATGCCTTGCAGTTCAAGTTAAGATGTAAGATATATTTTGTCGCTGTCGAATATACCCCAATGGACTTTTTCTATCTGTCTGGTTATCGGTATATTGGACAATCACTTAAAAAGTAGTAGATTGTTATAAATACGATATTTACTAAAATAACGTTTGGGTTTCAAACTAAAATCAGAACCATCCTTTATCCATCGAATTAGGATGATCTTTAATCTCGATTTTCTAAAGAACTTGGAATTTACTTATCGTTCACATAGTAAGAACTGAGTGCGTGGGCTCCAGAATTCAAGAATAAAAATTGGCGAGAACCAAGTTATTTTTATATCGGCTAAAAGCATGCTATTGGATGCAAACATTCTTGTTGAAAAATAAACTCAGTTGTATTTATCGAAAATCTGCGTCAGCGGCCGCTAATAACTAAATAAATAAAACAAGGCATGAATGACATTCACCAGAGAAAGCCGCACTGCGGAGTCGACGGCAGTAGCCAAATGTCTTACCTCTCAATGCCAAAACGACTCTCTATCTACTCAAATGTGGACATGAACACTCAGGGTTGCCATACGTGCCGTTTTTAAAAGCAACTAAAATTTATTTCACATAACTAACAATATATATATATATATATATATATATATATATATATATATATATATATATATTATGTTAACAGATATATAAAATATATTTAGCACAAAAAATATATTCTACGTAAACGGTGATCCATTAATTTGCACAACAACCAATTTCCAAGAAAACATTGATTAAATAGAAGTACAAACCTTATGCAAACGCGATTTTTAAATTCAAAGTCGATCTATGTAATTATTTTTTTTGTATCAATATAGTTTTAATATTTGAAATTTTGTTGATAAAATGGTATAAGCTGTGAAATCTATATCTGTTATATTTGATATATGAATGTAGTATTTTTTTTGTTTCGTTGTTTGGGTTTGGACAATGGCAGCTGTACCCATAATCGACTGATTGAGATCACGCCCTTGTTTACACTCTCTATAAGACGAAGATCTGTCAGCTTGAATAAATATCACTTTTTGGGATTCTCTATGGTTAACACTTTCTTTTTTTTAATTTTTACTAGTATTTTCTGCGCATAAAGCGAGACACTATGGAATCGATTGGAACTGGTCTGATTTCTTTCACAAAATTCTGCACTAATTGGACAAATAGAATTAATTAGATCTTTCAACAAATTAAAAATGTTATATTAAAGACTTTGCGTTGCTTAATACTAATACTAACATAACCGGATCGTATGTCTACAAATTATAACCACTCAAATTTGACTGCAGCTTTTGACTTTCAAATGGAGGCACTTTATGCGTTACAGGAGGTCGCATTTGGGGGTGGAGAGAGGGGACTGTAAACTTGTGTATTAAATGTTCGTTCTTAGTCTATCTAACAGTTTGAAAACCCTCAAAAATTCAAGGAAATACGAAATGAATTGAAACCAATTCTCCACTCTCGAATTTTGGAATGTATCCTGTGTCGAACTTAAAGAATTTACGAAAATAGAAGATCATTTTAAAATTGTTATGATTCCAACTATATAAGACCAATGCGTATTGATTTCTCATTTTCCGTAAATTTATTTCGTAATGGAAAATTCATTTGCTACGCCTTTTGTAAAATTCTCGACATTAACACACATTTTCAATATTAGTGGATGTTTTAGTACATTCCTCACATGCTCAATAAAAGACATCTTTTTTCCAAATAATAATTTATATTAAGTAGGTTTTTACACGACGACGTTCTTATGAAAAAGTATTATGGACAAAATGGAAGAGAAATTAACTCCCTTAGCGGAAGAAAGTTAAAACATAAAATAAAAGTAGAAAAATCAGAAAAAGAAATAGAGTTACTGAAATGACGGGAGAGGAACAATAATATTTGGCCTTGAAGAAAAACAAACGTCAACTTTTGAATTATTACAAGAATTAAAAGAAAATGTGAAACATAATCTAAATATAAATATAGAAGACTACGAAATCAACAAAATTCACCGCTTAGGAACTAAAAACAGAGAAAAGACGAGGCCGCCACTATGTTCACTTATAAGCAAATGGAAAAAGAACGAAAACATTGAAAATAGAAAGAACCTGACGGAAATTAATATTAATGAAAATTATTCAAAGGAAATGTTAGAAAAAAGGAGAATGGCGCAAGCAGAACTAGTTGAAGAGAGGAAAAAAGGTAATATAGCATATTTGAAATATGACAAACTAGTAGTTAAAGAGAACAAAGATACCCAAGAGAAGAGAAAAAGAGAATCATCTGCTTCCCCCTCTACTTATAATAACCTGCCTAAAAAACAACATACTTATCTCCAATCAAGTCAAACAAGACAAATGCTTTTGATATTAAATCTAACTCTTAACTACTACTACTACCAAAAAGCAATAACAATTAAGAATCGGCAAACGTAACCCAAAACTAACCTAAGAAACTGGCAATAATAACGAAACAAGAATACACCAACCTCCCGCAAGCCGACTGGTCCTTGCGTGGGAACCACAACTCTCCAACAATAAGCGGAAATAATAACAAAAATCATAAACAAAAGAAATTTAAAATCTACATCGTACCCCGGACCTTCAATGGGTTGGATTTATTGTTAAAAAACATATAACAAAATATTTGGAAGGATTTGTTGATATCTCGGAACGTATTGCGATAATGAATTTGAAATGACCTGGATATAAGGATCCTTGGTCTATTGTACAAATATATTCGCATACTGAACAATCGAATATAGAAACAATAAATACAAGATCAGAATGGAAAAAATTGGAGGAGGCCTTTGCCGATTGGCAAACAGATCTACAGAAAATGAACAAGTAGCAAATACTTCTAGTATTACTTACTTAACGTTTTATGTTTTATATTTGTATTAAAATATTGTTATTAGTTGAATATTGACTATATTTGGCGTTAATTTTGTAGAAATTCATTATACATAATTAAATGAAACTACGTGATGTAGTATTATTTCTACTTTCTTTAAGTTCTTTACCACGACCTAGGTTTCGCAACGTAAAGAAAGTAGAAATAATACTACATCACGTAGTTTCATTTAATTATGAGTATTGTTGTTAGGTTAAGCGAATCTGAAGCTATTATTATTATAGGTGTTTATAGATTAATTCATTACGATGTTATGTCCCGAGGTAAAATGACCGTTCACTCTCAAAAGGAAATATTGAAAAAATTACCGATCAAAAATCTAAAAAGTGGAAGTGTCTTTTTTAGGTTTTTTTAATTTTAATATCTCATAATCCCAGCGAGTTAACCAAAATATATGAAGCGTCGCATTTAAGATCCTAGCCTGTGTTTAGAGCCATATTTTTTTAAACCTTTTGGAGGTACTTCCATAACACTGTTGTAGTTTTTTAGATATTACCTAGTATATTAAAATAAATAAAAAAGGTCACGTTTTATGCAGGTGTATACTTAAAAATGTGTATTAATGAGTCTAACCGTTAGTTTTTTAGATAATTTTTTATAAAAAAATGAAGGGGAAAATCAAATTGAAGGTAGGAAAATAATTATTGATTATGATTGTCTTATTTTATATTCAGTAACCCATAATCATAATCTAATATAACAACAGCCTATATAGCCACATATAGAAAGTTGAAAATTGTTGCATAATATATCTATTTTTAAATTCGTTGTTAAATTTACGTCTCCGAAATAAAATCCCTTTTCGCAAGTAACTGTACTCAAATAATACTCGATATTGTAAATCGGACAGGTTCATTGACCTCGAAAGTCGACCGCAACTTATAAATATTTGAGTGGGTTTCAGTGACAACCCTAACCATATCTCGAGTGGGTCCATAAGAGTGCGCCCGCAGCACGCCGCCATCCGGGCCTACCCCGCCAAGGGTTGAGCCGTAAATAAGCGTTCGACCTTCACATGAACATTTTCGTTCGTGTGATATTTGTCTTTTTATATATTCGCTTCATAAAATTTACTTATTTTATTTCTGATACGCAAATATTTTCTTTTGTATTAAAAAAAAGTAAAATTAAGCGCCGAAAGTTCCTGTTTTTTACAATAGGGTATTTAACTAAATTTTGTTTATTACTAAAATCGAATAAATAATAACATTAAAAGCGGTTAAAATAAATATATAGTACCTAGGACATTTCGTTACAAAGTGTTATAACTTTGTAACTTGACTTAAAAAATAACGAACGAAAAATACGATTCCTGCGAAAACGCCCCATACAAAACACAACTGGCTTATGACGTCACTGGCCTTCTACTTAGTATTAATTATAAGGGAGTTTATTAAATATCTTTAGTATGTCGTTAAATATTGCGTTTAAGTTATACATTGCATATTATTTTTCTATTTTTTTCGTATGGAAGCTAAATTCATAATAACTTTTTCAAATTAATTAACAAAAAGATTGACACTTTTCATATTTAGAAGTTTCGATTAATTGTTTGTTATATGCATTATTTTTTTCATCACAAGGTTTTTTAAATCTACTCTGCGGTTTCAAAATATTTTTACAAAAAAACATTAGTTAAATACCCTATTTGACATTTTATTTCGCTCCAAAGTCGAGCTAAGTCCACTGTCACAATATCGTAAACGAAAGAGTTCGAGTCCACAGCCGCTGTTAATATTAGATTTTAAACTGACGTTATTTCTGTATTAAATTTTTCGATGTCAATTCTAACAACGCATGAAATAATACGCGGCTTATGAATGAAGTCGCAATGTCATCTCAGAAGTAAATTAAGGACGAACTTCGACAAAATGTTCAATTTTTCATAATTTATGCTCTAAATGGTTTAACCACTAATATTATAAATATAAAAGTTACGTTTGTCTCTGACGCTCATATGCACCACACACGGTCAGGATTGTCAGTCGGACTTACTAATGGTTAAAAACGTATTTCTGTTTCTCTTTAACTGTTAGTCGAGTCGGAACAACAGTCTACTTTAACTTTCGTGCCATATTGCACGGTTCAAGTGCTAAAGTATCGATACGAAATAGGTTTTTAACCATCAGTAAACGCGACTGAGAGTCCTAACCGTGTGTGGTGCATATGGACATGACTGACTCTGTGAACTGCTGGTTACAAAAGTTTGTATGTTTATCTACGAGTAAGGAATTTTTATTTACAGACGTTCATATAATGTATTATGAACTGACATGTAAGTCAAATACATAATTGCACAAAATGTGGGTAAGAAAGAGAAATGTATAGTTCCTTCAGAAATAAGGAATAAAACCTTTTTCTAGTCACTTCTTCAAATTGGCTTAAGTAAGCAACTTCTTCAAATTATAGATAACCTGTAATCTTTACATCTCCACTACAGGTTCGTCGTACTACAAATTTTTCGCGAAGTCGCGGCTAACAGCTAGTTTTTCACATTTAGAGTATGAATTTGTACGGGAAAATCAGACAATAATTTTTAAAAATTCACTCTATACAAACTAACATATTAGTTTTAATAGACAATAAATAGTTATATCCATAGTTAATGGCATAGCACTTATAAGATATTGGTACATAAAGAACACCTAATAATATATTTGTACATCATAAATGCAACCATATAGTAAAAAATCAAAAGCAAAAAAATCCAATAAGGAGACAATATACAAAAACCTGTCAATTTTTACTTTTAATAAATAATTAGGTACATGAGTCAAGAACAAGCCGGAAATCGAATAAAACGCAAAATGGAATAGTACAATTTCTATAAGGTTGTTCGTTCTATACTGTGCTCTAGAACCGAATACCTTTAAAAACTTTAGTAGTTGAAGGCATTTTGTTAAACAACTTAGTGCTATTGCATATAAAACTTGTGACATTTATCAACTACCCTTCTTTTTCTGTATAAGCTTTTTCTGTGAGGATGTTCGTTCTATACTGTGCTCTAGAACCGAATACCTTTAAAAACTTTAGTAGTTGGAGGCATTTTGTTAAACAACTTAGTGCTATTGCATATAAAACTTGTCGTGACATTTATCAACTACCCTTCTTTTTCTGTATAAGCTTTTTCTATAAGGTTGTTCGTTCTATACTGTGCTTTAGAACTGAATACTTTTAAAAACTTTAATAGTTGGAGGCATTTTGTTAAACAACTTAGTGCTATTGCATATAAAACGTGTCGTGACATTTATTAACTACCCTTCTTTTTCTGTATAATATTTTTATATAAGGTTGTTCGTTCTATACTGTGCTCTAGTACTGAATACTTTTAAAAACTTTAATAGTTGGAGGCATTTTATTAAACAACTTAGTGCTTTGGCACATACAACTTGTCGTGACATTTATCAACTACCCTTCTTTTTCTGTATAAGCTTTTTCTGTAAGGATGTTCGTTCTATAATGTGCTTTAGAACTGAATACTTTTAAAAACTTTAATAGTTGGAGGTATTTTGTTAAACAACTTAGTACTATTGCATATAAAACTTGTCGAGACTCTGGAGAATCTGTGATTAATAATTTTAATATGATGTCTGTACTTAGTACGATACTCTTGTCCATCACAGTTTAAACAAGTATTATTAATATTTTTTTGGCATTTATAATATTTTCATATCCGTGAGCACTTACCGTAGTCGTAATGTTCATGCTTAGAAATCTTCGGAATCTGAGTCTTTGGATTTTAGACCTACTCAATATCGATTTGCATGTATCTGAAGAACTGCTATAAAATAGCTAATTTTATAGCAGTACCCCAAAACGGCCATTGTGTTATGAAAAAAATCATTATAATTGCAATGACAACAAGCAAAACAGACATCCTTTACGTCGTCCACTCCGTACCATTCCACTACCTTCTTTATGAGAAACGTAGCAGAATTTAGTTTTTGAGTTTGCTCTGGGATATGAATTTTCCAATTTCATTTTCCATCTATAATTACACCAGAGAATTTAACATGATTAATTGTATTTACATTTGTCAGTTGCCGTTCGATCAAGTCGTTATCACATTATTTATTCAGTTCCATTTGCTTTATCCATGTTTAGGAATAAATTATTGTCTTCGAACCGACTATGTAATATGTTGAGGATTTCTGTTATTTATTTAGAAAGGTGGTCATGAATATACCCTTTTTTAATTAGTATCTTTTATTGCTATGCCAAATTTCAAATTTCTACATGAAGTGTTTCTATCAGAAAATGACTGTGACAGACAGCCAACGGACACGCAAAATTAATTAATAGAGTTCCGTTTCTCCTTTTGAGACGAGGAACCCTAAAAATGTGTATTGGAATTATAAACCATTATAGTTAACATCCATCTGTAGAGAGTTTCACTTCTAATGAAACTCTTGTATTATTTGGAATATATATATATATATATATATATATATATATATATATATATATATATATATATATATATATATATATATATATATATTGGACAATCACCTTTTAAAGTACTCCTTTCGTGTCCCCATGAAATTAAAAATAAAAAACAACATTATTAATGAATATTTTTTAAATTTCGTAGATATATTACGGAATAAGACCATTAGATGTTATGTTTCTATGTTTATATTAACAAATTTTCAAATACTTTACCTTTTTTTGTAATAACGCAGGGGAGCAATGTTGATTTTCATACAAAAACACTATGTCCCCAAGTACAGGTATCAACAAACACTCGCCATTTTTTCATGTTGATGTTAATATATGGATATTAATATATGGATAGTTAACACATCATTTTTCATTCAGTCGATACTTTTATATTTTTTTAAATTTTTGTCCCGAAGGACAATCAAAACATCGCTTCTACTACGTTAAATGAAAAAAAATCCAAACTTTCTCGAGAGATGGCGCCAAGCGATCATTATTAGCAGGAGCCGTGGTCTATTATTACGTCGGCAAGACGCGTCAAAGTCAATTCTGTACTGGTCGGACTTCAGTACGCGGTGAGCTCTCAAAGGGTGTACGTGGGTTATTGCCGGTTTGCTGAGTTACGACGTAAATTTTGGTAAGGTGTTACAATATTTTGCTATTATTATTTGAATTGACCGCCTTTTTTATTTAATTTACCACAATCATTGGGTTTCATTGTATAAATATTAATTTATAATCCATTCCCCCGCGTCACCGAAACGCGATAACGTAAGAGAATATATGGCAAAGGTGATGAAGTTGTTATAATAATAATTTGTCAATTTGTGTCATAATAATTTATGAAAACACTGTATATTGTATTTACATAAACTTATTGTTCAGAAGATTTTGTCTGTGACACAAAAAGTTTGAATAACAATTGATTAAATATCTTAATTCAGGTTACAAAACGTAAAGCAAAAATGCCACTTAATGCGGCAGAAAAACAGAGACGTTATAGAAAACGGCTGAAAAATAATCTCGAGAGTTACGAAGAGGCAAAAACGAAACAAAGGGAACGATACCATAAGACAAAAAGATTAGTCAAAGATTTAACTCCAAAAGAAAAGTTCAATGCAAATAAAATTTGGCGGTTACGAAAGAGAGAACAAAAAAAAAGAAACAGATGGTAGAAAGAGTGATAGCAAATACACCACCAAGACAAACCTTCTCTGAGACCTGATTCTAGGTTACGTTTACAGGATTTTCATGAAATCTCACATCCTTCCAACCCCCTTCAACAGCCAGCTACACGACTTCAAGCTGCATGGTCATCATTTAATTTGGTATCTGATTCACCACCTCCAGCTAAACTAACTGCTACACCGCCACCACCAACCACTCCTCCATTACCTACATCGCTATCACTAATCTCATCATTAGATTTTCTGACATAAGCTGATTTGCTACCAGTCACACCTCTACCAGAAATTTCACCACAAGCTTTTTCAACAATAACTACTCCAAGATCATCAATTCCAGTATCAGTTATTCCAACATCAAAGACCCCACAAGTAAATAGACTTTCTCCTCCTACCTCATCATCAGCTAAAGCAAGAGGGCGAAAAAAAGTAAAAAAGACAGATCGAAAGTATACAAAGAAAATGACATCTTAAAGCAAGAAAATGCGATGCAGAAAAAAAAGTATGAAAAATACAAAAAAAGATACCAAAAACATAGTGAGAAACACAAAAAGAAGATTTAAGGTATAATGTTTTGAGCAAATCCATTAAAAGACGTTTAAAAACCCAAAATCAAAAAAGGAAAGACAAATAATTAAGAAAATATTTTCAACAATTGAAGTTAACGACTCACGAATGCAGAAATAATTGCTGAAAGAGAACTTAGGAGTAGATAAAGTAATAAAAACTAAATATTGCTTAGACAGAGTGACATTGTAGAAGAAAAAACAAAAAGTTTTTACTGAGAGATGACATTACATGAGCGGATGCTGGAAAAAAGGAAACCATAACAAAAAACAAAGTCAAGGTACAAAGACGTTATTTATTAGATACCATGAAAAACTTGCATCAAAGTTTTAAGAGAGAACCCAGACTTTCATGGCTTATTTCTACTTTACTCGAAACAAGCCGTTTGTTGTAGTATCTGCCACTATTGATACACGAGACATGTGAATGTACAAATCTCATACAAATTTTGCATGAGAAGCCAGTGCTTTGAGAAAAAATGGAATTACAGGAACTGATGACCCCAATATTCTTATATTATTTACAGTTTTTGATGTCAATTCAAAAGAATGTATGTATGGAATTTGTGACAAACGTCGGAACAAAAAAAATAAATATAACATTGAAAAAATGACTAGATAGAAAATGGACAGAATAGACCAGAAAAGAAGAACAATATGAAAAAGATGGCGAGATGATGAAATCTACAAAAAACAGAAGAGAAGAGCGCACTGAAGATGTAAACATTTTTATGACAAGATTCGAAAACGATTTATCTGCATTTAAAAAACACGTCTTTAATATAAAATCTCAGTTCTGAAATTTTCACCGATGTTTATAACAAATCCAGCCAAATGAATGCATTATTGTCGCAGATTTTAGTGAGAATTATAACTGCAAGTATACACAAAGAAGTCCAATCCCATCATTTTGGCAGATCTCGGAATCAAATCTCAGTTCACACAGTTGTTGTGTATACATTTGATTTGTCATAAAGTTCATTCATTTTGTAGTATTTCTGCATGCAACATTCATCAACCAGCTACCATTTGGTATCATTTGGATCCGATTTTGAAGTAACTAAGGCCTGAGTTCAGCAACGTTGACACTCTGACTCTGACGACCCTAGCACGCAATATAAGAAGAACCAGAATGTTTATTTAATGACTACGAATACTTTTACAACGGGTTTCAAGCTATGACGTGGTCATTTTTTGAAGCTGGCCACGGTAAGGGCCTAACTGATCGTGTTGGAGGATTTTTGAAAAGGACAGCCTACAAAATTGTTGCCAATGGTGAAGATATTGCGAATGTTTCGCAATTTTACGACAAGATGAATCGTGTCAGTAAAATAAAGCTATTTGTGATTGAAGAAAAAGATATTCATGCCTTACAGAAAGCTCTTCCAACTAATATTCCAATCCTCGCGGGGACGATGTAAGTCCATGTAAGACGATGTAAATTTAGCGATTGCTATGAAATGTTAAGGTACGGAGATTTGAGCTGCTTTTGCGAGAAAGGAATCTCCGGAAAAGAGGATTTTGCTCATGCCTCGAACCAAAGATGTACGATTTAAGAAATGTATACAGATCATGATGAAAGCTTATCTGTTAACTGTGATGTGGATATAGCAAATAATGATGCACCCCAAAATTGTGCTTTATCTTCGGACGATGCCAATCTCTTGATTGTACTAAAAATTACCAAAGAATTACAAGACATTACTAATAAAAGACGAAAAGTATATATGAAGAAGTATATGCCCACTCTTCTGACGATGAACAACCTTGTTCAAGTTACAATAAAGAAAATTCTAAAATCGCAATTGGCGATTTTCTACTCGTAAATATTTACCCAGATTCTGCCAAAAAGAAAACTTTCACGTACGTTTACAAAACGTATAGCGACGTCGAAGATGATGTCGAAATAAAAGTGATGTTTTTAAGAGTGGCTGATAAAAATACCACACAATTTCGGTTAGATGAAATTGACATTTCCTACGTGGATTATGAAGATGTGGTCCAGAGATTACCAAATCCTGACATCGTTAAAAGGAGACATCGTATGTATTACCAATTCAAAACTTCAGTAAATATTTTCGAGAAGTGAAAATTGATATTAGAACATCGATTCATACGTTAGAACATTCCATAAAGAATATTCTAACGCATGAATCGATGTTCATAGATTAAACGAGCAGATTTAAATTTAGAATTTAATTTTAAGTTGATCTCGCTAAATATTAGCTTAAAAAATGAGAAAAAATTTCATATTATTTGTTTTCGTGAAGCAATTGTTTCTATGTTTATTTTTTATTGTTGTTTTTCTTAATTTTCATTTTTTTAGTTAACGGATTTTCAAAACATTCTCTGTTGTTACCACTTAATTTTCTCTTGCTTTACTAAGTGTCGCTAAATTTTCGAACATGTTTTGAAAGTTTGTCACAATATGTACATTCATTTATGCATAAAAAGTATTATTGTAAACATTTAAGGTATCGAAATGTTCAAGGTAATGCAGTGGACCTTAGAAAGTCATTTGTTATGTGATTAAATAAAGGCTGATTACAATAATGTCTGTAGTTTGGTTAATACCAATCAATAATTTTTTTACGATTTTTTTAACTTTATGCTCTTTTCATAATCGAATATGTAAACGGAGAAGCTATCTAAAAGCTAAATATTCGAAAATCACAGTCAAATACTTCGATTTTTTTATATGTATGATAAGGTCCAGTCCCTTTTTTTTATCGATAATGGATTTACGTCTCTAGGGCATACTTTCGACGAGCCAGACGGCAAATACTTATTGTAGCGACCTTCATAGTGTCCTAACTTATTAAGATAGCTACTTATTCGCTTCGTTCTTGTTTAACATTTTCGCGAAAATAATTCTCAAAATAATTCTCTAAAGAAGAGCCTAACCAACTTTAAATCTGCTTTTTCCAATGTTTTTTGCGTCAGCTTCATTCATACAAATCGTCAATAGTATTCATAACCTGATAATGTCTCACACCACAACTATGTGTTTATTAGTGTTTGTGTTTTTAAAAGCATGATAACGGTCCGAACTACGTACTATCTACATCGCTTTTAAAAGCCCTTTCCTTTTCGAACTAATTACAATGGTTTCGTTTTTCCTAAGCAGCCTGTCGTAGATCGTAAGTCTACGAAATATTCCCTAGATTATTTCGATTTGGGTATAAATGCACTTTAGAACCAGAAATATTTCGACATTTTTTTATATCATATGAAATTATACACATTAAAAACTATATACCTGGAAATAAATTCTGCAGTTGATGACTATTTATTATAAAAAAATATTTTGTTTGTTTGCGATGGAACAGATTTTAACCACTTTTTCCAGTTATTTCACTTATTCTTTTATCACTAACTACTTAATACACAATTAAAAGCATAATCTGTTTCGGAATTATTAAGTATTTATAACAAATATTAATAATCGAAATTTAATATTTCCTTTTAACATATAAATTTAAACAACTACATTTTGCTTATATGTTGTCGACAATCAAGAAACAATAAAGTCTATTTCTTTTATGGCATATATCTTTTTCTGATATTTTATGGCATTCATTTCACTTTGTAGTTGTCTAAATTTCAAATATATTTTAAATTCACATTCTTTTTTTCATCTTTGTCATTTTATTATTAATTTCATTACTAATAAAAAGTTTAATATTGAAAATATTTATTGTTGATTATTTAAATTAAGCCCAGCCTAGCCGGGCCGAGCCGGGCTGGGATTTTGCTTATTCTTTCGAAATATTTATAACTATTATTTTTTTTTAAATATACATTTTTTATAGAAGTTAGTTTTTAATACATTAGCCGCGGCCTGAAATTATTTTAGTTACTTATATGTTAGGTTAGGTTAGGTTAAGTTAGGTTAGGTTAGGTTAGGTTAGATTAGGCTGGGTTATGTTAGATTAGGGCAGGTTAGGTTAACTTAGGTTAGGTTGGGTTATATTAGGTTAGGTTAGGTTATGTTAGGTTAGGCTAGGTTGGGTTATGTTAAGTTAGGTTAGGTTAGGTTAGATTAGGTTATGTTAGGTTAGGTTAGGTTAGATTATGACATATATCTTGTTTGGATATTTTATGGTATTTAGTTAATTTTGTAGTTACCTAAATTTTAAATATTTTTTAAATTAACGTACTATTATTTCATTTTTAAAAAAGCTTAATATTGACAATATTTATTATTGATTATTTAAATTAAGCCCAGCCTAGCCGGGCCGAGCTGGGCTATGGTTTTGTTTATTCTTTCGAAATATTTATAACAAATATTTTTTTAATATACATTTTTTATTGAAGTTATTTTTTAAACAATTTTTTTAATACATTAACCACGGCCGAAAATTATTTTAGCTAAATATATCATTTGTATTTTTTTTTTATACATAGTATATTATAAGTTTATATCTTAAAAATTAATTACCATAATTATATTTGTTTAGTAATGGCAAATGCAAAAGTTGATAGTTATAAATTAAAAAAAGAACGTCGAACGACGAACCGAGCTTTTACATCGACTATTTCATTACCTACAATACCACAGTAACTAGGGATCCTTGCAAGATCGAAATCCGATCCCGATCTCTCCAAATCAAGGGTAAGTTGCTTAATCTGGAGAATTAGGAAGCTACAGTTTACGGAAAAAGGATTAGCGCGGCGGGACTGCACAGAATCTAAGGAGTTAGCGTTACTAACTCACTAACTCAAATGATAAACACAATGATACTCGTATTTATGGCGTAGGGCTTAACCTATTTTTTCTATTCATTACACTTAATTTTTTTCAAGTCTTTAAATTATAATTTCTCTTTTTGGAAATAAGACATGCTTATTATTGTTTTACGAATATCTCTACTTTTTCTAGCATTAGTTCGTTATTTACCTTGTTCCGTAACTTGAAGAAGTAAATTGTAAGATTACTAACGTCTCTCTCTCTCACTCTCTCTCTCGATCTGATTCCTGTCGCAGCCATTTTTTTTTTGAAAACGTTTGATGTAGAAACTTTAAATTTGGCGTAGACATAGATCATATTAACCGACATAGCTTGGTGTTAATACTTGAAATTATTCATACGGTAATTTTTGAGGTAGCCAGATTAATATAAGATTTTTTTCTTCTGTATATCGTGTTGCAAATTTCTTTCAGAATTTCAAATGACGTACTCTCAGATGTATTTGCACCGAAACACGCAAAAAGTGTAAAATCCCCTTCCCCTGCTAGAAAATACAGAGCCAAATATCATAAAAAAAACCAGAGTTACTATAATCTGGCTAGAAGATTACAGGAAACTTTAGCAATTTTCCTAGATTTTATAGTTTTTTAGAAATTTACACCTAAATATGTACAGAATCTTTGTAGTCCGAGTTCTACTTGACGTACTGACGGATTTTTTATGACGTTGAGATGATATAAAAATAACAGGCTACGATTTAGTTTATGCCTGATTATTCATTTTTTTGCGCAGTGAACTTAAAAATATGTTATATATTTTCGAAACTTATTTTTTTTTTGCGTTTTACTTTATTGAACATTAAAGCCTTCATGTCCCTTTTTCTTTGACGTCATTATACCATTTGACGTCAAATTGCGCTAAGCATAATACTTATATCGAATAAAAGTTTCTAGCATAATGTTTGGAGGTTCCTTAACTCCCTAGTTTGGAAATAGCCTAGATTATTATCGTAAAGAATGTGTACTCGTTGAAACATTGCATTGACTTAAACAGGTATTCCGAATAATACTTGTAGATCTTGGAGGAAAGAAAAGAGTAATCTTTTTAACTCACAATTAAATGAAACAATGTGATGTAGTATTATTTCTACTTTTTTTAAGTTCTTTACCACGACCTAGGTTTCGTTGTATTACAACATCTTTAGGTGGGTTATTAGCAAAGATTCCTAAAGATGTTGTAATATAACGAAATCTATGTCGTGGTAAAGAACTTAAAGAAATTAGAAATAATACTACATCACGTAGTTTCATTTAATTGTGAATAATGAATTTCTACAAAATTAATGCCAAATATATTCAATATCTTCACAAGTTGATTTGATAACTTACTGTTATTGTGTTATGATTAATTAAAATTCATTTGAAGACGCATTGAAATATATATATATATATATATATATATATATATATATATATATATATATATCAAAAATAGATATATACATATCAAAAAATGTATAAGATATTTTAAAAAATGACTTATTACCTACGAGTAAAAGTTTCCCATTCCCAAGAACCATTTACAAATCCTTATATTATTTTTATTTTCATACACAAGTACTTATATTACCTAGTACGCCTTTCACAAATGCAAAAATATCAAGAATTTCACAAAAACTACAAGACATAAGTTACCGTTACAGTTTCTTATAATTTTCTTGTAAATTCCAGGAATGTTGGAAACAAGGGGATGGTGGATGCACTTTTTCACAATTTGATGTAGATTTTTGAGATTATGCCATAGGAAATTCATTTTTTTCATACTTTTAGAATGAGTAGTTTTAGAAATACATCATTCCTATATATTTTTTTGAATATTTTTTAGTAATATCTGAAGATAAATTAGCTAAAATTATTGAAAAAAAATCGGGGTGTGGCTGTGTTGGGAACACAGTCGTATGTTTTACGTGAATACGTTGTACGATAAGGGATAATATTTAAATTTTCGCGTATAGGCCGACGTTGTATGAAGTTTTCTTAATTTTTAACTTAAACACCGTATATATTCACCATAACCATTCTATTCTAATGTTTTATAACGCAACCGATAGCTGTCATCTGAAATGAAAGAATGATCTTGATGTGAGCTGTCGACTAAAATAAGCATCGTAGCTTCCCCACGTCAAAATGTATACTAAACGGAAATTATGCGAGGCGGTGAAAGGTTCTCAAAATGGCGGTGCGTCGCCCTCCGCCGCGCGCGATGCATCACAGTCCCTACTAAACGTAACGAATTATTGGATCCTTTAACTATCGAGTGGTGTAATTAAATTTTGGACGTAGATGACATTTACGTAGCTGCTATGTCAAACTCTATTTCCCGATTTTCTTATTGTCAAATTTTCTGAATTGACTTCCATTAAGGAAGCTAATTTGAAGACGTACTCACGTCAAAAATATATGAGTGTTTGATGTCAGTTGTTGTAAATTTTTTATCGCTAGCTATTTGTAAAGGTAGAGTCATTACAAAAATATAATTTGATAGCACCCGCTTTTTCTACATTAAAGTTATTTTTTTTTCATCGTAAACGTCCTTTCGCTCTTGACCAGTACCTTTATATTTAAGGATTATTTTTTTTATTTCTTAGTTTATTTTGCTACAGAAGCGTGTTCTTAGTTTTTTTATATTATACTATAATAAATACTATAATTTTACTTTCTAAGTCCTTTTGTGTTTTAAGAATAAACAATTTTTTGGGGCATGAAACAAAATTTAAATTATATTTAATGAGGACACACGAATCTAGGTATTTTTCACGAGTGACATTGAACTTAAAATTACTTTATTAATGTTCGCGTAAACCAGCCATTTCATCTAAGGCGTCACTATTACATGGAACTCTCCTTGTTAGCTTGGAGCAATCAAGTTCTTCTATCTTTCTGACGGGGAATAGTATTTAGTGTCAATTTAGTGTATATAATCTGCAATAAAAGTATTTTTTATAAGCTGGTCTTAATGAAAATGCCAGATCATCACTACAAAATTATATATTATGATGACAATTTATTGTCATCATTTCTTTCATGCAACATTTAATTAAATCATTCAGTTTTCATGCAAAATTTAATTAAATAATTCGAACGTCTAGAAGTGGGTGAAAATTTAGTTGAAGGATTCCGTTACATTCATACATCATACATGTGAAGTTAACGAAACTGTGTTAAAAACGGAAAATGGCGATATGTAAACCTTTTATTTTTAATATTGAATATATTTGACGTTAATTTTGTAGAAATTCATTATCACTTAATTTTTATTCACAAGTAAATGAAACTACGTGATGTAGTATTATATCTATATATCTACTTTATTTAAATTATTAACCACGACCTAGGTTTAGTTGTATGACAACATCTTCAGGTGGGCTGTTTGAATTATTTAAATTAATCTCTTCAAATTGTCCACCTGAATTCTCTCATTTCAGTCGACAGTTATAGATTGCGTATATAAAACATTAGCATGGTTAAAAATTAAGAAAACTTAATAAAATATCTGCCAATATTCTTGAAAAAAACAAATATCGAAATATATAGAAATCGTAGAGTTAGAAAGAGCTTTTCAAAAGCAATCCAGTGATATCCATAAAATACCATATGATACTACATCACGTAGTTTCATTTAGCCCTGTATTTTCCTTTACCTTCACGTGTAAATTTTATTCTTCTTTATTCTTATTTTGGCTATCTGTCCAGCTTACCTGTAAATAATTTCAAGATTAGGCAGAAATGTCAAAACGGTGCCAATTTTGTATTATAACGTGGAAAAATATTAATTGGTAATTCTCGGAGAGATGGCTTACGATCATATTAAAATTATTCGTTTATGTAACAAAGTTTCCCTCTCCTTTTAACCAGGCCTTTTCCTCTTAGATTAATTAAAGAAAATTGGAAAAACCTTAGGGCATCTATTAGTAAAAATAATTCTTTTGCAAACTTAATTTCTAATTAATTTTGTTAGAAGTACGTAATTTATTATTAATTAAAATCTCTGTTTCATGATACATCGCTCATTAAATATTGTCTTACTTCCTAAATATGCCTTGCGTAAATTTTATACATATTATTCCATAAGACGTTACTAGTAATTTCCACTAAACCCCGACGTAATTGTGCGTAGGGGTTGCGCTAAAAATATAGCGGTCGGCCTTGACTTTTCTACTGGGGTTATATCGCACTATAGTGGTTTACGTTGAGAAGCGGCGGTTATGTGGTAGTTTGAGGGGTCGATACAGATTGTGCTTCCGCGCCGACGATATTTAAAAATGGCACAGGTGGGCCCTGACAGACAAAATAGTATGTCAAGAGTGTGCTACAGCGTATTTTCTGGTCTTCAATCGACAGCCCCTCTTTAAATATTTGGTGTTGTTATTTGGTCCTCTCTGTGAATATGGACGCAAAAATTATTTTTTACTAGGTAAGTCTTATTGCCAATCGAGGTAATGAAAAAAATGTTTATTTTGCTAAAATTTATTTAATTTCGAATAATTAAATATGCTATCGTCGCTGCTTTTGCCAAGCCTATTGACTTTAATCATAATTTTTTTATCCATTTCTAACTAAAGGGACAAACATGGAAGAGTCTGATAAGATTAACTTCTTTATTCAGCTATGTCTGATTGTTTGCTACATGCTAATTGTGTTCGCCGAGCTTTGAAATTGCAATTTTATGTAAATAGCTACCAGCTTTTTTTAATTATTCAGTTATAAGCCGGATATATGTATTTATACTAATTGTTGGTTTCTTCCAAATTGGTATAAGTAATATTTAGTATAATCGTTGAATTGATTAAAAAAATGTAGTTTTCTTTTTATGGTTTAGCCCATAATACGTTTTTTTCTTTTTTTCAGAACTATCTTTATCTAATGAAAAACCGTTCCACGGTAAATTTTAACAGCACAGTCCCTTTCTCTCAGGTTCGAAAAAAATTAAATATACAAGAAATATATCCAACTACGGTTACATAAGTTGGGTATTTAAAGAAATGTAGGAAAGGAACTAGCACAAAACGGATGAATAGAAACTGGTTACTACTCTCTAAATGAGAATTAACTCACAATTTCCGGAGTAATTTAGTTTTTCAGTAAATTAAGATAACTGAAAATCTTGTTAAAATCTTGAAGTCTTGTTTAAAATAGATATTTAACATAAGGGTTAAAATAGTTTATGGGGGAATTATTTTGAAATCAAAGTTATGACGACGTGAAATAAAAAAAAATTATATGGTTAGTCATACCGACAACCACAGTCATTTTAGGGTTCCATGACTAAACCAGGAACTCCTATACTTTTGCCATGAATTGCCTGTATGTCACAGCCGTTTTATTTGCAGACTATTAGTGCTGTAAAGCTGAAATTTTTACACGTTTATAACTTCTAAAAAGATAGGAAATAAAACCTTCAAAAAATGTTTATGGTACCACGCGTACATATAATGCAGTTGTGATTTTTTCCTTGTATGCCCCAATGTGTAGAATTTCATTGAATACTTTTTTTTAATACATGAATCCGTTTACGAAATGTCGTTTTTATTACGAGTCACGTGTCCTCAACCCCTGCGAGCTAAGCGCTCTTTTTGTATATATAAGAAAGATCACAATAGTAGTATATATAAAGAAATTAAAACGAAAATTATCATAGATTTGTAGGAATTTACTAGTTTACAAGTATTACTTGGCCAACGATCAACTTATGACATGTAGTTGGATCTGTAAAAAGATCATAGAAATTCTATATAAGTTACTTAAATTAAAAGCAAAAATAATTTTGTATTTTGAAATCTCTATATATTATTTCTCGGGGGTGTTTTTTATCAATACGCCGTATCGTCCTTAATACTTTACTAAAACTGATAATTAAGCTAACATTTTGAAGATTATCTTTGCAGCTAATGACGAAAAATAAACGAACAATTCTAAATTAATTGTTTAATCAATTTGTTTATTACTCTATATATTATTTTCTTAAAGTATGTATATTGTAAACAGCGCCAACCATTGACAATTTGTTTAACTAAATATTATATATTTTTCCCCTTATTTACTTTAGATATTATTAAATATTTATTGCGCTAGAAAATTCGTATTAGTAAATAAAACAATTTGACTTGAAACAGGGTACGGAACCCTCGATGCACGAGTCCACTATATATAAACTGTATAACTAAATAAAATACCTTTCACTTACTTATTTTCACATTATGTTGTCATTTGGTGACTTGGGAATTATTCGCTCATGAGCTAAGTAGTGTATATTTAATACGTTTGTAAAAAAATACCCCAGGCAATACACTTACATGACGAGAAATAATATTAATATTTGTAAATATTTTAACAAAAACACTAGGTACGCTTAAATGTTTATAAGTGCCTAAACGTTTACGGATCCTTTGTATTTACACTCGTACCTAACAAATTTATGTGGTTATATTTTTTTCAAATTTTTCAGTACATGGAATTTACAGTTTTTTTGGAGTATTTAATTTTGCACCCCTGAAATTTTCATATTAATATTTATGAGAGTTAAATATGTGGATTAATATGCTTTAAAACCGTTGCCAGATTCAGGTTTTCACGCCTGGCGGTTACTGAAAAAAACGGCTGTTACAAACGGACACACAGATACTTTAGTGATTTTACAAGAGTGCCGTTTTTCTTATTAATGTATAGAACCCTAACAAAAAATTTTCGGAATCTGGATTGATTTGTTGCAAGGTACCGCAATAAGTGAAAAACTTCACGTGATACTCAAATCACATGACAATATGCATCTACGCACATTGTCTAGAAAAAAAAACGTTAAAAGTAACTCTATTTCGACATATTATTTTAGAACTAACAACCCTTTTCGAGTATTTAATTTTGCTCCCTAAAATTTCCATATAAATACTTCTGAATGTCATGTATGTGGGGAAATGTTACATATATAACCTATAATATGTACCTCAGAAGGAAAAGCGGAACCCTTACAAGATCACTGACGTGTCTGTGTATCCGTTTCTCTCAGAAATCGCTTGACTAAGAACTTTGGCACGGTAATTGAGCATATTAATCAGCATATTTAACAATATAAAATATTCAGTAGGTAACGCTCAAAAATGTTCATATAGAGATTTTAAGTTTTGGGAATTAAATACTCGAAGGAAATTATAAATTCCATATACTGAAAAATATGCTAAAAGTAATCATCCTCCCCCGATATTGCTGAGACTACTAGACTACTGACTACGAGATTACTGAATTTTCAGAAACCTACACCAAGGCTGTAGGAAAACTATAATGATTATTCCAGATTTTATAATTATTGAAATATTCACCACGTTTTTAAGTCTGTGGATGATAGCCAATATATTTTCCTTGAGAAAAATTTATATTTGTAAATACTTTCATAGAAACTTAATGTGCCCCCAAATTTTTCTAATTCCTTAAACATGTACAAAGGCCTCGTAGTTGATTAGGCTTTAATTGTTTATTTACGATAGACTAATTTTTATTAACATAGAGTTTATCTTAATAGGATATATCTACATAGAATTTATCTTATAGGAATCTAGATTTTTAACAGTTTTTAAATATAATTTTACGAGTGCCGCAACTTTCTACATAGAGCTGTGCTGCTACTGTGTCCCTTCTTAGAAAGTTTACCAAAATAGGAATAGATGGCGTTATTTTCTATGTATATATTTTTCTTTTTTACAATAGCACTTATGTGAACATCGCCAGCTAGATGGAGATAGTGTCTTATGACTCGGTTTGTTTCTTCTATAGGAGAAAACAGCGCACAGAAGCAGGTGAAATTTAATTAACTTTCTAACGCTACTGTATTCAAGATTAAATAAGTGATGAGTAGCAACTTCAGAATCTAGAATAATTTAATGGGATATTTGTATTCCCCTAAGGTTATTAGTTGTGCAATTTATTTCAGTGACAAGAAAACATTTTGAGAGTAATCAAGTCTTACAGAATCAGATGGTTGGGAAACGTTTTTCGACGGTAAGATCTGGACCCAATTAAAAAACTGACTTTCTCGAAGATTGAAGGCACAAGCGGAAGAGAAAGACCATTTATAAGGTGGTTGGACAGTGTAGAGAAAGACTTAAAAATTTTAGGAGTCAACAGGTGGAGAAACCTTGCATCAAGTCGTACTGCCTGGAGGGAGCAGATTGGGAAAGCCTTGGCCTGCATCAGGCTATAGTGCTAACAAGGAAGAAGTAAGTTGCCAACGAGGAAGAAATAGTGTTGTTAAGGTCAATCAAATTCTTTCGTATCTCATCCCGTTCTAACGACACATAGTTTCAACGATAATGCAAGGGTCAATCGTCCTACAATAACACGCAACGATCATTATGCGATCATATATCTTCTGAGAATGAAACATTTGTTTTACTGATAAAAAGAATACTTTTCTTAAGTATTTCTTTCATGGAAGTTTGTTTATGATAATTAAGAGTAATAAACGTTAAACTATGAATAAGAAAACGTTAAAAATTTTAACAAATATTAAAAATTAATTATTTCTTCGTAATAAAGGCTTAATCAAATAAATCTCATAGATTATTTATCACATATTTTTGGGAGGAAAAAACCGTGCTTTACCGATACTGTTTATGTTTCTTTGTTTACAACTCGAAACATATTGCACTGATTTTTTTAAAATCATTTTTATCCATGCCCTTACGCTTGGAATCGATTATTTAGGCCATAAAAATGTTACTACATTACAGGGGATTGAAGGAGAGATAATATAGATACAAACGAAATGAGAAAAATGTAAAACTGGAATATCTGACATAGTAGAATAATGGAAAATTTGACAAAGAAGTTGTTTGTTTAATTAATGCAACAATAGTACCATCAGGCGGCACCCTGAGAAAAGTGTTTTTTAAGTATTCCTTAAGAAACTATGTCTTATCGAAACAAAAATTATTCTATAGTATTATTCATAATACATTCTAGTATTCTCTTCATATATAAATTCTTCAATGTTTAGAATAGAGGTTATGATTATATTTAGGTATATTTCTCAGGGAATACCTCACACTATTTTTAAAATGGCATAATCAAATATTTTGATCTGAGCCGAGAATAGATCAGTTTCGGACGTTAAAGGTAATGTAAATATTACACACATGTAACTGAAATGAAAAAAAGTCTGAAAAAATAACACGAGACTTGAGATTATATGCTTTTTATAAAAACTACTACCTCATAACGAGGAGCATACTCCGCTAGGCATTGTAACAAAGGTTTTCATCAAAATTACGAGTCTTACTGTCTGCCAAGTAGACGAGTATACAACCAAACATATTATATTTTCATGTGCTATATATATATATATATATATATATATATATATATATATACCGTCGGATTACACCATACATGTAGAATTTTACAAATGTGTAAATGTGAGTGTCCGGTGGGGGGTGGAATGAGTTGTAATATAGGATGTGCAAGCATTCTGTGTTGAATGTGTGAATGTGTTGGTGCAAGTTTAGGTGTGCACCGTCGATTGTGCATATGTATGTGTGTGTAGTTTAGGATGACTATGAGTTATGATGCAGTTTTTGTTACTGTTATTATTAAATTATATAACAATGCTACTGGAATTCTGACAACAAAATGTGTTGTGGTTTTTCAAAAAACAATGGTGATCTGTCGTACATCCGCCGATTAGGTATTCACTTTTCCGTCTGCATTATATTTCTTAAGCGTATTAAATAACTGAAATCTAAAAATGCAAAACAATTTCATCGACGTAATAAATTAAAATATCTAAAAGATTTATTTTCCTTAAAGCAGGCTCACACGACACTTTTTCCGCTACTGTATCGCTTACGAGGCGTTGTGATGACTACTGTGCGGACTGTCATAATAGAAATGACGTCACTACAAGCTCCGTTACGAGAACGCTTACTGGAATTCTGTAATAGATCAAGTCCTACTTTTCGTACTTGTTACTCTGCTACGTTTAAACGTTAACCAATGGGAAAGTAGCGTTTTGTCACGTGGGCATGTGTTTACTACAATTGCCGATAGTCGATCGACTTGACTACAGAAGGCCGTTATATGTCAACAAAAATGAGCGTTATTTGTATTATTATTTTATATCTATACTGATTTTAATAATCTAAATATATTATAATAAAATTGTAAAATTTCAGGTACTTTTTGTTATATAAGAATTGGAATTGTTATATAAAAATTGGATCTGCAATTGGTATCGAATTTTCAATAAAAGAGTACAAATTTGTATCAAATTACTTTACTAACATATGTAATATAATGAAATTAAAAAATTATTTATGTTTTACACGTGAATTTAATAACCATTATTAATCGAATTACATAATTCAGATGGATTGGATTTGTAAATGGCTCTGAATATTTACAAACCGAACTCAGCTGTATCGTGTGCAGCCCGTATCATAAAGCAGCCATTACAGCATCCAGTGCAGCTCGTTTAAACCCAGTAGCGACATCAAGTAAGCAACCCAGTAGCAAAACAAGTACCGAGTGAGCAATACTCTATTTATTTTCCCAGCAGTCAAATGAAGCACAAAAATAAATTTTTGTGCTTCATTTCATTTGCTTTATTAAACTTCTAATTAAAATATATTTCCAATCAAATAAAAAAATGATCAATCTTATGTGGAAATAATTTTTTATTGAAATAATAATATGACTTCTAAATTAAAAAAATTTAAACGAACATACGGTGAAACGGGCTTTCGAGTGAAGCTAGAAAGTTGCCTTTATACTACTTATGGAAAAGGTAAGTAAAAATATTGAAATATTGAAAAAACATTAAGGTACCAATTTATGATCCCGTATGCATATGCACAACACGAAGTAGGCACTCGAATAAATGCGTATGTCATGCTGCCGTGTATAAAGCTGGTCGGAGCTTAACCTCACGCAATGATATGAAACTCACACAGTTATGAATGCACACCGACACGAAATGCGAATATACAAAAGTACACACACCCTATTAACACAAAATCACGCATACATGAGGAGCACAAGATGTCGGCGGCGCGCAAGCGCGTTTCCCGCGCACGCGCACAGGTTGGCAGAGAAAGGTTGCCATATAGAAATTTTTTTCATTTCATAATGTTGATGTTTGAAAAATTTATTTTCCTCTTGCCATAGACAGACAAACTATTTTAATCTACGTGTTTCAGAACTATCACTTTATTAGATCATAGCAGTAAACTAATTTTATTAAATACAATCGATGTATTTGATAAATATTTGGTAATGGCAGCGTTATCCTTATTCGTTTTGAGTATGAGATATTAAATTTTCATTACTCTTTTGTTTTCTGTCATAGCAACAAAGAAAGTATAATGTTTTTTTTTTAGATTCAGTTGTTTTTTCGAAAGTAAGTATAGGGTAATCTTACAAAATTTTGGAAAACTAGAATTGACAATATAAAAACTCCAAGCATTGTCTAACCTTGCCTATTGTTCATAACCCCAGACATTGAAATTATAAAAGAAAAGTTCCTATTTGATTAAATGATGTTTGTTTATACTATTCATACAAAGCTAATCAAAATTATTAAATTATTTTGCTTTAGTCAAATTTTATTTATCTAACTTAATGACTACAAACAATAAATATTACGTATTATTATATAAAAAATAATTATAATGTTAATCATTACTGTATAAACAATAAAAAAAAGTCAAATTCAATCTACGCACTTAATTTAATCTCAATTAAAATTCTTTTTTTTTCTTTTGAGTTCATTTTAAAAGTTGATTAATTAATAGTAACCAACTTTTGAAACCAACTCAACATTAAAATTGGACTTTATTCGAACACAAATCTTACTATATTATTGTAATGTTATGACTATATAAAAAATTATAAATTTTGGTCTTTGTACTTATTCTTTGTTTTTTTTTTATCACTCTTTGAAAGTTTTAAAATTCCTGACAAATCTTTATAATCTTAACAATTTAATTTACAAATTCTAATTTTAAGTTATATTTGCATTGTTCCATCAAATAAATTAATGTATTAGTAATTAAAAAATGCTTATTTAAAATCCGGACACAAAAACCTCCTAGGCGGCCCTATTTTGAAAGTCATCAGACATTGTCCCGGACACTTTAAAAAGTCCGGGACAAAATCCGAGTAAAAGAGGACAGATGGCAATACTAAGTAAGAACGATTGAAGGGTAATTTTAAAGTCTGCACCACATAAATGTGCTGCCTCGTACATTTTGTTGTCCAGTATATGTGTTGCCTAATACATCGATGTACAGTAAGTTTCTTGAAAATCTGGTCTTGGGCAAATTTTAGATTCAGTAGTTTTGGAATCAGAGGGTGGAGTAAGTTAACTGCTAGCATGATATGCAGATTTATATTGCCTTCACAATGGCAGCCTTAATCTAGTAGGGAAGCATATTTTGACGCCATGATTAAAAGAACTATTCATGAGTCAATCTGTCGACTAATAGTTGTGGGCGAAACTCATCCAAATACCTACAAAGTTTATAAATTCATATATTCGAAACAGATAATATCCACTATCCAGACGTTTCACTAAAAGAGCACACAATCGCATCTTTTAGAAATAGAAAGAATACGACACTGAAGAAAAAGAAAAAATATTTTAAAGGAAGAATCAAAGTTACGTTGAACAGAAATGAGAATCTAAGTATGAGTTCAGTTAATGGTTCCACAGGAGCTCTCCAGAAAATGAAGAGAGATCCTAATGGCAGTACTAACTAAGGTTTAAGGAGTTTTTTTTAAGTTGTTTCGATGCTTTTAGTTTGTGTGGAAATAAAATTGTAAAATGTGTATCTCTTACAGCAAGTGTTATAAAATTGAAAACATCAAATTTTTATATACTTTTCAGAAGTTTAGTTATAAAAGAAACTTAATTTATTATTTCACGTTGTCATTACACCATACATCGATCTAGGACATGAACTTTTTTATTTTCAGACTCCATTGTGAGCTATGTCACTGAAGAGATTAAAATTTAATCAGAAATTTCTAGTAGTGTTATTCCGTGTGGCATTTTTTTGGAGGTTAATATAAGCTCAAAATGATTTGCAGTGTTTTTTAATTACTTATTATTAATTTACTCAGTGCAAAATTAATTAGTTCCAATTGCGTTAATACATTTAAGAAATGTTGCCTACATTTTTCGATGTGTTTTTCCAACATCTTTTTCTAAGTTTTAAAGATACACTCTGTATATTTAAGTAGTGAAATGTAAGATTAACATTTCTGTTAGTTTAATCAAAATACGGTGTACAATTAAACAAAAAAGAGAACACTTAAATAAATATTTCTATATGTACCGGAATGTCTAATACAATTATGCTACTTGACAAGTCTTTTTTTATTTTGGAGTTACATTAGCTTCAGTCCGCATTAGAAATCCTGGTCATATATCTGAGTCTCAGAAAGCCCAATCATATCTCGCAACACAGATGAATGAAGATTTGTGACTGGCGCAATTTCACATTCTTATACTGATACACAATATTCTAAAAATCCACATAGTCCCTCTTATCTTATTGCAAGATTCACAGCCCTTCCCATCTAATGCCTTGGTCTACGTTCTGAGACACTTCTCAATCTCCTTATCCTTAAATATAGTGCTTCTTTTTAGGAGTATTCGTTTACGTTTCATATTCTCATACGATGTAACGAACTCAATTCCAACACCAGAATTTCATTTATAATAAGTCTGAAAAAATTATATCTCCTTTAAATTTATTTTCCACATTCCATTTGCCTTTATATCCTCCTTCTATACTTCTTTAGTCTTCTTTTCCGACTCCTCAATTCTGATCCAAAGTCCTTCTCAACATATTAAATAATATTATTTTTGTCTTTTTTTTGTATTCTGTAATTAAAAATTTATTTGCCGTTTTTCATTAACACGTATTGCTCCTAATATATCCTAATCTATTACCTCGTAAATGTGCTGCAAAATCTGATTGACTGAAAGAGATTGCTACTGTAGCAATAAGGTCACCACCTGCATAAGTTCACCACATCCATAAGAAAAGTAAATAAACAAAATATTATATTCTGTATTTAAATAGATATACTGTAAACATTTTAGGATCTGTATTGCATTTTTTTTTAATTAATATTGTTGAATGAATTACAATTACTACAACTGGGAATACATTTGATTTCGTCCTTAGGTATTTAAATTTTTTTTCATTTTATTTTTTTTACTGATATTTCCACTTCTTACGATCAGTCAGTTATACAGATCTTTTTTTATTCAAGTAAATGTTTAACTAAATCTAAATAAACGTACAAAGGATTCGTAGGCGCATTACATACAAGTATATTTCTCTCTTTAAACTGAAAGATTAAAAAAAAAACAGTAAAGCTCTCGTTTACGCCGCACCGTCTCTTCTGCGCTCAGTATAATTTTAAAATATTCCCATATATTTTACTCAAGAATTTGACATATCTCCAATCATAATGGTATGATGAGCAAATTACTTCATTAAATGAAATACGTAGTAACTGGAACGCGTCACAACGTTCGTGTTGGCGTCCCGTTTCGTGTCCTATTTGCGTGCCCCGAACAGCGACGATGACACGGATCCCTAGAGATGTCATTTTAAGCTAGAAGCAGATGTCAATGTTTAAGTTTGTAATATACCTATGTCAAGTTTAATTTTTTTGTTTATTTGTATTCAAAAACGTTAGGGGCCATTTATATTACTGGTAAGTTTAATTTACTTATCGATCAACAAGAAGTATATATCATTCTACATTACAATGAAGTGATAGCAAGTAAAGAAATTCTAAGAAAAACGCTCGTTAATGATTATTGTTTATTTTCCGGCAATAATCTCAGGGAAAACTCGTATTATTGATGCATCGCATTTCGTTTTCCAATTAGCGTGAAGCGAAGATTGTCATTCTGCACTAAAATGAAGTAGAAGAGTAAAAGTAAAGGCGAAGAAAATCAAACAAAATTAAAGAAAAAAGACGTTTGCTAATGGATATTGTTTACTTGTTGGCAATAACCTGAGATAGCAATTATATTATTATTATGTCACATTTACTTGTGCGTTCTAGTCAAAATGAGACAAATATTATTATGTTGTATTAAAACTTTTGTAACGGATTGTAATAGTAACGGAAAAGGCGAAGAAAAGTAAACAAAATTAAAGAAAAAAGATGTTTATTAATGGATATTATTTGTTCATTGACAATAAACTTAAATAGAAATTATATTATTATTATGTCGCATTTACTTGTGCCTCCCAAGCGACATGAAGTAAATATTATTATTTTGTATTAAAACGTAGTATACCAGTAACAGAAAAAACAAAGACAAAAGACGCCTCTTAATAAATATTGTTTATTTGTCAACAATGATATAACATTTATTTTTCCGACAAAAGTGGGGCAAATATTATTATTTTGTAATGAAATGGAGTGTAGCAGTAACAGCAAGAGAAAGACACTTCCTAATGATAAATATTATTTATTTGTCAAAAATAATCTTAAGGGTTTCTTATTACTATTTAATTATTCTGTATTATAGTAAATATTATTATTCTGCATTAAAATGGAGGGAAGCAATCACAGTAAAAGCGAAAAAATACTTTTTCTACTAATTGATATTGTTTATTTGTCCCAAAATAATTGAAAATATTAATAAAAACAGAATCGAAAAAAAGCTGACCACACGAAAAATATTTTGATTACTTTGGTTTACCGTTGACAAATTTATGCATCCAGTAGATCTTCGGCTTCAGAAAATATGATCACATTTATTGAATTCAATCGAATGAAGATCCACGATCGACACCAAGTTCACTAATAACTCATGCTTAAGGTTCCATTTGGTATATTAAAAATCATCAGAGTCCAAATTTACTCACTAGCAGATTTAAAAACGTGTCTGCTCACAGCCTTAGGTTACGATTTGAAATCTTACTCGCCCCACTTATTCCCAAACATACCTCTATTTCTAACGAAAATCCCTAACTGTGCAAGCAGCTAACCTTTCGAATCAACTGGATTACCGCAATTTGAGAGCAAAATTAAAATACTAGGAAAATATCCTCAATAAATACCTTCAAAGATCGATTGGCAAAGAAGAAGAAGAAGAATTTCCTCTCCCAAGCCCCAGTCTTTGTGTGCTGTTGCCTTTCCTTCCTCCATGCTGACTCATCTCAATATCTGTATTCGATTTTTTTGTAAATCTTAAGTGCAACTTACTGGTATTATCATTTATTAAGATTTGTTTCTTTTATACACCTTATATTTTAAAATTGTTACATTTCTTACACTATATCAAACTACGAATTTTTCAAAATTTATTGTTACGATTGACCTCTTGTTACAATAAAGTATATTAAGGTTTTTATATAAATAAATAAATAAACCAAAATAATATGCAAAAGATGTACAATAGTTAAAATAAACAGTGAAGCACTATAATTTTTGTGGAATGCAAGTCTAAATGTACGTTTCTCTAATGATGAAATTAAATTTTATAGTTTTATCGAAGTAAAGATAAGAAGGTAGATTTTAAGGTGCGATGCGAATACATTCGTAGCTAAGTTCATGTCGTGCTGGGTTTATTTTGAAAACTAACACTTCAGAAATTAATTACGACTAATATTTGGACGTTTTCATCTTCATGGGAAAATTTGAATTTAACTACCTTTAATGAAGCAAAGTGGAACTATCGTAGAAATTCTCGCTATCGTAGAGGTTGTCGCTATCGTAGAAATGTCGTAGTAGTTGTTGCCATCGTAGAACTATCGTAGCAGGTAACGCGTTGGACTTATTAAGCACTAATCATTGCAGCGGGCACACCCTACGCCCCGCCCTCACCATGCGAATGCGTTTTATATTAGAATGACAACTAAACACGCCATTTTTTCCAACGATTTCTGGAACGCTGTAGAAACTCACTGACTACCTCTGAGCCATATTTTGCTAATTAAGCGGAAGAATGAACGCTGTGTTTTTTATATGTCCTATATACATATACATACATATATATATATATATATATATATATATATATATATATATATATATACATATATATATATATGTATATATAGATGTGTGTGTGTGTGTAATTGCGATCTTCTAATCCTCTATAGCGTAGTTAACATCATGGCCAATTACATGTGGCAATTAGGACTGGTTTGTCAAAGAACCAAGTGATACTCATTTCTGATAAGGATTCTAAAACTCCTAATGTAGTCATAGATTTGTAATGTTGAACAAAACGTTAAAACGATCATCAACCAAGTCGTACACATCACGCGAGCGGAGCAACAAAAACTATTTGTAAAATAAACAAGTGAATATTAAAATAATGTCTGATATATTAGTGTCATCGTCCACCGTACTTGCTAGCTTGCTTAAAAATTTATTTCTCCTAGTTTTAGCTGGTACACGGCACCGACTTGTTGGCTCGACTATGCGTGTCGACTCTAGGCGAATGAATTAGTGGACAGCGGGCATTGCACTATCTATTGCTGAGTTTGAATATTACTTGTAAAATTTAAACATTATATCAACTAACCTCATAATATAAATCAGGTTACAAAAGTTGTATTACGTGATTATTAGTTCTAAAGGCTCATTTACGATCCGATCCTGTTGCCTGTTGAAAATAATATACTTATTTTCGAAATATATTTATTAAAAGGGATATCCTTAATAAGGCATATTTCGTAGAGGTATGTTTCGTAGAAGCGCGTAGTCTAACTATTTCTTGCGTGCAACCAATAAAAAAACCTATCTGGTTTTGAAGATCTCTTAAGTATAAATATTTTTTTACTGTAGTGATGAAGTCATTCTAGTATGAAAGAGTAGAAAAAATAAATATACTAGATAAAAAAAAGATTTTCTTCTTCATGCGTCATTCGTACATAACATCACCTCTCTGAAGTGGTAAACCAGGATTTCTTCACCAGTGGGGCGCGTCTCCCTAGGGGGGCATAAAGAAATCATAAGGGTACCCACTGTGTTTGTACATTCTTAAAAAAACATTTGTAGTTTTCAGTCCACTCAATAGTTCATTCGGTGACATGCAGGCGCAAACGAAACGAAGTAAGTAGTCTATTTGTTTAAACTTGTAATTGAAAAATAAATATAGTGAAAATGATGTGTTTTTTATTATAATAATGAAAAAAAAATTACAAGGGGTCATGCATTTTTTTCTATAATCCGGGGAGGTTTAACACAAAAAATGTTGGGAATCGGTGTGTTAAACCATAATTAATAATACTAACTTTATGGAAGTTTCTAACAGTGTGTGTTCCGTCAAGTTAGTAAACTTTTATTAAAGTCGATGTGTATACAAAGGATTAACCTAATATTATCACAAAGTAAACCAAATCTATAATTTATAACAGGTAAAACATTTTATGTAGTCCAATTTATCATCTACTTTTTTGGGCCACAACCACTCTTTTTTACACGTTCAATACAAATATTATTTACTATAGTCACGAACTTAGTAAAAGTAGAAAAAAACAAATATTAACACTAAAAAATCATTTTCTTCTTCATAAATCATTCATAGATAATATTGTCAAGGTAAACATTTAATGTTTTTACTATATAAAGGAAAATCACTTTTATTAAGGAAACAATGGTAGATTTCATCAATATCTCGATTGAATCTATCTATTTAATACTTTCCTTGTAATATTGAAACACGTATAAATGCAGACAAAACATTGAAGTTTACATATCTCCCTATAGATCTAAAAAAGACAGATTAAGAAAAAACCAGAAATTTATGACCCAACGTATAAACTCACTCTTTAGACTAAACATTCCTCACGAAATAGAATACAGAAATATGCAATTCGTAACGTCAATATTTCTAAATATTAACGCGTTCGTACAGGTAGGCAGACAATTATTGGAACAATTTTTATTTTATACAAATATTGGGTTGAAACGAATCTAGTCCTATCACGGCTTGCGTAATTATCAACTTTAAATCTTTCTGTTATGCGTCATACGATTTCCAGTGATTAATACGTTTATTTTATTGACATATTTCTTTCGTAATTCAGTTGTTTTAATAAAAAAAATGAAAATGGAAACAAACAGAAAATGCATTATCTAAAAAATGTAGAGACGAATATTTATACACCTTCATTTGTTTTTGTGTCAGTGATAAAGCACATGTGTATATATATATATATATATATATATATATATATATATATATATATATATATATATATAATGTATTTTGACATATTTTGTGTCCTGGGGGTTCTTGCACATTATTTAAACAAATATTTCCAAAGTAACTAGAAGAATTCGAGAATTTCAAATAGATTGTAACTACTGTATCCTTATGTAGTACTGTAGAATACAGGAATAATTCAGTGGTCTCCAATGTGTAATATTATTTTTAGTTAAGATTCATTTATATACCTACACTCTATTCAATTTGAATGCTTGTAAACAAACCAACTTGATTGTTTAGGTATTGTAAACCTTTTTCTTACATTCACATTAGTAATTTAACATGGATTTATTTAGTATGTGTGATTTATAAAATGTATTTTTATTTCATACACATTTAAACTGTATGCACACGTAATTTAGATTATATAGGGTACATTTAAATTTAAGAGAAATTCAAATAACAAGAAGTATTTCGAACAATTTATAAATATAACTTACCTAAAAAGATTTAAAATATTACCAACATATTTTCTCTCATACTTTTTCCAGGCTTGATAATGAGAGTCTTAAAAGACTACAGTATTTAAAAAGTTGTCAGTTGTTGATTGGCAAACTTTCATCAGCTATTATATCATATTAACAAACAATATTTTACTTTCTAAATATATTAGTAATAGTAGTTTAATTAAAACTAAATGAAACTAAGTGATGTATTATTATTTCTACTTTATTTAAATTCTTTACCACGACCTAGGCCGCCATGGTGTGTCGTATTGATCACAAGACATACGGCCTTTGGTGGCGTGGCGTACCACGGGGATCCGAGTTCGATTCCTGGCCGCTCATCAAGCGGAGCTGGATTGGTGTTTGATTGAAAGTAAGAGATTGGTCTCTTAGCAATAAGTTCGCCATATGTATCAATTAGATACATCAAAGTAGATAAATAAATAGATTTCGTTTTAGACAATATCTTGAGGTTGACAATTAATAAAGACTGATTCTTGGAAACTTCCAACAACATTTAAATATTAAGCAAAACAATTTTACACAATAGTTTAAACAAGCTTCCCATGAACCTCAGCCTAAAGCTCAGCTACACATTTAAGAAGACACATCACAAAAGAAAACAAAAAATGGGAGATATGTATAATTAGTTGTATGACCTTGTTCCAACCATCAGATATCCTTGCTATAGTTTAAATATATTACTGAGAATAATATCCATTTTATTTTATTACATACACCGGAACATTTGCATTGTATAATCTCATATAATATCTTCAATTTAATTTACTACCCTCGCTAAAATACTTGTATATTGTATAACTTTCAAAAATATAATAAAAATTACACCGCTCCTCTACCACAAACTCACTAACGTGAACCTTGGGAAAACCCGCGTAAACCCGGCTTCCGCTATTGTTCTGTGTAATATATAAATTCTGTTGAAAGTTTCTAAGAGTCAGTCTTTGCTAATATACCACCTGAAGTTGTTGTCATACAACAAAACCTAGATCGTAGTAAAGAATTTAAATAAGTAGAAATAATACTACATCACGTAGTTTCATTTAGTTGTGAATAATAAATTTCTACAAAATAAACCCCAAATATATTCAATAGTAGTTTAATTAAATGTTAGTTAGGATACAAATATCACGTTTGACGACTTGAACTCGCCAAATATAATAAGTCCGCTGGTAAGTTAAACATCGCTGATAAGTTAATTATTTCAAATAAAATATAATTTAAGTCACGTCACTGAAGTATTGACTGGTTTTCTAAATCATTATATAGAAACGATTTATTATCAGGGCTCTAATAAAAGCTGGGCCAAAATATGATTTTCTTACGAAAATGAAAATAAATTTATGGAAATATACTGTTGCTATTTGTGTGAAATATATATTATTTGCTTGTTTATAAACGCAACGTCTGTATGCCTGTCATTCTGTTTTATATTTGCAAATCGAGTTTTGATGTATGGATTTTGATGCAATTTTTCATTTCAGGATAAATACTCTATCATATAGATATAAAACATTAGTTTAAGTATTTAGATTAAGGAGTTGTATTGATATTGTGAGCGTCCTAGAACGCAGGTGGTCTCGAAGTACTATAGAGGGAGCGACGATAGCGCAGGGGGGGGGGTAAGTAATTCAGTCCGAGTTGTTTACGAGAATCTCACATACCTGGTCGGCTCTCTATGCAGTCCACGTTCTCTAATACAGCTACCTTTCTCAAAGATAAACAATTTTAAAATATAGTTATGTTTCAAAACATTTTCCAAACGAAGAATGAGGAAAATTGTCAATTATAGATATGCACAGACTTTTAATGTTAATCATACACATTATAAACCATTATAGACACATAAATAGTTTAATATAATGTTTGAACGTAGACAGACAATAAAATAGCTAAACATGAACACACAGTGACATATGTGAAAACGAGATGCACTTATCCTCTGAGTTTTAGAGCGAGTGATACATATTCATTCATTTTTTGTCCCACTTGCCTATGCTTATGTTTGTTGCCACAGTTACAACTGTGGCAGACAATCTCGATGTGATTATTGTTTATGATTCTTTTTGCAGTTTTAAACCGCAAGTGAATTGTTATATTTTGGATTGTAATGCCTGCTCTACTGATATGTAGATACTAAGATAACTGAGACAATCGCACCTTGAAGTGCTTTGGTAGAAAAACCTGTTAAGGACGAGCGGAACTCGCACTACGAGGGTCCGTACACATTTAAGCATTTATAAACATTTAATGATACATAATATTCTTATTAAACTATTCACAAAATTTTAATTCTTTAGAACGAAAATACATTGCCTACTTATCTTTCACATGCGTATATTTAAAAGAAATATTTTTTTGTGTGATATACCTACAAATTAACGATTTTTTTCTTTACTTGTGCTATGAGACCCGCTTCTTGACCAATTTCGTGACTGGGTCGACGGGAAGTACGCTATAAGTTTTGATTTATTTGCGAGTATCAAAATATGCGGCCTAAATAGCCGTATTTTTAGGGTTCTTCTTAATTGCTCTGACTTAGGAACTTTATTTTTTAAATCTCCAAGGGAGCAGACCTAAATATTTGACATTAATTTCAACTTGATACATCCACGAGTTTCTGAGAAAAAGGGTATTGACAGTATATCGATGTTACTCAGCTACCTATGTAACAATAGTTATTTCTCGGCTAAAAATACTCAATTCACTCACAAGTCCTTTGAATCACGGTTATGTAAAAGTTGCAGGTATCTTATTAAGGATCATAAATCATTACTCCAATTTCATTAATCAGAACATGGCTGTTGCCAAATTATAATCCCAGAATGATTTGTTTTGTTGTTTCTACTTGCACAATATACTTATATAACTAGCGCCATCTAATTTATCTATTTAGAACAAAGTCTCATTAATTTGGTGCCATTTATATCTTGTAAGTGGACTCTTCCGCAATTTTTAAACTTTTTTTCTATTTCCGATTGTGCATTCATTTACATCCGACAGATACAGACATAAAAAAATAAAGCTGCGTTTATAGTCGAAAGGCATAAATGAGATCAATCGGAATATGTGTCAACTTTACAATAATTTAGAAAAAATACCAACAGGTTTAATAGATTCTTTAAAAAGAATCTGTAATACTCTTCTACAAAATGGCTAACAATTTATTACACCAGTTCTTTTAACTAAATTATGTTCAAGAGACAACATCATTACAAGGGATTTGTTTTTTTTAAGTTATCACTGGTGCTTGACGTTTCTCCAACGAATTCGTTTAAGAAATAGATCACAGAATTTAGTAAGTTTCGCGGCTCAAGATCCCTCTACATCTTTGTAATTAATGTATTATAATGTAGAAAATTTAAAGGATCTGCCCGGCTATAAATTTGGTCTGACATCTGAAAAATAATGTAATATGAAAAGAATTCTTTAGCCTTAAAAAATATTTCTCAATGTAATATTTATCAGAGTAGCTGTCTTTAGACAAAAGTATGTAGGTTACCTCTTAAAGTCACTGTAATGTATATAAGTATGTAAAATTGGGCAAAGGCAAGTGTCTTATTTTACACTAGAAAATTGCAAAAAGTCGTTTGTAACGTTTGCATTCCTCTCTTATATGCGTAACATAATAATTAAACTTAATAGACTTTCAAATACCATTTTATTTCCGTTGATCTCAGCTCGCAACGACCAACGGTTTTCAGCAAATCGGCGTACAAACAGTACGCTGACTGTGAAACAGCGCGCATAAACAGGGCGAAACCGTGCGCCGATGGTATTATTGCGCAGAATAACGAAATCAACCGATCCGCCTGCCCTCTTTTTCCCGAGAAAAAATCGAGAACGTGTTAACTTGTATGTTTAACTATTTTTGTTATTCATCAATACAAATTTAATTTTTCAAATTTTGAAAGAAAATCTAAAACGAATACACATATACTCTTAAAGTAAGCACATAACTAACTAATATACTTCGCCACAGTTTGGACAAATTCACAAAGCATAGTTGTTTTGTCGATAACTGTGTTTACATTGCCCGTTCTAAAACTTGGCCATGGAATTCCGTTTTCATTGTTTATTAATGCAGAGAAATACCAGTTCCTACGACTGTATAAAGATAAATACAGGCATTTATAAACACATTTGTATGAAATGAGTCATGTTGCACAAATTTTTCAACAGTACATGCGACTGGCAACAAGTAAAAAACATCTACAGGACATTAATTCCTTTAATATTTTTATAGAATTTTACAAACCACTGAAGAAACTGACCATGCTGTTTCTTTATAAGTATATTTCTACACTTCATATCTGACCACGACCATTTCGGCAATATAAGTCGGAGTGGAAAATTCATTCTTGCGCAATTTAAATTATATGTAGCGCCATCTGTTGATGTATATAGCTACGCTACACCTTTGTGTAATTACGACGCATCGAATAGCTAGAAACTTCTTTGTTGTTGTTGTGCTATCAAATATTTTTTTTAATATTAAAATTGCTTATCTTGTGATTGAACCGATTGAACTTCTGATTTTTTCTAAAAACTCCATCCGAATGGGGTCAATAGTTGTTATGTGATGCGTTAACAAACAAATACACAAACATATAATTAGACAAAAATTCCATAAAATTATCTCAATGTATTTTATCACTTATCCTTCATCACCCCAATTTACACAACTTTATTACAATTTTATTATATGTACAGATTAAACGAATGAAGTTTATATTCTAATATTATAAATAGCAATCTATGTGATTTTATTATGTGCATCATAATCACATGACCTAACATTAGTAGTCTAATACATAAGTTATATGTTATATTAGGTTGGCTAGTAAGTTTTTGGCCACAACTTCGGGATTATTCTAGAAAGATTCTCAAAACTTCTAGAAGATTTTACTGTAATTATGAGGACTATGTTCTTAAGGACCGGACGTCCTGTTGAATTGCACGTTCAACGATTACGAGGCCTGATTAAAGAAACACATTTGCCAAATTGTGAAAAGTTTCCAAATACGGTGTTTGAATACCCCACGAGTCGTGATCATATCACCTTCAGTGCAGAATTAATACTTGTCAACAGTTATTGACATTGATATGTAACTTCAACTGGCTGAATCAGTTAGTAACTGGCGATGAGAAGTGAGTTACATGCGTTAACCATACACGAAAAGATCATTGGCTGGGTGTCGGAGAAACAGGAGTTTCAGTACCCAAACCTGAAATAAGTGCCGAAAAAAGGATGCTCAACTACTATTATCTAACAAATTGAGTATTTAACAGGATCGAGTTTATTTTCTATATGAATATGCTAGTCCGCATGTTGCAAAACGTACTCATGATAAATTAGAGGAGCTCGGCTGGGTTCTATTCCCTCATTGACCATATTCACTGGACATTGCGCCCTCTGATTATTATTTATTCAGGGTTCTAAATAACCATTTATTTAGTAACCAAAATTCGACGATAAAAAGATCTCCAAGACAACCTCGCACGGTTTTTGAATCAAAATCACCGGAATTTTACAAGAAAGGCATATTGTTACTGCCAACTAAATAGCGGGATTGGTCATACTTAAATTAAATTTAACTCAATTTTACTCATACTTAAATACATACTTATAGATATATATATATATATATATATATATATATATATATATATATATATATAACAGAGACTTTAAAAGGTAACATACATACTTTTGTCTATAGCCAAATAGCTACTCTGATAAATATTACTACATTGAGTAATATTTTTCAAGCCAAAGGAATTCTTTTCATACTACATTATTTTTTTAAATTTATAGCCCTGGGTAGATCCTTTAAATTTTCTACATTACAACACATTAATTACAGAGTTGTAGAGGGCTCGTGAGTCGCGAAATTTACTAAATGCTGTGATCGATGTCTTAAACTAATTTTTTGGAGAAACGTCAAGTACCAGTGATGACTTAGAAAAACAATCCCTTGTAATGATGTTGTCTCTTTAGTTTAACATATAATAGTTTAATAAAAATTGTTGACAGCAATTTGGGGTTAAAAACTTATTAACCAATCCAATATATTGTGATAAAAATGCATCATACAAAATTTAAAAAAAATTTGAGAGCATGCAACTAACTACACATGACAGATGTGAAACTTTTTTGGTGATCTGCGCCTCGATTCATAAACATACTCGTATAGTAAGAGGTAAAACGACAGAGAAAAAGAGAGAGAGAGAATAAATTTGTATAAGAAGATTTTAAAACCATACATTCAGAAAAATTAATGGATATATATAAAAAACTATCTCATAAAATCTCGAAAGAAATTTACACAGACAATTGTAAGTTATAAAAAATAGCACGATGCCAGCACCAGAACACGGCTAAATGGGGCTGAAGGAAATCGGGATGTATTGCTCCTGTTTTTAATTATATTTACGACGACTATCTATGCGCGTTAAATGCGGATTTATAATTAAATTAAATACATATGTTGTTAGTGCTGTAACGGATGAAGTACACGCGTAAAATGTAAAATTAGTGATAAATCAAGTAAATTAGTGATAAATCATAAACATAAAGATAAATCATAAACACGTAAAATTAGTGATAAATCAAGCATAAATAGATAAATAAATCGTCAAAATTTTAACAATCTACTTTTCTATAACGATAGACGGATTTAGAAAAACGTCAAAATTGTAATTATTTCAGCACGAAACTCTAAAAATGCGACGTCATTATCGATAATCTGAACGAGAAAATATAAACTGTGGCGAAAAATGACGTAAATATTTAGTCGGATATGCTAATATTGGAAATTGGTGCGAGAGAAAGAAAGCCGGTGAACGTTAAAACAGCAGAACGGTAACGATAACAGCGCAGCGAATTTGTCTTGCATTCTCATTGTCGGAACAAAGTACAATCAAGTGGAAAATAGGAACACATTTCATAAAAATAAAAAAAAAAGCATGGCATCTTTCTAGTTTCCCCGGTTTTGCTGTGTTTTGAAATTATATAGTAATAATGGTTGAGACAATACCTTTGAAAGCACAATTAACTTACTTAGATTACTTATTTAGCTAACTTATTTTTTAGTGTTACGAGGCAAAATAGGCTATTTGACTTATGTTGTAAAACTTGTTCTGCATTGCATTATAAGCACACTACGATTATTTTCCAGGATGTATGCAGTATTTTTCATATAAAATCACTTTTAAATTACCAAACTCGCGCCAAAAACGTGGTTTTTTGATACGTGACGTCATACGCCAGTAAACATGACAATCCTGCACGCTAAAGGGGCATATTATTTATTTCCACATTAAAATATTATTATTATTAAATTTGATACGGCATGAAATAATATACACTAAAAACGACGTATTTAAAAAATATCTGCAGCTGGCGATTATTTATTATAAAGAGATCAGTTTAAAGAATTTCATACTTGGTGATTTTGTTTGTAAGGGAATAGGTTTTAACCTTTTTGTTTCAATTAATTCACTTTTTCTGTTATCATTAAGCACTTATTACACAATTTAAAATATTATTCTGAATTATTTATGATAAGAATTTAAATAACTTTAATTATCCAACTTGAATATTTATTTAACCTGTCAATTCCGACAATTACATTTTATTTATACGGTACCAACTACATTCAGGAAACAATATAGTCTATATACATAGGTAAGTGCATATGGTTTTTTGCGTGCGTTTGTGTGGTGTGTTATGTTAGTTTTGTTTAAATAGTTTTTCTTTTTTTCATTATTTTTCTTTTATTTTGAAATATATCTTAAATTCAAATTTAATCATATTTCAATTTTTTTTTAAATTATCGTTGACAATTAAAACATATCTAAATAAGTTAATCAAATATAGTCTTCTCTTGAAGATATGGCTCAACTTTTTTGGGATCTTTTACGTTAGGTCTTTTTGCTTATTCATTCCAAATATCAATAATATTTTTTTTTATAAATTGCTATTTTTAAATAACATTACTGCATAATGCTTTTTAAACTCGTAATACATACAGATTTTAATAATTAGAAATTTTTAACATATATCAAATAGCCTATTGCCAAAATAGAACACTAATGGAATCACTTGGGTGTTCGTCTGTCTGTTACAGCAGATTCCTCAGAAAGTATTCGACTTAACAATTAGCACAGAGAAAGAGTATCGCGACCCAGTTAGACACGATATATATATATATATATATATATATATATATATATATATATATATATAAAGTTCAATTTATATTCTGTGGTTAATTTCAGGTTGTCACCTGGAAAACTAAATAAAATTCTTTCCAATTTAATGTTGTAGGTTATCAAATAAAACCTTACTAAAGCACGAATTCAGCAATACATACGATGTATTTTTTTATGAATTTGTTTAAATATTTATCGGAAAAAAACGCTTACAAATTGCTACCACCATTCTTATCGCCAAAAGGATCACTCAGAAAAAATCTGGAAGAGATCAAATCATGATGATTAATCAAAAGAATTAATGTCAAATCATGAGAATTAGGTATAGTTCGAACCAGAATTATCAGCATTAATAAATTCTAGTGTGATTAATTGCTAAAGAAATTGAATTGTTTCTTTTTTATTTCTGGAACATTGCTTTTAGATAAAAACTCTTCTGACAAAAAATATTTCTCATGAAATAAGCAATCACTTTGTCCTGACACGTTTTTAAATTGTTCTTTTCATTTGGTTCAGTTGAAACGTTCTCACTTAGCACCGTGCATACGCGATGTGATAGGGCATTGGTGCCGCTGACGGCGGGTAGCGCATCATGTAAGCGCCTTTTAAGCACACAATCGTAGTACATTACTACTAATGTCAATTTAGCTTGGAAACCACATTGAATAAAGTTTTTGTAAATAAAAATTAGTTATCCAATATCAAAATAACGCAAAACATTGTTCCGTTTTATTTGCTTTATATTTATCTTCCCTATTATGTGTCGACGTATGATGAGAGTGAGACTTTGAGGTCTGCCGGTCAGTGTCTGTGTCACAGCGGTTTTTCTCAGAAATATGAAAAAAAACCCACAGCGATTTTTCTCAGGAATGCTATCAATTTGAAAATTGACATAATTATATAAAACCCCCGACCCCGCATTCTTACTGAATTAAGAAGACCAAAAATTTGAAATTATTAGGATAAAGAGGTAATAATTTAAATGTTTCAGAAAAATAAGACGATGTGCCTGATATTAATAGCCTCCGAGAAAGAAAATAAAACGTACAAAAACCTCAACATCTTTTAGTTACCATAAACAACTATGGATCAGATTAAATTATTATTGGTAAACCGCAAAATTAAACTGATTAATTTTCCGTGTTACTGAATAGTTGATGTGAAAATCTAATTCATACTTGCCTGTTTTTTATTTTAAATAAGTTTAATTTTGGCAATGAATAAGTAATGATTTGCTTGTGTGTAATAATACTTATACAAAAATGAGACCCGGAATATCACATTTTGCACATATGAATACGTTTAATAACTGAAGTTCGTACACATAGTTGGTTGAGTGAATTTCTACAATATGACAAAATTACTACAATATGACAAAATTACTACAATATGACGAAATTACTACATATGACAAAATTACTACAATATGACAAAATTACTACAATATGACAAAATTACTACAATATAACAAAATTACTACAATATGACAAAGTTACTACAATATTGCAAAATTACTACAATATGACAAAATTACTACAATATGACGAAATTACTACAATATGACAAAATTACTACAATATGACAAAATTACTACAATATGACAAAATTACTACAATATGACAAAATTATTACAATATGACAAAATTACTACAATATGACAAAATTACTACAATATGACGAAATTATTACAATATGACAAAATTACTACAATATGACAAAATTACTACAATATGACGAAATTACTACAATATGACAAAATTACTACAATATGACAAAATGTTTTAATTTACGGCCATCGCAATAAAATGTTCAGAAATAACAATTCATTCATAAATCAATACAAATTTTATATTTGATTTATTACGAATTGTACAAAAGGTCAAATGAAGACAATAAAGAGATAGCAACTTTTAGTTGTTTGAGCACAGTGAAAATGTGAAAAACCGAATTGAATTGCTTTACAGTAATGCTATCCGCTTCACATTTATGTCGTACTCGCTCGCACATAAAATAAGCATAAACCTTTCAAATTTATAACCATCTCTTTTTATCTCATTATTTGATATTTGAATGTGTATGTAAAATTTCACAATATTTCTGTACTCACTAGCAGATCCAAAATTTACTTTCGTTTTATAAGAAAATAAGGCGTCTGTTTAATATAAGTTCATTGATTATAACTAATGAAAGAATCGTATAAACAAAATATGCAAAAAAGGCTATATCCACTAGAATTATCCAAACGAACAAATAAATAGATTAAAAATTGAAAATATAAATGCGCAAGTATATTTAAAGTTTTTATTTATTTATATATAAAAAAAAGTAAATTTTCTCCACAATATTATATGTTGATGTATAAGTTCGTATTTTGTTCTTTATTTCTTGTATGTTGATATAACATTGTGGAGTACATTTACTTTTTTTATATGTCAATAAATAAGAAACGTTAAATATTCTAGCGCCTTTGTATTTTTAATTTAAAGCTATTTATTTGCTCGCTTTGTTTCTGTATTGTATTGCAATATGTAACTGTATTGCAATATGTACAACAATCTTCCATTGAATGATCTTATAATAATTGTATTATAAGATCATTCAAGGAAATATTGTGTACCTAATGCAATACAGAAAACTGTTATTACAGCACAACACACAAACTAAACAATTTAAAGACGATTCGATTTTATATTTAACACGAATCGAAATATGTACCTAAATGAAGAACAAAATTTTAACAAAATTAATTCTAAATCTACTTAGTTTTCAACGTTTATGTATTTCCATACATTACTAACTTATTTAAGAAGTATGTTAGAAGTATACTATAAGTTCTTATAAGTATATTTCACAATAAAGAAATAATAATGCAATACGGAGAAACTGTTATTACAACACAACACACAAACTAAACAACTCGATTTTATATTTAACACGAATCGAAATACGCATCTAAATAAAGAACAAAATTGTAGGAAAATGAATTCGAACTAGTCTTCAACGTTTATATATTTCAATATATTACTAACTTATTTAAGAAGTATAAGTGTTTATAAGTATATATCACAATTAAGAAATATAACTACTATTATACTACGTATTATAGTACGATCGTGTAACCAATAGCGGTATTGTCCGTCTGAATATTAATAATAAATCGTCTAGGCCGTTTTACGTTAAGTACTTTTCTAAAAACAAACTAAACCATTAAACCAGGAAATTGAAGCAGGTTAGGTATTGTATGCAATGCTAAGGATAAGTATATAAGGGTACAATGAAAATTTATGAAATCAATTACACTTTGGTGTATAAACTGAATACGCACGCGAATAAATCATAGTCTCCTTTTGTCTACTTTAAAAATTAAATTCAATTAGTCGGAATCTTTTTTTTATGTATGTTCGGCGATAAATCTTTACCGAGTGGACTGATTTTGATGATTTTTTTTTATTAGAAAGAGAGTATCACCATATAAATATGATGATGATCTGTTAATGAGGTACAGAAAGGAACAATGAAGCTTTTTTGGCCTTAACGAATGGCAGTAAATCAAATATGATTCAAGATATTTGCTACGGTCAATTGTCACTTTGCAAAATAACTACACCACTTACCAGGTCAGGGTCTGATGACAAGTTCTAGAGATGCACAATGGAACTCCTTAACGGATATTAGTAAATCAACGGTGATTAAAGATATTTGCTACTGCTAGTTGTTACTTTGCAAAATAACTGCGCCATCGACCAGGTTAGGGTATGTTATTTCTATGTGTTGTTGACAACCAACTTTAGACACAGAGGAAATTATCTAAATACTAGCTTTTGCCTGTGAGTTTTAATAATTACACAATATTCTAAGAAAAAAAATAATTTAAGATTAGATATAGTGTGATGATCAATATTAATCACTAAAAATTCAAAAATAAAATATCTTTTATAAAACTGACTTCAAAAATCGCCTGTCTATTTCAAAAAAGTAGTTACTGAAAAATTAAAAATAATTAACTCAAAATAGGTGCCTAATTGTTCGCAATAAATAAGAAATTATTTATTTTTGAAGTCACTGTCGACAAATTAAAAAGCACTGCCGACAAATTAAAAAAAATTATAATTTAATGTATAATGTAAATTAAAACCCTTAACTTTAAACGTACTCAAAAACGAAATATATTCCTAAAGGGCGTATTTATAATATAACATTTCACATTTAAGGTGACAGGCGGTGCTGGCACCGACTTCAAAAATAAGTAACTTAGTTATTTATTACGAATAATTAGGCATATATTTTGAGTTAATTACTTTTAATGTGTAGCAACTATTTTTTTGAAGTCGGTTTTATGAAAGATATTTTATACTTTACAGAAACAGAAGAGGGTTTGATACATATTTATAAATAAAGATACTATGATTCCATTCACAAGTTTTTAATTAATGCATAATTAATAATATAATATAATTATTTAATACATATTACTATGCAGTTTTATTTAAAAAATAAACTAAACAAACAACTAAACATATGAATTAAAAAAATATATATTTTTATACCCCATGCAAATCAAGGTTTATATAATTCACATCGATATCTGAATAAGCAACGAAAATTAAATAAGTAATTATATCTATATCGATAAGTACCTGTATTATCGATATAGATATTGTAATTGTTTTTTCCATCTAAATAATCAAAATAACTGAATTAATTATACTATATCATTATTAATATTTAAAAATAACGACATGTTGTAGTGAATTAAGTTGTATTAATCAAGAAGATTCTCTCCAAGTTAACAATCAAGTAGGTGGCCTTAATCAATTGAAAAGAACTTTTAAACGTTATATTCAACACGAAATTATTCAGTTACTCTTATCATAGTATACAATTATTCAACTCGATAGATCAACAAAGCAATGTCACAAATTTATTACATTACGTAAATCAAGTCAGAAAGACAGAGATTCATACAGGTAAAACCACGCATGTCATAATCGCTTACGGAGAAATAACCATTTTGTCGACATGCTTTGGTCACATCACGAATCCCAACCCACGAACCAACTCTGAAAAACTTTGATTTTCAGAAAAAATACTCTTAAAGCGTATGAACGTATATTCAACAAACATATGGGAATTGATTAAACGCAGGTTAGACCTATTATAGTATCTTGAATTACTTTTTTCTCAATACTGTTTCACGTATCTAATAGGTGATATATCCAACTCAACATTTATACAAGTGGTGGAATCTTCGTTTACATATCCAACAGGTACTTGACAAGATACTAAAACTGTCTTAGAGTTAATTTTAGAAATAATTGCGACCATTTCGTGTGCAGTTACCAACTGTACCCACAGCGACGTTCGGCTGTCATCGGGGGCCAATATGGCGGATTAACGCATGAGTTACGCGAGCATTGCACCGTACAATGACGTACCCACCACACATTTATTGCGTTGCTCTATTCTGCTGTACATGTTTGCAGAATGTGGTGAACAGTAAACTGGTTAAACACAAATATTTATTGCCTGCTAGTAACTGATGCCCGGCTTTGGTCGGATATCTTGCATGATTATAATATTTTAAACGTCAGTGCAAACGAAATGCCGTAGGAGACGATTTTGCTTAAACAGCCATGTTAAATGAGCTAATTTGGTTTGCTGAGATTTGGTTTGCAGAGATGTCAATTCAAAAAAGCGTGTATAAAAAGAAATAGTCGTAATTCTAAAAGTTTCTATTTTTATATAATAAATGAGTGAGTAAAACATAAGTAAGAATGAGACAGAATTGCTGTAAAGCAAATCGGATTGGACCGTTCCCCATATATAATTGCGGAATCCCGTAATCAGTTGATAGCATTCAATTTGGTCACTCCACAGTTGCTGACATGATGCAAGTGTGAGAAGTACAATTAAATATTGCTGTCTAACACTTTTTATCTCACTTTACCTTCTTGACAACTCACAATAAATCGACAAGAAATGTCATAAAAAACGGGTGTGTCAGTGAGTGGATGAACGCTAAAAACGTTTGCTTTTATGGACGTATAATGCTAGAATCTCTCATTTTTCTCTTTCTCTCACTACCCTCCCCCGAATGAAACAAAATATTTTAAAAAAATATTTAATAGAATATTATGACCCTCAATTTAAAAAAATAAACCATTTGAAAACGTGTTTACAGTACGGCATATGGAGGCAATAAGAATGAAGGTCTTCTGTATTACATAGATTCCTTAATAGAAAAAGAAGTAGAGACAAGGAGAGGCCCGTTATTTTGTTTAAGCAGCAGAGAGAGAATACGGATAGAACACACGCAGCGTAAGAGAGTATAGAGACTATAGATGAGTATATGTGCAGCTTAAGTGAATAAGGTGGCCGCATCAATACTCCTCCGCTAATATGACGTTACTCCCGTCTCGACTTAGGTTTTTCTATGCTAACTCCGAAGCCTGCGTTAAGATGTTTCCCTTCAGGAAATCAAATTAAATATAATTGTTGCTGATGTTTTTGTGGATATTTACAATAGCTATGCTCTTGAAATAGATCATTATAATATATTTTTAACAAGTGAGGTGCATTAAAACCCGCGTGACATATTTAATAGTGAAATCTTATATCCTCTGTTTTTACAGTGTATTTCCTCTAATTTGCTTCATTTGAAGTACCGACCCACTTTTATTACATATATTAGTAAAAGGTAAATCCACATCAAACAATGAAACATATTCTACTACCAAACAAACATAAATTATCTCTTCTTAATGATGCTAATATAGCTTTACGTTTCATACCTTGCCAAATTCTAAAACTGCCTTTACACTGAACTGCATACACAAAGTTAAACGAACCTTACTACTGTAAATTCAAAATAAACACGTAAATGTATCTCAAAAACCTGTGTATACTTGATCACTGCAATAAATAGCATATATTTATATCTATATGTTTGGAGAACTGTGGCTTCAAAAACATAAAGTGAGGTTCCGTGTTTTAAGTTTAGTTTTCGTATGCAACTCGTGAATTCGTCTGCTTCTTCTCCAACATTATCTTCTTCTTCTTTTCCTTCTTCAGTTTGTATTATCTCACTTCTCGATATATTATTCGCAATATTTCTACATTTAAGACTATCTTGAGCGATCTACGTCCTAGTTAGTCATGCTTTTCTTTTGAGATCATCCCACCAGCAAAGTAGAGGACGACCTAAGCCACGAGACTTCGCTCTTGGGTATCAACTCAAAATACTCTGTTCATTTTTATAGTCCTGTAGGTCAAAAAGAAGAAAAAAACAGATCCTTTCAATTACATATTATTTTTGTTTTTTACATATTTATATTACATTTGACACAGTGATAAAAATACAAACCAACATATATATATATATATATATATATATATATATATATATATATATATATATATATATATATATATCAATAGTTAACACTCAAAAACCTTCACATGAGCATTTTAGAACTGTAAAGTTACTTACACAATTTTTTTCAGAAACCGTTTTACAGAGAAACATGAAATTCGACACAGTGATAAAAAATACAAATCAACGTATATATCAATAGTTAACACTCAAAATTCTTTACATGGAAATATTTGAGAGGGCAAATTAATTACACAATTTTTTTCAGAAACTGTTTTACAGAGAAACATTAAATTCGACATGGTAATAAAAAATACAAACCAACCTGTATATCGATAGTTAACACTCAAAAATCTTTACATATATATTTACATGTCTTATAATATTTGAAGGGGCAAATTAAGTACACGATTTTTTTCAGAAACTGTTTTACAGAGAACATTAAATTTAACATAGTAATAAAAAACACAAACCAACATATATATCAATAGTGCAACAGGTGTATATTAAGCAACCTAACAGATTTTTCCTTTTGCAACATATTAAGCAAACTGTATTTCACCAATATATAAGACACAGATATCTATTACACAACATATAAGATAAACTTTTTTTTTTGCCTTGACATACACTCCACAGTCTATTGAAAAAGATATATTTGAAATCACACAAAATTCACAGCTCGAAATTCATTCACTCAATCTGTGAATGAATTTCAATCTCTACCCTGTGCGACTGTTTGACCACAGACTATTATGTGTTTGACTTTATTAATAAATTTTAGAATTTGGCAAGGTATGAAACGTAAAGCTATATTAGTATTATAAAGAGGATAATTTATGTTTGTTTGATAGTACAATATATTTTATTGCTTGATGTAGATTTACCTTTTACTAATCTATATAACAAAAGTGGGTCGGTATTGCACATGAAGAAAATCAGAGGAAATACGCTGTCCTGATGAATTGAAGCAAATCAGGTGATATAAGATTTCACTGTTAAATATGTCACTCAGTTTTTAATGCACCTCACTTGTGACAAAATATATTACAATGATATATTTTAAAAGCATAGCTATTATAAATATCCACAAAAAACGTCAGCCGCAATTATATTTAATTTAATTTCTTGAGATGAAGCATCTTAACTCAAGCTTCGGAATGGGGAGTTATCATAGAAAAACCTAAGAAGAAACAGAAATAACGTCTTATTAGCGGAGGGGCATCGATGCGGCCACTACACTCTCTTAACTCGCATGTATACTCATCTGTACTCTTTATACTATCTTACGCTGCACGTTTACTCATCTGTACTCTATATTCTGCGTGAATTCTCTATAAGCTGCACGTATACTCATCTGCACTCTCTGTACTCTTTTACACTGCACGTATCTCTCTCTGCTGTTTAAGCAAATTTACGGGCTCTCCTTATATCTACCTCTTTCTTTATTAAGGAACTCCACGTAATACAGAGGGCCTTCATTCTTATGGCCTCCATATGCCGTACTTTAAACATGTCCTCAAACGTAATATTTTATATAATTTGAGGGTAATATTATTCTGTTAAATATATTCTTTAAATATTTTTATTAATTTTTTATTATCGTACTTGCGCTGTAACAGCAGCAGATAACTGGCTATAAATCAACGACCAAGTACGTATCGAAACTCGCACGATTCCGTATTCTCCACCTCCCGAAATTACTGACGTCAATTTTATTCGATTTCACTTTTATTCGAAAGTTTTAACAAATGGTTTTTCGAAATCGTGACTGTATACGTGTTGCGCGATACATATTGCGTGTCACTTTGGAGTTTGATATTTCACAGATGATGGAACTTAACAAATAAAAATATTAAATAGAAATTAATTTTTTACGTGTTATATATATATATATATATATATATATATATATATATATATATATATATATATAAATATTTCTTTCTCTTTGCCGGAAATTAATTGAAATTTGGTGTGAAAAATAAAGAAGCATCACGTACGTAGGTCTAAAGCTGTAAAACTATTCACGCCATTCCACCCGGATTGTATCAGGCCCCTCCGGGGACCTATACCGTCCTATACAAAAGAGAGGAGCTTCGAAGGTCCCGTAATAGTTTTCCGTATCTGCCATCGAGCGTTTCCACCCAACTGGGTTAGAGATTATTTCGGAATGAAATACTTTGTGACCCCATTTTTTCGAAAACACACTTTGCGAACTCTCTCGTAAAGCTGTGTCAGATGAACGGCGGATAGACAGAAAGAATTAAATTATATTGGATTATTGCCTTTAAATGGGTACTTGACGTTTATAGTTATTAAAATAATACTTTATATTTCAAAACACAAAGTGAGGAAGTATTGGACTTTATTATTATTTTTTTTCAAAATTTTTCTATCTAAATACGATTGAATCTAAAATGAAAATTTTATATTTTCAAGACTTTTTATTTACCGACCATTTTTCTTGTCAAACCATATATCAGAAGTAGTTTGGAATATTTAGAAATATTTCCCGTTAATTTAATATTATTTTTTTAGCCTGAACAGAAACCGATATAAGATGTTATTATTCATTTTCGACTTTCGACATTTTCTACTAAATTTTCGCTATAAATTGAAACGAAAAATACTGTAGTGTTGAATAAGTTATAAACGTAGTGCTGAATCTCTCATTAAATGCCTGATATATTATTAAGAAATATTATTTATTTTTATTAAGTCTTTATTAACTAAAGTCTTTATTAACACAAATTTTATTAAAAGAATTACGTGGCTTTTTGTAAACTGAACGTCTGAGTACAAAGTAAGACGATTAAAATTAATATTTTTCTTGTTACATCTTATATTGTTTCCGAGAAATATTATATAAACGTTAACTAAAGGGTTAAATGTTGTATACTGCACGCACACCAGGCACCATAAAACACCAACAATACATTGCGACGCGACTCGGCTATTTATAACTATAACCGTTATAAGTGATAGAAATTTTATTTCAAAGGTAGAAATGCAAAGCATACTGCTTTTATTAATTGGTTTTCTTAGTTAGGGTTCCGTACCCAAAAGGGTGCCAACGGAACCCTTCATTTTAATTACTAAACCTTCGCAGTCCGTCTGTCATTCGGCTGTATCTTTGGAACCGTAATAGGCAAACTCTTGAAATTTTCACAAAATACTTGTCACTGTAGCCTCCATCAGATATCAAGAGGTGTCCCATTCAAGAAATCTTAAATAAACTTGCAACCTACGATACTGCCGATCCCAAGCCCGGACAAAGGAAGGGGGCTCATCCTAAGGGCTAATCACCCGACATGGCAAAAAACATTAGTTTCCGAAGACTACCACAGATTAACAATTCGCCAATTGTGTGAAAGAAGACCTCAAAAGCATGGGAAAGTTCACCAACTCGAGAAAAAAGGCAAGTAATCGAGTCAGGTGGCCACTTTATCGGTCAACTGTGAAAGAGGCCAAGACCCACAAAAGGTTGTAGCGCCGCTGGAAGAAGTTATATTTTTGAGATGAATCCAAAAAAAATCATACCATATTAGTTTATCAACAGCTATCTAATGTTTTCCAACTCATCATCGATTTGTTAAAGAACTGAACATATTTGTTACCGACTTCGTCTCTCGGCTGAAAGTTTCCAAACAGCGAAATGATTATGAAATAAATATTTATATTTTCAGTTAATCATTACTGAAACAACAGTCTCTGAGTTACAAATCGTAAAACACAGGGTCGGATTCAAAGTTCGTCACTGAACGAGCGGCGGGTTCAGTATATTGCTGTCTCGTGGGCAATTATACAGTGGCGTCTTTACTACGACCAGCTCCATTTTATTACATTTACTTTGGCATACCGGACTGCACAAAGCGCGGCCGTACTCCCGAACAGGGTCATCACTCTTCACCTATACGTGGAAAAGATACACGCAGAAAATACTTTCAATAGAAAATAAAACATGAAAAAATCCGGTTAAATGCGAATCGAACTTGCGCATCGAGCGTCGTGCCAACAAATTTTTCCTTTGATTTTTATACAGCTGAATTTTGTTTTCGGAAAATTAAATGTTAGGCACTTCGTTTTATTTTTCTATAATTATTGAAATACTTTACAATTTTAAATTGTTTGGCCCTTCGGAATAAGGGCACGTCCCTTATGCACGGTGCTTATAATTTTTGTGTATACATATTTGCTAACATGTAAAAGAAATATGCAAGATGCAATTACAATAAAAATAGTTTTAAAATTACCTTCAGACGACATTCACTATTGACAAATTATCACGAAACGTGCCAATAACAACGATAACCATCGCACGACGATTTAGTTGTGACTATTGTCATGTTGCGACTACTGTCATATTGTGATTACTGTCATGTTGTGACCAATGTCCTCGTGAAGTCAGTGTTTTATTTTTATCTAAACTGCCCAAATAAAGCAACTAGTTTACTTATTTCGTGGCTACTTAACCATTTATATTCAGTTTATACATGGATCATGATAACATTTTTATTTAATGGCTTTTATACAATTTGCTGTCACTCATAGAGGGCGGGTTTTTAATTTTGGAGACTTACGATATAATGCGGTCTCTTCATCGTGGGTTTTTTTTTCTATAAAATATATGTGAATTTCATAAAAGAAAACGAAAAGTTAGTACTTTAACTGCACATATTTAGCTATCATATTCAAAAATACTCTTGTAAACAGGGCTCTATTTAATCAGAAATTGTCTTGGACCATTACAAAATTTAATTTGTAGTCAACGGGTAAGTGTGAAATTCTATCTAGTGTGCGCTTTTGCAACATGAATGCGTTTCTTACCTGTTAGTAAGACTACTTGTAGAAAAGCTATTAGAAAAACTACATTTATTTGTCGAATGAAAAATTCGATATTCAATTTCTTACTTTTACAGAAATTTAAGAAAATGACAGGTTAATAAACCTATTTCGTCGTTATGTGAAGAAGTTTGGGAGAAGAACTTTAGAACAAATTGAAGAACGTGGTAATATTTTGAAAAGCAAAATAAGCTGAAAAGGAAAATATCAAGCTTTGGGCTAATACTAGAAGTTTGATAGATAATTTGTCATCTTTTTATCACAGCGACACCTCACCGGGCTGGAGAAAGTAGACTATTCTATATACTAATACGTGAAGAGAAAACGTTGTGCCCCTTTTAAGCATATTGCGCGCACTGCGAAGTGTGAGATTTGGCATAATTAAAGCTTATGTGGAGGAGTGAAGAAGGCTAAAGTTTATATAAAATGCCTTATATATGAAGAAAAAATGTGTATCCCTTATTAAACATATCGCGCTCGCGGAGTGAGGAGTGTGAGATTTGGCGTAATTAAAGTTTATATGAAGAAGGAGTACGGAAAGCAAAATTTATACATAATGCAACACACATTTACATTAAATTATATATCACAAATACATTAAAAGATTCATTATTTACGTTCATACCGTCAACGTCAAACATATAATAGTCTGTGGCCAAACATTCGCACAGAGTAAAGAGTTTCACCAAAGAATTTTATAATGTCAGATTGACTGAATGAGTTTCACGTAAACGAATAACGTTCAAACTTAACAATTTAATGAATTATGGTCGAACGTCGACTACTGTGCGACCGATAGGTTTAATTATTACTTCAAAAATATTAAAAATGTCCAACCCTACTTTTAAAAATCTATCTTTTTAGGGTTCCGTACCAAAATGGTAAACAGAAGAACACTTCTGGCGAAACTGTAATGTTCGTCCGCCTATATGTTACAGCAGTCTTAAAAGCTAAACATAGCACCAAATTAAAAATTGCCATATTTATATAACTTGATTGAACAACAAAAACCTGACAAGTACGAGTAGAACTCGCACTACGAGGTTACAAATTTAAGCTCTTACACAAATTTAAGGTTTCATAATATTTCTGTTTAACTACTCAAAACTAATAATTTTTCACAAGTTTCAAAGTAAATATATTGGCTACTTTATCGCTCTACCCCTATGAGCGATAAAGTAGCCAAAACGTAGTTAAAAAACCTGTCAAGCACTAGTGGTACTTGAACTGCGAGGGTTCCGTATATATTTAGGCATTTATAAACATTTAATGGTACATAATATTTCTATTAAACCAGTTACAAAATGTTTATTTTCTAGAACGAAAATATATTGCCTACTACGTCTTTTACATGCGCATATTTAAACAAATATTTTTCATGCGATGTAACCACAAATTACAATTTTTGGATAGTTTCCTTTACTTGTGCTGCTTTTTGCCAAACTTTATGGTACTGGGTCAATGGGAAATACCCTATAGGTTCGATTTATTTGCGAGTGGCAAAATATGGGGCATAAACGACCGTATTTGTTATTTCGTTAACCTAGAAGCTGGACTTTTTAAAAACTCCAAGGAACCATAAACCTAAGTATTTGATGTCAATTTTAACTTAGTACCTCCACGCGTTCTTGTGAGAATTATTAATTTAATTTTTCAGGACTAAAATATATTACTTAAAATATATTACTTATGTGCTTTGAGACCTTGCTTCTTGCCAAATTTAATGATTCTAGGCACACTGACTGAACGCAGCCACGAATTGGCAGAGACTTTATACAGACAAAACATTCATATTTGCTGCCTAAATGGAAAGGTGCGAAGTCCAGAGACGTTGGCAGAGAATATCGTCTCCTCTACAACGGGACAATATCAAATAGAAATGGAGTCGGTATAGTCCTCCATCAAAATCTAAAGCGACGAATAATTAAGGTAGAAAGGAGGAGAACAGAACACATACACACAGACACTTACAGAACAGAATTATGAGTGTAAAGATAGCTGGACGATTATTCCCCCTTAAATATCATATCGGTCTACTCTCCACAAGCGAGTTGCTTACAGGAGGAGAAAGAGTCTTTCTGGGAGGATCCCCACATCATACAGTCTACAACTATGGAAGAAAAGAAAATTATCGGTGGAAACCTAAACGGGTATGTAGGACGTACTGCGCCTGATTATACACAAGCCCATGGTCACCTTGCATCATGCATAAAATGGTATAACATAAGCAAATCTGAAAGTGATACCAGGTGGTATAACATAAGCAAATCTGAAGGTGATAGGTTTATCAAAGAGACGAAGAAGTTTCTCGAAAACTCCATGTCAAGTTCTGATAGGCCTCAAGCTAATAAACTTTTGAAATAGCTCCATTAATTTTGTGTGAATATTCTTTTTCTCCCGGACCCCATAGAGTATCATTGAAAGTTCAATAAATTTGATCATTAAGAAATTATGCAACAATATTCTGAGGGCGCATATTTTTCCTCACGGATCACATAAGAGTACCTATCATTAAAGGAGTCTTTGAATGTATAATCTAAAAGTCTAGTAATAATATTTATCCGATCTTTTTTTTTACCATATATGGGTATCCAGCGTTTTGCAATGTGCAATGTGACCTCATCTCAAATGTTTAACGATGCATGTCAAACATCTGAAGAAAATTAGAATAATACTTCATTCCTAAATTATCTCAGTCAACGTGCATTGATAAATTAAAGAGATATAGGAAATCAACATGTTTTTCTAACATTTGTCAAATATTTGCTAGACTGAGATCGGAATGGATTGCACCAGTAGAAAATACTTCCCTTAATGTATGTATCAATACGTTGAAACCTGTAATGATTACTTAAATAAATCGGTAAAGACCAATTAACAAATAACTTCCAGTGCCCTGTTTTAAATATGACTTAATCACCATTCCACTTCACGTTCCTAACATATATTACTTGCTATATTTTGCTTTTCTGTTTTATAATATGTTGGACTGAGATCGGAATGTATTGCACGAGTAGAAAATACGTCCCCTATTGTATATATGAATGCGTTGAAATCTGTAATTATTACCTAAATAAATCGGTAAAGACCAATTAACAAATAACTTTCAGTGCCCTGTTTTAAATATGACTTAATCACCATTCCCCTTCACGTCCCTGACATATATTACCTACTATATTTTGCTTTCCTGGTTAATAAGCGTTAACGCGTACAACGAATATAATCTTTATAACGTAGTCCCAGCAGCGAGCCCGCTTTATGAAAATGGGAAACTGTATATTTATTTATATTGGTGATTTATTCACTGGTTGTTAATAATTTTTTATTCGTGATACTGGCTGTTAGTATTTTTTTATTCGTGATACTGGTTGTTAACTTCAATACTGGCTATTAATAATTTTTTATTCGTGATAACCTATATTTTTATTGTCAGTCAGTCGCGACTTAGAATTCATATTTCGATGACGTTCTATCAATAAATTCTTGAATTCTAATATTTAAAAATTAATGACTATATAAAGTAACACTTAAAAGTTTTACTTAAACCTAAACGTTAAAAAAAATATATAAAATAAACACTGTCTCGGAATACCATCTCTTTTAAAAAAATATAGCCATCGATTCGTTATAGAGGCAATAGTGATTCAAAATAATTATAGTTTGAAAAAAACACAAAGAACAAATTTAAAATTTTGCCTGTGCAATAATAAAATTATTTAAGCATTTATAGTTTAAAAACACTGACCCCGTTATTAATAATATTATATTTTAGTAGAAAAAAATGATTATAAATTTAGTAGAAAAAATTTATTAATACTATATTTTATAGAAAAAAATTATATTAAATATTTTTAGGTTATGCCACTCGTTTTAACATTTCAGTAGAAAACATTTATTTCGCTTTGTCCGTTACAGATTAACATAAACAATTTGTTTATCACAGGACAAAATATAATTTCTTAAAATAAAGTATGGTTAATGAAAATTATTACATACATTTAAGACAATACATTAGAGGTGCGCAAAATGTATCAGTGAAAAGAAAAGAGTGATATATATGATTCGATTAGAAAGATATATATCAGTCATTTACATCTTTAGCTCAGTAGCTCAGTAGCTCAGTACTCGAGTAATTATCGAAATTATTTATTACGCATACGTTGAACAATGGTCATACAACATGGTAATAAAAAGTAATGACTGAACATTATGTACCATTGTTTGAAAATAAAAATAAATTCTACGAGAGTATCCACTAGATTTTGCTTAATACTTTGCAGGTTAGAATTTAAGATTGTCAACCTATGTTAAAATTATATATAAAATAACTTTAATGATAATTAAATAAATTGGAATAGATTGAGGTATTTATACAACTATACATTAGAATTTTGAAATGAAACAAAAAAGTTTTTGTTTACGCAAATATTTTGAGCTAACTAGAGTATACTTCATCGATAATGAACTAAAGTAATTATACTTTATCACAGCGTTCACATTAGATCGCGAGTAGCTACGTCGTCTATAGATCCAGTTGCATTTTAGACAAAACAGTTTGATTTTTTTCTTTCTCTTTCATGTAACGTCAAAACATATACTTTTATATCTATCTTCACGACGCGACGAGTGAGTGAAATGATTGATTTGGTGAAATGAAAAAGACGCCGATCACTCCCGAGCTAGTGATATACTGATACATTTTGATTTCAAGTGAGCGAGTGATAGATATAATCGTAACTTATCAGTTATGTCTTTTATATCTCTCACTCATGAGTTACACATTTCTACAATACATTACTAGAATTACATTAATGCATTACAAGAATTTGAATAATATACTTCACTATTTCTTATAAAGCAAAACAGCGAAAACACAATTTAGGGAAAATTATATAATCATAACAAGCTTTAGGGACGAGAACTTATAATTAAAATGTTAGAATCTAGAAAACGTTTATTGAAGTGCCTTTCCTCAAAACAAAAGCAAGTTGTTATTTTATTAGCTGAAAAAAAATTTACTTTTTTCTTTTTATTAACAGAAACTTATAAACAAATGACGATACATCTTGTTCTATCTATATTATATAATCAAGAATGAAATCTCTAGACACGTTTACTGAATTTGATTATGGAATGGGTCAGAAAGTCACTGTTTCCAATTACAGGAAAATTTAGTAAAATAAAATAGTGCACAAAGTACAACGATGTTCTTTTAGAATGAAAAACCGGTGAGTATTAATCGTGCGTCGAAAGTTCCGTACATCGTATTTGTATGATGTGAAATTATGTTTTGATGTGAAAACCTCTAATCGCTTCTTGAGCACAGTGATAGGTGATCGAACTTTCTTAAAAGTACCGTTAAATTTGAATTGGTAGTAACTAAGAAACTAATAATACGTTAACAATGGTTGAAACGCACAACTGATAGAGCGTGTCTGTGCGTATTTGTAGTGCAGTATTTGTTGTACAACTGTCAGACAAATTGGTACATTTCTTATTTCATTGAAAGTTGGTAAAAAATAACTTAAATCAGTATATACGCTAAGTTCTTAAATGGATAAAATTAATATATTGCTAAAATTAATTTATTACATTTAAAATTTTAAAAATTACCTAAAATTCATCTCATAAAAAGTAAACACATAAGACGTCGTTGACAAGTGATACATTTGATTCTATATTTTAGTGCATTCGCTGACCAAAATCTCGTTAATTAATGTATATCTATTTTTCCTCGTATGGCATTTGTGAATATTCCATATAAGCTAAACACGTAGATAACAATACACAACAAAATTAACCCCTTACTGAATTTCTACTACAAGATGGCGGTATTTCATTCAAACATTTAAAACAAAATTATATTCTTTTAAAGAACTAGTTGGGTTTTTGTAAATGTCGAATAAATGGCGTTATATTATTCATCAAAAAAAAAATTTAACGAAATTTTTTCCGAATTAAATTCACCGTGCTAAGATGTACTTTGCATAATGTAAAGGTTAAATATTTGTCCCTCATAAACAGTAACACATTATTATTTTTTCTTAATATTATAAACATTATAGCTAAACAAAAACTTTTCGAAATTCACCTTTCTGACTGGAGCTTGCCATTGTTTTTTTAATAAAAGAATACTCATATAAAAACTGCATATTTAACAGTTAAAAAGACCGCTAACAATTTATTTAGTAGGACACTTGTCATCGGACTAGTGTAGTACATACGTGTAATTATTGCGAACTGGCGTTGTGAAAAGTTATAAATTAGCGTGAAAATGCATTCAGCTAAAATGTTGATTTTGTCACTGTGAAAAGCTTGCAGGGCAGTACTGGGATCCAAAGTGAGATAATAAAAATATTTGCTGAAATATAAGCAAAAATCGGTATTAAATGGAAAATTACACAACAAATGAAAGATTTCGTATCATATGAATTGTAAATATGCTCGAAATTATAGAAAACATAAATCAGAGGAGGGTTCACGTAAAAAGGAATCTAAAAAACCTAAAAGGTCCGGGGCTGAGCAAATGTGAGAGCTACAACAACGTCCAAAAGAAAATGAAAAAACGAAAAAAAACGATTACGTAGCTGGCCCATCAGCATACAGCATCCAGCGACAGTTCAATGTCCACAGACCATGTGCAGGCGTCATTGGAAGCCAATTCAGAATACAGTAATAATATAAAGATCGATGTTGTGTATTGCAATCACCAAATATAGTCGTGCTGTCAACGTCGGGCATCAATGCGCGTACGTCAATGGAGGCCCTCCATGTAGCGCTATGGAGGCACTCTCCGTGTCGCGGCATGGAGACACCCTCCATGTAGCGACGACGGTAGCTACCACAGACCCTTGTTACACGCTATAAACTTGTAATATATATATTCTATAACCGTTATACTACTCTGCGTAACGATTCTGCGTAACCATCACCATTAAAAAAGAATACGGAACCCTTGTTATGATTTTATCTCGACATTTTCACTACAAACCTACGCTCGATCTCAAACTGCGCCCTTTGTGTTTTATTATAAGTTATCACTAATATATGTTTAGTAGCCCAATAATTATTCAATAATATCTAATAAAATTAAATGGGGGGTGAGCATATATTAATCGTGAATATCTCACAAACTATAGCCCGTAAAATCATAGTTTTAGCTTTCCTACAAAGCATACGCTTCTGAAAACTCTGTTGTTTTCATAACTTTAGAATCAGCAGTTTCGTAAACAAGATAAATTGTTATGTCTTCGAATGTGTTGACCGTTTTACATATCTTGGTACTGGCATTACTAATAGAAACTATATCAAGCCTGAAATTGACAATAGAAATAAAATGTCTAATAGGTGTTACTTCAGCCAAAGGAATTTTCTGAAGTCTAAACTTTTAAAACCGGAAACAATAATCAATATTTATACTACTCTTATTAGACCAATAATTCCTTATTGCAATGAATGTTGGCCTTTAACAAAAGCAGATGAAGATAGACTTCTTATTTTCAAAAGAAAAATACTTCGTAAAAATTTTGAATTTTGTTTAATCACGAAATTTACAGAAAATTTAAACAACCAAATATTGTACGAGTCATTAAATCATTTCGTATCAGGTGGCTTGGGCACATTTTGAGATTTGAAGACAACAACCCGGTCAAGAAGTGACCTTTGAGAATGTGGAGGGTACAAGAAAAAGAGGAAGACTCGCACAAGATGGATTGATTGTGTCGAGAATGATTTTAAACTTTTAAAAATTCAACGCTGGCGGGCGGTTGCCACTGAGCGGATTCGCTGGAGAAAGCATGTCGAGACAGACCTTGACCCGTAATAGGTTGTAGAGCTAACCAAGAAGAAGAAGAAGTTCCGTAAACAAGGGAGGGGTAACATTTTTTTTGCGATTTTTTCAATATATCTTTGAAGACATACTACTTTTAATGCTGTAATACCATATAAGTAATATCGCACAAATTTCCGAGTTTCCGAGTTTTAGCGATTTTTAGAAAAACAGCTGTGACGAACAGACAGAAGGATACGTGATTGATATTATCAGGGTCCCATTTTTCTATTTGAATTACGGGACCCTAAAAACAATCACTTATACAACTATAGCAATTCCATAAATTAAAGGCTTCTAAATTATAAATGAAATAAGGTAAATATTAAATGGGGTATTCACTTATGAAAACACAAAACATCCTTGGTTTAAAACTAAAAATAAAATATTTAAAAGAGGTGACCAAGTATGTAAAGCATTTTCCTGAAAAACCATTTTTTTCTACTCAGTCATATGAAGTACCGTTGAAATATATCTTTAAATAGAGTACAGATACATTTTAAATACTTTTTAACGGCAAACAGTAAATATCGTAATTTTTATACCAATTTTGTTACTATATATCGATCACAAAAATAGCTTTACGCAGATAGCTGTGACTCGGCCTAACATTTCTGATAACGTTTATTAAAACAATATATACTATGAAAATCTAAATAAAAAATATTTAAAAATTTACGGCTGTTAAAAGTCTCAAACCCTGAATCTCTTTTCCTTGATACGTGCCTCTCCCATACACGTTTAAACGTAGAGAAATATATTAAAAGGTTACTTTCCATTAGATTCACGCTACAAGCTTCTGGTACTTTAATAATAAGAACAAAAATGTACAAGCATAAACTTTATTAATATCAATGATGCTAATGAACATATATTTATAAAATGATATTGTACTTATTTTGAATGTAATATTTCATAAAACTTGTGCTAGCAGTAGCCAATAACCAAGAGAGAAAAAAAACAGTGAGCCGTCACGGGAAGCCTGGCAGATGTGAAACATCGTGTTCGTACAAGTAATATGCATAAAAGACAAGATTATTACTTTTAATGTGACTACTTAAAATGGTGACTTTATTTAATAAACATTTATTTACAATTAATACAAAAATAATAAAGCACAGGTTATGTGTACCGTAGTAAAAAACAGCGTCGAACCGAGTGTGGAGGGGGTCGCGTAGTCGGTTGCGCATGGCGACACGTCGTCATACCGTACATTCTACTACATATAGACTATATATATATATGTATATATATATATATATATATATATATATATATATACATATACATATATATATATATATATATATATATATATATATATACATATACCTTAATATAGCGTGGCGACCCGTCGCCACGGCAAGCGTCGCCACGCCTACGATCCGATTTATACCTGCGCCTATAGATGTTTCACATCAAAAATAAAACGCAGAAACTGGCATTGTAAAAACGTAACACAAAAAATGATATTAAAAACGATATAACTGACAGTTAAACGAAAACATAGTCGTAAGATTTATCGATAGATGGCGCTAATAATTTTGGTGAAAGGTCGATATCAACACCCATTAAAATCTTGGATTATTTGGTCTTAGTGCAATTTGTTAGAAGACGAATTCTCTTTTTGTTTGTTGTAATTCCAAATAATCAGGTTCGAAATGTTACGGGAAGCCTGTTTGTCTTATAGGGTAATGAACGCCGCATATTATGTCCTTTACTACGAGGGAGACACCGAAAGTTCCTCGCACTGGCCATTTCTAATTTCTGTAATAAAAAGTTAAATTGAAATTTTGAAAATCTCTTTGGTATTCCACTGAGGTTTGCTTGAATTTGTTATTTGTTTTTTTCACAAATTGGCGACAATTTTAAAATTACTTGTATTATGTCAAAACGAGAAGTAGTCTTTCAATGTTTTTTATGACTTTTATCGTGGTTTCTATCAACAACTAAGTTAGAATCGACTTCTATTGCTATTTTATACTAACGCCCCATCCCGCACTACTCTTTAGATTTGCTCAGCGATGATTTGCTTGAGTGACGTCCCTCAACAACGACAACTGAAGACAATGTCAATGTGGTGCGGCTTAAGATAACAACTAACAGGAGAGTAACCTATCACCAGTAACCTATTCAGGTAAGTTTCAGCATTAGCAAGAGTTAAATAAAGAAAATTCTACATAGACACTTAGGCATCAGGAGGTTTTGTGGTAAGTGATTGACTTCATCCCCATGATTTGACGTCATCTTGAAAACATCATCAGGTTGATTGGTGTGGTAAAATGTTAGAAAAAATCGACTAAGCTTACTTAAATGCTGTATTCCACGTTATCACGGATGACGTAAGCTGAAAATATTGTTAGGAAGGAAATTAAGAGTCAGTATAAGCAGAAGATGGTTCCTTCTGAAAAGTTGCATTGAACATTTAGGAAAGGATAAAGTGTAGGAAAAAAGACACCTCGTTCGTCAGACAGACGGGTTATTACGCGGCGATTGTTCTGGAAAATAAAATAACAGCTACCGCGGACTGGCACACTAGCATAAATTCAGAGAGCATCATCTTCGTAGTAGTCTCCTCCTTCATCATGATAATACCTCTATACTCTTAACCGAATATTCTATTGATTATTTCTGATTATACCCCATAATTTCTTCACCTGACGACATCGGATGAAGAAATTATGGATCATGCTATTCAGCCCCAACTTTGCACCATGGGTTTTCCTACTTATTCCCGAGAATAAAAGATAAACTGTGAGGAATACGATTCCCGGACGCCGAAGAAACCATGACTGTATTTAAAAATCCGTAGAAGTGACGTCCATGGAGGAATGGACCGGCTGCTTCTCCTTAGTTCCATCGAATGAAACGATACCTAGAGTGCCACGGAGGCAATTTTCTCGAAGACATTTATCTCTCGTAACACTTTACAACTTTAAAACTAATCGATTCCTAATTTCATCCACGTTACCTAATTTACGTTTCACCAAATGCGCCTATTAGTGAAAAATAATCCTGTCGCATGCTGAGTGCACACTGTACCGAAATAATTATTGTTTTTTTGAAGTGAGAATTTCTTTACCCGCACCACACGCACTTTATCTGAGCAGTGAAATAAACTGAGCCCTCACGCTCGTATTGGTGACGCTGAATCGGGTAAACTCGGCCCACTGCGGCACGGGTCAAGCGAGTTCACTGTTCGGGTAAACTTGGCTCCCTTCGGCATTAACCGAGCGAGTTCGCTGTTTAACGCACAGTGCATCGTTTCAAGAATTACGTTTTATTTCTTTTAAATATTTTATTTTAATATAATTGAATATAATACGCGTATGTTATTGTATATAATCAGTGTAATATCTCAAGTGTTTAATATTTTGTTTGAGTAATTTAATATAATACGCGTATATATTAAACTACTCAAAGAAAATATTATTATTGTAATTTTTATTTTAGTTTTTACTTCTATTATGTAGTCATAAGCTCACACCAGTCTTTATTTCTTTAATTTTATCAAGCTTAATTTCAATTAAAATAGAATTGAAATACTTGTCCAAAAAATTACATGGAAATTTAAAGTCAAGATAGTTCAAGAAAAATCAATATCAGCGCGTGTCCATATTGGTTAGATAGTTAGCCATTAGGGCTAAAAGCTAACGACCTAAGCCATTAGGTGAATCACGTTCAACGTCCGATATTATCCCAATATTAACCACGTCTCATCTTTTTTATCTCTCTCTATCCACTAAGTAACTCCGAGGTTTAGTAACATTAAGTATTTTTTAAATTTATATCTTTTGACTACATTCCTAAAATCCCACTGTCTAAACCTATTTCTAAACATAATAGCCTTTTAAGGTCCCGTAGTCAAATGGTAAAAACATGATCCTTATAATTTCTTCCTGTTCTCCGCCTGTCTCTCCTTCTGTCTGTCCATACGGTACATCCATTTTACTTGGATACCATCGGCACTATATAGATTAAAGTTGTATAGTTTTTGAGATATGGGTTATTTTCGGATCGACCGCAGCAATAACTTTGTTTTTCACAGTATCTTTAAAAAATACAAGCTTATGTATGCATAAAGTTTAACATTTTTTGGTGCTACGGAACCCTTCGTGCGCTAGTTGGACCCTTTATACACTTATTCCATTTTTACGGACCCTTCGTGCACTTGTCCGGTTTCTATAAATATTCCATCGCTCTATGTGCTATTAAACTATGAAATTGGTATTGGTCTTCGGAGCTCATCGCAAGTACAAAAGTTGTCTTAAAAAGTTTTCCTTTGTGTAGTTCCTTAGTTCGTCAATTGTTTTCTTCTTAGGGTTTCTTAGGGTTCAGGAGCCAAGCAAGCAACATTTTCGTCGTATCAGTCCATTCATCTCCAGTATATATGCTCCAGATCAATTATTCTCTCATTTTGCACCTGTTAAGACGAAATTTCGTATGGAGACAGACACTGATAATACAAAATTAGAAATGAGAATTTTTTTTGACAATATATTTAAAGGTAATGAATAATTTGTCAAGTTCCTGCAGTTTTTATGCCATATTTATTAAAATTGCCAACTTAAATATATTCTAACTGTTGATATAACGACACAAGCGGCAGAAAGCTTTTTTTAAGATATTTATTTCACAACTCTCTTTCGCGTTACTATTACGTTATTTTCTGGGTGTATTCGGTACCGAACTAAAAACTAGAATAGAAGATCATGCACCGTTGCTAAGGTAGTTTTTATTCAAAATTTTACAGTCTTTTGATATGAAACATCTAATGGCGCGTTTGGACGGGAGTTAGAACGTTCTGATGGCACGTCGCGGCTTGCCATTCGGCTAACTTCGCATCTTGTCGGGGTTTTCCGGCTTAATTCGGCTAGCTTCGCATCTTGTTGACTAACAGTATTATAAAAAATGAAAAATTAATTTCAATAGAATGTTAAGATATATTTCAGTGTTAAATTATTTCATAAAAATAAAATTATAGAATTAAATTAATATTTTATTATTAACAATTATCTAAATATTTGTTTTTTCGTTTTCAATTCGTTCAAATAAAAATATACAAAAATTTAGATGTTGCATATGTTCCATGCGTCTTATGAGGGCTCACAATTTTTTTTCTCTTAAAATATTTAGGTATAACTTTTGTAATATTACGCCCATTTGAATAATCTTAAATAAAATTTGAAACAAAATTTAGCGTACAATATAAAAAGGAAAACACCATTACTTCGAGTAAGTAACTTTTGAGTTTTATTTTTTTATTAATTAGTCGGTAATTACATCGATGGTACCTACGGACCATGAGTAACTACGGACAGTACCTAAGGGTTTTGGAATTTGTCAAAAAAAGTTAGATCTTACTTAGTTTTTAGTTATAATTTTTGTTAAATTTAAAGATGAATTATGAAATGATATGTCCTTCTATACAATTGTGTAATGTTAATATTACGTGTTTTGTTGATTATTTCCTTTAAACGTCCGCAATTTTCCCACTCTCCTACGCAAAATAAACATAAACAACATTTTTCTATGGAACATCTTTTCGAATATTAATGCTCATCCCCACTTTTTTCATAGTTATTTTCGCAAATAACTTCTAATTAACGGAACAGCGTCATCGGACAACGCACCGAATTAATCTCGCGCACATACCCTGCTAACCCTACGCGACGCAAACCGGCCGAGAATATAACTAAACTTGTAAACATTAGATAAATTTAGAACGAAAGCTTCAGTACGCTTTCAGATGCCGAAGATAAACCGCCACCAAGATGGCGTCGGGCGGAGCGCGCGAATATCTCATAACCTCAAAATGGCGTCCGCACGTCAAACGACCAATATTATTTTTCTAGTTTGTTTATTGGTCTTCACATCGAATAAGTTTCGTCTGCAAGTGCCAGAGCCGATTTTATTTTTGCGTTATGGTGGAAAAATGTTGAATTCGACCTTGCTATTTCATATGTACACGTGTATGTGTTACGAGATGATAATATTTGTTTTAAGTTTTTTAGGAGGCTATCATGATATTTTTTTCTCATTGCCGATGCCAGTGTCGGTTCGGTTATGTGTTTTGAATGACGGCTGGTTTCATTGGTGATTTTTTGTAATTATTCTTTTAGTGATGTGATATCGGTTCGAATTAATTTTTGACATTAAGTTATAAAGTGAGTGAAATAATTAAAAATAGGTTACTTAATTTTGGATAGAGTGTAAACCTTATTGCAACTTAAGTCCTTTGCATATTTTAACAGGATTCTCATACTAAATTTATTCACCTGAGCTCAGCTCTATGTACTCTATAAAGTTAAACTCATATACACTGTTTTATTAGATCCATGAGCGGTTTTAAGTGTTACATAATTATTTTATGTATCTAGTAATTTAGAAAATATAATCCGTGAATGAAGGACAGGAAGCCATACAAATGAACTACAAAGTGAAATTAAAACCCTAAACCTACCTTTATTTTTAAAGAAATTTCAGCACGTGTCAAAGAGGGATGCTGAAGAAGAAAGGAAAACGTTGATAGATTTCAACCCTTATCGCATTATTTAACTAGAAAAAGAAAAAAGTACTGTCCGAGATTGAATGAAAGGACGATATATCCATAAATCTTAAGATAGAGCTTCGGCAATCTTTCGGAAAGCGTAATAACTTTGTAATTACCTCGTAATTAACCTAGTAATTAGATAAGTTTAAAATAATAAACATTTTATTTTCCATATATCGTCTGGTTTATCTTCCATAGACCTAAAATACAGTAAACCTTTGCTACTTCTACCATTATTTGCTACGTCACAGAGCATATTGATAGAAGCTTATAGACACATCTACTTTCAGCGGTTAGGAAATATTCTAACTACTTTATATTAAAAATATTGAAGATTCACAAGAACTCCAAGTATTCTTAGCGAGATCAAGCCCGTTGCAACTCCAAACTAATTAAAGGATAAACTATCAACTCAAATATTCTCCTCTTTTACTCCCTTTTGAATAGTCGAACTTGATTCTTGAACTCGGTGGAATTTTGGCAAATTGTTGGTCGAAATTATGGTGCACACATTATTTAGACAAGTATGTATATTTGTGCATAGTTTAAAAAAATAATAATGTCACGAAACATGTGTTAAATATAGTGGATCATATTTGTCTTTAGATTGCGAACCAAAAATGTATGCTTTAATTTTTATCTTCAGAGCCTTCATCTCAAAACCAATCGCCTTCCGTGAAAAGAATTTAACTGTATATATCGTCAAACTGTTGATTAAGGAGAACCCTGATACCTGCTAGTTTTCCACTATTTTCTTTCAGAAAAAGTCTGAAAATTTTACAACTATTTTAATTCTAAGCTCATGTAATTTCATATAAATTTTCTCCTTTCCCCTTCTCTCATGAATAATATTAATATAATAAGTAAGTAGCGTTTCTCTTTATTTGTTTGTCGTAATTTTGAAAACACATTCACAATTATTACAAAACATGAGGATTTTTATATATTTTTACCTTTCTGTCAGTGTGCTTATTTGGAATAAGTTGCAACAAGAACAACTACTTTCAAGTTTGATAAATATTGACATATTAGTGACATAAATTAATAGAATAGATGCTGTGTCATCTGAATCCGTCTATCATTTCATACTTTTTCCAATAAATCAGAACAAATTTGGCTCCGACTATTCCACTATCAAGAAGTGGATGTATGTCACCTTTACATTTTGTTAGCTTTTACCACTAAACCGCAGTGAACAAACAACAGGTGACGCCACTTAATTAAATTGAAGACACCTAATTCTTACATAGGCATGAGTGTATACAATTTGTTTATTATACCTCGGGCAGATGCCAATATTTCGCTGTGGTAGATGATTATAACTCGGAAACTAACACTACTCAATCTGTCGCTAGGCTCATCAGTTAACGCCTTCTCACACTATGCCCTTGCAATAAGGTTTACGTAAATTTAATGCATTTTTTTTGTGTTATTTAATAAATAGTTTTAAATTTATTCTGCATAAATGCAATCAAATTAATCTATTGCATATAGAATTTTGAACAAAATTGTTAATACAATTTTGAATCATTATAGTTTGAAAAAGAAGTGTGACCTTCAAAGTCAAATCGACCAGTGAAAACTAAATGTGTATGAACTTAAGTAGTAAAATAAAAACAGAAAAAAATTGTGGCTATGTGTGTGTATTGAAGTGTTAATCAATATTTAAAACATCGAAGGAGGAGAGAGTGGTAATAAAGCCAAGTTAAAGCAAAGGAGTGTGGGTTAGATGCTTCAGCTCCTAAAATTTTTCATAACTTATCATACAAGTAGGTGAGAAGTATGGTTGTTCTTTTTTCTAATTTAACCTATATATATATATATATATATATATATATATATATATATACATGTATATTATTTGTACTTTAGCGATTATTATAATAATCATGTTTATAACATTTTTATTTATTTAATTTTAAAATTGGAATATTATTTATGGATTCTAATCCAGAATATGAAAGATTAAAAAAATATATATATTTTTAAATTTAAAAAATAAAAGCTTAACTGAAGTCAGTATCGGATGTGCCCATTTCAAAATTTTCATTTTTTTTTAGTGTTACGTACTCTAAAAGGGAAAAGGATGGAACCCATTTCAAAATTACTCACATGTCCATCAGTCCGTCTGTCATAGCCGTTTTTCTCGAAAGCCATTTAACTTAAAAATTTGAAATTTAGGACAAATGAAAAACTTCATATTTTTTATGCATGTAACATCAATTGAAAGAGAAAGTAACAAAGATTCCAAAACATTTTTTTTTTCATATTTTTATATAAGATATTTCTAGGAATATCGTTTAAAATGTCCATAAATGACTCCCCTTAATATCCCAGAAACTGCTAAAACTAAAATTGTGAAAAAGCACCGTCACAATATGATTATTTAAAGTTTACTGGATAATCGTCTAAAATTTCCACAGCAATATGTCTCTCCCTAAAATCCCAGAAACCAATAAAACCAAAATTATGAAAAAGCAGCGTTACAAATATTTCGGTTCTTTTATATCATATTTTCGAATACTGAACTTTACTATGTAAGCATAGCGACATACATTTAGCCGGTTTTGTAATAGATAATAGATATAAGTCCAGCTCTACTCAAATGTGGTTCACTGGTAATGCTGTGGATAAACATTGTAATAGATAAGTCTAGCTCGCTGAAGTGTGGTTCCCTAGTTGTACTATGGATAAATACCGTAATAGATAAGTTCAGCTCTGCTGAAATGCGGTTCACTGATAATACTATGGATAAACATTATAATAGATAAATGTAGCTCTGCTAAATTGTGGTTATCTAGCAATACTGTGAATAAATATCGTAATAGATAATTTCAGCTCTGCTGAAATGTGGTTTACTAGTAATACAGTGGATAAATACTGTAATAGACAAGTTCACCTCTACTGAAATGTGGTTCACTAGTGATACTGTGACTAAAGGTTGATGGTTCACTTGTAATGCTACCTTTAGCAATTCGATATCAATATATGCTCATCAGATGTTTCAGCCTCATGCATTTTGCCATTAGATAATATTAGAATATTGGAATATAATATTGGAAGACAAGATCGAATCCCTATGTTGGTAACTATCGAAAAATCCATAATATTGAAATGTAATTTGGAACTCAGTGAAATTTCTCATAAACAAGACATTTTTTCAAACTGATAAACTCAATTCAATCATCTCAATATTGTCTTCGTGTCGTATAATGTCTGTGTAACAAAAAATTAAGTTGAATCCAAGTAGTATATAGGGCTAGTCGAGCACTTAGTGACATTAGTACATAAAACATAAGTCTTAAATAAATGCAGCCAATGATGACAGTACATACGAACTTAGAAATAAAACTAATAAATAAGGTATTTGACTATATTTTTTATGCCTAAATTTGAGTTAGTAATAACATTAAAAAAACGACTTAAAACTGACGAGCTACGATTCGTGCGATAACGTCCCATATCAAAACACAACTGGCTTATGACGTCACTGGCCTGTTATTTAGCATTCATTACAAGGGAGTTTATTAAATATTTTTAGTATCTCGTTGAATATTGCGTTTAAGTTATATATTGCATATTATAATTTTCTCATTTTTGTGTAGAAACTAAATTCATAATAACTTAATAAAAAAAAATTAACAATTTAATGAACATAAAAATTTACACTTTTTCCTGTTTAGAAGTTTCGATTATTTTTTTGTTATATGCATTATTTTTTTCATCACAAGGTTTTTTTAAACATACTATACAGTTTTAAATAATTTTAACAAAAAATGTCGACATCACTCAAATACCCTATTCAAATTCAAATGCTTATTATGGGGAGCGTGCCAGAAGCACAGAGGTTGCATGAAACTTTCACAACACCGCTAAATAAGAAATGTTGATTACATATTTATAAATACCAGTGCAGTATATTTATTTTAATGGATAAAATAGAATTTTCAGTTATTTATCAGCTAAACATGAAAAAGTACGAGTGAACTTAAAAAACCATTTACGTAACATTAATGTGGCATAATTTGATTTTCACCAATGTCGATGATAAACGCATTATTGATAATTAAATCGCAAAACAAAGTCAATATATTATGAAAATGACAAAATAAATATTAATTATTGAAAATTTGACAAAATAGATTTTAATCTAAAAGAAAATAGCAATATTTTCATTGAAATACAGATATTGGATATACGTGATGTAAGCAAAATAATTGTACGTAGGCAATTGTATTCATTTAGCGTTTTCATTTAGCAATTGTATTCATTTAGCGTAATCATGTATGTATTCATTTAGCGTAACGATATGGTTACTTTTAGAATTGATACACTAACACTGTTACTTATAAAGAAGGCTTAAACTTAAGTTATACTACTCTTATTCTGAGAATATAATACCGTTCATAAGGTTGATATAACTCAGGAAGTAAATTACTACTAATAACCTCGGAAAAACTATAATGTTTATTTTACGATTACGCAACCAATTTTAGAAAAATCACAATTGCCCCTGAAATATTCTAACAATATATGAGAATATTACCTAAAGGAATAGTTCTTAATTTTCTTTAATTTAAAAATCAACTTCATTAAATATTGCTCTTGCTCAGCTCCACGAAATAAATTAAATTATATTTCTCCTCGATAGTTACGATTACACAAATTTAAATATATCTAGCCGTTTTCAAAATATAATTGTAAACACAATGAAATTGCAAAACTGACGTACTTTTGTATGTACTTCCGACATGTCAATTTTTTTTAGGTTATACCAAAGTTAAACTTAAGTCGAGGTCGGAATAGTTTTTGACAGATGACGTTATAACGAGCTGGTCGTATACTGAGTTTATTAGTAGCGTTTTTATCTATTCTCTATTTATGTATAAGACTTTCTGTTCCAAGTTGATCAGTAAAGTGTTAACCTTTTACTTACGATTATTCAAATGGACGTGATAGTATAAAAATTATAACATAAATTGCATAATAAAAAGTTTCATGTAATTCATAAATATTTTTGGAAGGACATGTTCTTAATAGTGTTTTAATATGCGTACTTTTTTCTTGTATTATTGCTTGCTTTTTCTGTCATGGATATTGCTGTTACTGTATTATAAAAGTTTTTTTATGTATTATTGCTTGCTTTTTCTGTTGTGGATATTGCTATTACCGTATTATAAAAGTTTTTTACGTATTATTGCTTTTTCTATTGTGGATATTACTGTTACTGTATTATAAAAGTTTTTTTTATATATATTGCTTGCTTTTTCTGTTGTGGATATTGATATCACTGTATTTATGTATTATTGCTTACTTTTTCTATTATGGATATTGCTTCTTCTGCATTATATCTTGCATTCCTAATTCCTCGACTCTCGCGTGCATTCTTATAGGATTCGTGAGATTTTACACGAATAGCTCGTTAATATCAATAAAATATACCGTTTTGATAAATAAACGTCAGAGTGTGGCCGACATGGATATTGTCGACTATATTAAAAATTTTAACTCAGATTATTTATTTGTCACTTTTATACAGTATTTCCACCTCGTTACAAAGTATTTGTAAAACATTTATAATCAAATTATTTTTCATTTTAGTATCTTCGAATAATAATGAATATTTACAACTTAAAATCTGAAAATACAATGTTTTTAAAGAAAACAAAAAAACAATGATGAAAATAATTGCATTTCTAATATTAGAACGTTATTCGTAAAAATGGAAACTTTGATACTTATAATGAGGAATATTTTTTGACAAAATAATAATAAATGTTGATAAAATGGAGTCATAAAATTTAACATTTTAAAAAAAGCAAAAAATGATGAGACGAAGATATAATTATGTTTTTAAAATTGATTGGTTACACATAAAAGGGAGACTTCAAACTAAAATATCTGTTTAATAAATATGTTTTTACTATCCTCGTAAATAATAAATATTGATGAAGTAAAGTTACAAAATTTACCTATTATCCATAAAAATTAAATTTCTACGTAATATTTTTATCTAATACAGAATTAATGATAAACGTTTTATAATAAAAATTCTAGAATAAGTGTTGATAAATCAAAATTACAAAACATAATATTAGCAAAATAAAAAAAACAAATGATAAATAATATTTTCTAAAATCTCTCCGTTAGCCGTCATACGACTTTTAGCTCTTAGGTAAAATCTTCTTTCGTAACCCTTTGTAGTTAAAATTACTTGCTCCGTCAAAACACAAATGAGTATCAAATTTCACAAAGCTGTGGTCAACGTTTCGATATTTATAACCCGGTGACAGACAAAAAGATAAATCGATATAGAAAAAACCGAGCCTTCAACTTGTAACGCTATCTTAAAAATAAGATATTAGTAAAAATAAAAAAGAGTAAAAAATAAAAGATGTAAACAAAAAACCCAACCCTACTGACACTTGATCTGTTTTTTTCTCTTATCGTGTGCCCTGTCTCCTCCAAAGAGATTTACTCATGTGTCTAACAGGATTATATCTGCCGTACCCTCGTCTCACACCAACGACATTTACAAGCTCCATTCACAAGCGACATAACATTTTTTTTCCTGCTGATTCCCTGATGACAAATACTAAAATAGAACATGAATAAACTGTTGTCACACAACATTAAAATATTATGAAATGAAATATCCGCTGAACAAAGTTTGTTGGTCTCTGATGTCCCTTTAAAGTTTCTCATAAATCATCGTGGTATATAACAATTCACGGTGTGATTTTAGTGAGCCAAGTAATGAAAATAAATATGTAACAACGAAGAAAAATATACTTGAAAACAATGAATGAAGCTTGAATAGATCTAAGAGTAATTAGTTAGTACATTACACAAAAGACCACCCCCCCCCCCCCCTTCTACTTTATAACACCATACTCGTATACCTATAACGTTTATATTTGGAAACTGATTAGGACCTTTCCCACATTCTAGTTTCTGTTGGATTACAAGGTCTTTTTTTGACGAATAAACCTTAATTTTGATTTTGAAATAATATAGTATTGAAATTCTTTATATTTCAGACCTGTAATTAATTTTTTTCAAATTTATTTACAATTTCTAATCAGTCATATAATTTGTTTTTCAATTCAAACCTTTCAAATTTCTTTTGTATATCCCCGCATAAAGACGGTTTCAATTGTTAAGCCTTAATGTAACCAAGTATTTCAGATAAACAGATTGCAATCAATTATATTTTGGCAATAATCTCCTCCTCGCAACCTTCGCCTCAGACTTTCTCATGGACTGCATTCAACCATTGGGGTCTAACCTATGCGCTAGGGATAACATTGCAGACATCTCGCGTGAGCAACGAATCCGATCTAATCAACCCATTGGACAAAATCTTCTCGGCTTTTCTCTTCCGCTTTGCTGATCATGAGATTTCTGAAATTAAATCTCTCTTTTTGGTAATGTGATCGAAGTATTCCTGCGAAGATTTTGAGTACTTATATTCTAGAGTCTGGTGATGGTTTTTAATTCTCTTATAAAAGAGTCGTCAGCTGGTAGCAATTTTTTCCAGAACCATATTTAAGACAGTTATGTGCGAAGAGTCTTCATTTATCTAAACATGTTATAAATACTACCGTTTAAATATTACCAGCCAAGTACCCGGCTTTGGCCGGTTTTACGGAGTAAAGGGATGAGGATTGCAGTCCCTTATGATTTATTCCCGAGGCATATAAAGCAAAAGTGAAAATTTGAGGAAAATTGCAGGAAAAACTGGTTGACAATTTTAGAAGCCTATGGTTAACTTATCCATGCCTATAAAGTATATGCATACAGCTACATCTACACATACATTCAGTTTTACATGCAAATTAACCGTTCATATGGTTTTATTACAAATATATGCATGACTTCGTACCCGTGCAATTCTTGAATGCAATTGCAATATTTCAATTCATTTATTTTATGTTCTTTGGACACACATAAATAGTTTAAAGGTTACCTCGGAACCGGATATATATATATATATATATATATATATATATATATATATATATATATATATATAACCTTTGTAAGATTATAAACATATTTTCAAAAGATAGAAAATATTTTTGTGATAAATTATTTCATAAAAATGTTGTTATTAACAACTATATTAATGTTTGTATTTTAATTTTCAATTAATAATTCAATATAAAAAAAATTAGATGTTTAACATCTGTCAGGTGTCCCATGATGGCTCACAATATTTTCATAAACAAGTATACTAAGAAACATTTTCAGAATCAATTAATTAGGTAGAATTACAAATTCACATATACTACTATATATTTATGTATATTACTCTCTTCAATCTGCAGAATTTTTTATTTATTTGGAAAAAAACGGAAATCAAAATCAATGTTTTTGGTTTCACAAAATATTTGAAATTGTTTACATAAAGTTTTAAATATTAATAATAAATTAATTCAAAGTTAAGAATCAAAAATTGATAAATAATTAACTCAAAGTTATTTTAAATTATTTACACAAAGTTTTAAAAATTAATAAATAGTTAACTCGAAGTTAAGAATTAATAAATAAATAACTGCAGCGCGGAGTGATGCTTGACCTTTACTTCTATTGTTATCTCCACTCCCGTAAATCTTCCTTCATTTTCTTGCTATTTATTACACGGCCTCACTCGCTGTTGACGCTTTTATCTACGTTTGTTTTATTTCACGTAGTTTTCCCAAGAGATGAGTCGTCTTTCCGTTAACACATAATTCTATGTTCCGTACAAAGCTTGTTGATCGGTGTGCAGTGCGATTTTCGTGCGTAGTTGAGGGGAGTGGCGCGTTCGTTGCCGGAAAATGTGGACTGGACTGTTGAGTCTACGTCAAAAGTGCTGTACAGATATGTGCGTGTACATAATAAGATCTACTAAAGTGTTTAGGTACGTGGTTTTAGTGTTTTGATAGCTGGTCAATAGGTGAATTTTGTAAATAACCGTGCTAATTTTATAGTTTACAGTTTCATTATTTGATCGTTCGTCTTTTGGCACAAAAATGGTTTATCCAACTGAGATGAACTTTCGTTTAGCTTATAGTGCCTAAATGGATATAGGTTATGTGACATATTTTTTACAACATGTGGACATGGAGCTATGAGGTTTTAGGTGAAGAGAGTCGTAAGAGGATGCTGGATGTAATTTAAAGTGAAACTTTTAAATAATTATAGTTACATTTAAATGATGCATGACGATATTACAGATGAGATAAACCCCATATAAAGTAAAACTGTATATATTGACAGTTATTATATATTATCTCTTGTTTATATATTATCTCTTGTCTCTTTTTTCTGTTTAAAAACCAGGAAAAAAAGTATTTTCAATTGTAACAAACTTAACCGTTACACCAATACCGAAGTAAGATTTAAAATAATTGCCCAAGATAATGAAATCTACAAATTCCAAGACGAAAATAGCTAACCACAAGTCTGCATCTGATATAACGGTGGTATAGTTATCTGAAACTGAATCACAATTCCTCATATATTTTGTGGTACTGATTACCGTAAAAATAATAAAAACAATTCCATCATCTAAGGGTTCTTAAATGTCGTGATGAATATTTCTTAATCACTAATTCGTTAAGTTAGATAATCTCACTATCATTAGTTACTTAATTTGAGGGTGATTAACTTGCAGAATCTAATACAAGGTGAAGCATGGCCATTAGAAATAAAATTTAATATTTGAGCGTGATTTAATGGAAATCGTTTCTTTTCCATGGAAAATGAATCGGTTTTTGAGTCGAAAAATGATTCTTCAACTTCAAGATATTGTAACAATTCATCTGTTCAACTTTTTTATATCTATAGAGAAATCACAGTGAAGAATGAACGAAGGAACATAACAAGCTTGTTTGAAAATATCAATCGTGCTTATTTAAATTAATATAACTCATGAGCCCATCATATGGGCTCCACTTATGTGGAAAACCATCCATGGTCCTATATAAGAGAACCTCTCTCATCTCTAGAAAAATCCTCTCTTACAATCTGACTGGAACCAAAAAATCATTATGAGGACTAATACTTTTTCTGCTGTAATTTAAAAGGCATCAACCAGAAAAATATAAAAGAGTTAAATATCCTAATTTTGGTTTTTTCGATCCTAATTTCGGTCTTTAAAAAGACCTGCTCCGTATGATTCCACCGTTTCGATATTGGTACTGTAAAAAAAAATGCTGCCTTTTAGAGATGATGCCTTTTAGAGTACTGCAAAGGTATTAGTGGTCTAATGAAAATAGATATGATATCAGTAAGTGGACATTTTTCATAAACTCCTGAAATGGAGGCTTAAAATCAGTGCTTTACACAATGAAAATAAATTTGCTTATTTACCTGGTCATTTCGTTCATCTGAAAGAATATTGCAAGGATTTATTTCTTGTCTTTCAAAAACTCAACTATCCAAAACACACATAGATCATACATATATGGTGATTTAAAAGTTTTACATTTGTTATTCGGACAGCAAAGAGGATACACTAAACTTCGTGCTTTGTTTGCCGTTGAGGTCGTCAAAATAAATATTCTTTCTAGACAAGAAAGGCATTCGAGGAAATATATTGAGAGAAAACTTGATTCATCCTAAAATGGTTTAAAATGTTGTAAAACTTTTCTTGGTAATGATCGTATGCGCGAATACGTCCTATTTTAGGAAATTGCTTATACACTACAAAACAGTTCGAACCACGATATTTCATATAAGATATTTCATAATAAGAGAAACGCACACTTGCCAAAATATTCTCAATTTTCTTTCAAAAGGTCTATCAAATGACACGTTACGAATACTAATTGTCTTATGTGTATTGAGAAATGAAACGCAGGTTGGTAATTTCTTAGCATTTTACTGACCTGAGACGCTGTGATGGCCCTGTCTGTCGGTTGTTTTATTGACAAAAATATTTTTAAAATGAATGCAAGGCAAAACTTAGAAACTTTCGCGTGTGATTACCATAAATGACAACCATGGTTTGTGGCACTTAATTTTTTTTTTTAAATATCTCAAAAACTATTTCTAATCAATAAAACTTATTTTATTACAGTATAACTATTTAAGTGAATCAATTCGACGTTAAGGTTATAAAGGGAATGCTGTAATAAAGGCAAAATAAAGACATGATGGTAGTAAACCTGCACATGCATCTTATTTATGACATGTAATATATTTAATTACATTTAATGAAGAAAAATTAAACTGTTGTAGAAGTTTTACTTTCGCCGTACGGCCCATGGAAAAAACATTATTTTATTTTTTTATTAATTTTGCTGCGTAACCTATTAATTAAGATCTTCATCCGAGGATTCCAGGTGCCTAATTTTATACAAATATATTTAGATCGACAAGATTGAAATAAGTTTAATCCCGGGACTCTAGATCAAATTATTAAAAAAAAAGAAAACCCAATGAAAAAAACACTAGTTATTACTTTTCGTTTAATGACCAGTTTATTTTACCAGTTAATTTTTTGCACATCTGTATATCTATTGACCTTTATGATCAAAAATATCGTTTGAACTTTATTCATAAAAAAAACAAGGAAAGGCAAGTACCTGCCTACATAAATAAGTTGCTAAATACAATAGTTTCTTTCATATATGCAGTCCAATAATTGATATTACTATGTTACGTTCTTAAATTTAGACAATACATTTTAACGCCATAAATTACATTACAATAGCAAATATTTTCGTTATGGCAACATTTTTATACTTCATAAATTATAAAATATTACTTAGCGAAACTGGATTAGATATTGTAAATATTTCTTATAAATTTCTCAATAGTTTTTCATTTATGAGAATGCACGTAACAGAATAATCATAATAACTAAAGTTTGCTAGGAACCATTCTGGAAATGTATAAGTTAAATATTTAATTTTAAAAATTTTATACTCTGAGAAGCTTCCAAAAATGAATTCTGAGTTACTCATTAATGTAACTCTTGCAGGGATGTCATCGTAGATGAAATCAAATTTCACCGAGTTTAACTTGATGAAAAGTCATGTCTATACCTTCTGGTTGCAAAAGTGTACGAACACGACTACAGTGATTTTGATAACCAGAAATTAGATGAATTTCCCCAAACAAAGTAATAATTCACAAAGTCCTAATGTATACAAATATATAAAACGGTGATAAGGCCACTTTTATCTTTTTATCTCATTTTTTTTTAATTACGCAAATAATAAGCTGTCCTACTTCTTTTCCAACGTCGAGTCGTGAAACTACTTAGAGATACAAATGTTGATCACTATTTGTTAGATTCCCAAATGACTATTATTTATTATCCCGAACACATAATTAATTAAAAAATACGAAACAAAATCCACCAGTTTTAAGCAATTATCAATTGATTTGCAGTAAAACGCTATGGATAAGTTAAAAATTTGCGTTTTTCTCATATCCGTCACGAAACGCCTTAGTTTCACGAAGAAGTCACACAGATGGCACGAAATATCAATAAAGTGTTTTGTAGGAATATGTCTAATAAATAAACAGTGCATCGATGATATGAAAAATTTCAGTTTCGCAATTTTGATCTTCAAAATAGACCTGTGGGTGACTTGAAAGGAAGGTGTATAATGATGAACTAAAACCCTACAGTGAAAACAAGTATATCTCAAACTAATCGTGAATTAGCAGCATGTTTTACATTACATGTTCATAAATATTGAAGCATATGAACAAGAACACGAGTTCTGTGCAAATTAAACGAGTGTCAAAAAATAAACCGTTCTGAAGTTTGCTTTTCTTTACTGCCGCCAAATAAAGGCTATTTCTAAATCGAATTGTCACGTAAAATAGAAAATGTATCTTTCTTTACTAACAGAAAGCGTCCAGTATACAAATTAGATAATATTATCTACTATCTTCTATCTATCTAGGCTTCATAAAATGCTGGTGTTATTCATTACAGCTTTATAAAACCTGATCAATCGATTACAGTAGAAATCAATTGCAACCAATTAAACAAAATGATGAAGAAACTTGTGATTAAGCAGCCGATATTGATGAATACTCAGCAATTAATCTACAATTCTTTTGCAGGACAATACTCGACCATAACAACATTGCTTATGCAGAAGATGGATTTAGAAAAAGGTCACCCACTATATTCTTCAAATTGTTGTATCTTTTACATACCTTGGATCATTTCTTGGAAAGATAATTATTTCATTCCCAACAAGCTCTACAATATTTTTTCGCAATTTAGTCACTACTTGCTCTCCAGGTTTCTTCGCTACCAATATTAATGAGGTACAATCAAGATGGTAAAACTCTGTCCATAGGACTTTCATACTTAGTGACCTAATAATTTGCTTCTAGCCGGTTTCTAGCGTGTTGTTTGTACGTTGAAACGACAATAATAAGTAAATTTAACGTACTCAATATTGATGTATTCAATAGAATAAGTGAAATATATGAAACGTTAGACATCTATATAATAATATGTGAAGAGAAAACTTTGTACCCCTTTTTAAGCATATTGCGCGCATGGAGGAATGTGAGATTTAGCATAGCCAAAGATTATATGGAGAAGGAGCGCAGGAAACTAAAATTGATTTATAATATGTGTTACAAATATATTAAAAGGTTCGTTGTTTACGTTCATATTGTCCATGGCAAACACATGATAGCTGTGGTTAAACATGCACATAGAGTAGAGATTGTCGCTAAATAATTTTAAATGTCAGGTTAACTGAATGAGTTATGAGATGTGAATTTTGTGTGATTTCAAATGTTCTTTTTTCAATAGTCTGTTGAGTGTATAACAAGGCAAAAAAGCGTTTATTTTATATTTTGTATAGTAGATTTCTATGTTTTATATATTAGTGAAATGCCACTTGCTTAATACACACCTGTTGCAAAACGAAAATTTTGTAGCAGCAATCTGAATTGACTTACTCTCGCCACCTATTACGCCCGTATGCACCACACACTTAGTCGGATTTAATGACAGTTAAAAACATATTTTGTCTGGATACTTTACCGATTGGGCCGTGCAATAGGGCACGGTCGGTATAGTAGACTATTGTTCCGACTCGACTGACAGATAAGAAACAGAAATACGTTTTTAACTGTCAGTAAATTTGACTGACAGTCTTGACCGTGTGTGGCGCACATGTGCGTTAGTGTTTTCAACAAAGTGAGTACGTAAGCATTACGGTCGAATTTCGGCCACTGGACGATCATTAGTTATAACTAGATATATCGAACACAAGAAGAAACGTCAAAATTGTTCAAAACTTATAATACAGTGCTCTCAAACTCTATTCAGTTTAATGTAACTCGTTTTGTTTAGACCATTTTAAAAGTTCCAAATTTTTAAATCATCTTTTAAATTTTATGAAATAAATAAAATAAAGACAATCTTTTAAATTTGATAATATATTGCTTTGTTTAATTTTGTGGCAGTTTAATCTTAACACTCCGGAGACAGTATTAAGATTACCTATAATTATATTTAAAATTATTGTAATCTTTCTCTCTATACTGTTGAGCTCTCACATTTCATTTTTGTTAAGTGAAACTTCTTACTGTGCACCTCAGAATAAAATAAGTACGGGAGTAAACTGGCGAAAGCAAAACGGCCGAATATTCCAATAAACCTTCAGCAGTCTTGTGTCTCTAACGCCCGTATGCATCATACACGGTCAGAACTCTCAGTCGGAATTAATGACAGTTAAAAACATCTTTTCTATGGATTCTTTAGAAATTGGAACGTGCAATAGGGTACGGTCTGACAGTTAATGAGAAACAGAAAGACGTGTTTAACTGTCAGTAAGTCTGACTGTCAGTCTTGACCGTATGTGGTGCATATGGATGTAAGAGTCTTCGGTTGTTTTCGCCTCATTCCTGTTATATATGGGTTCTCAATTTTACTTGACGCCACGGAAAATACATGTAACTCGGCGGTTTGATCGTTTTGAATTTTGATTTTTTTTATCTTCTAATTCACAATTTGACTTTATTTTATCTCACGTAATTCTGTAACTTTGTTTCACGTACCTTCCAAATTGTATTTTATATTATAATCGTATGATCGGTTCTTTTAGGTGAATTCGTAGTCTATTAAGTCTGTGGGTGGAATATACATAATTGGCGGTGTTTATTTATAGATAATATAGCGCTTTTTCATTTATATAATGAAAATTAATTGAATTTTCATTATAAATAACAACTAAGTTTCTCCTGATAGTCACTTGAATGCACTGTCTTACTTCACAGGAATGGAAGAATTATTTCATTAATTTTTTCTCCAAATCGAAGCGGCAATTCAAAAGTAAATTTTTGGAAAACTTAAATGCTATTGTTGTTATTTATTATTACACACCTAGTCGAGCATGTATTAGACAAATTTTATTGTATAAGACTATGTAGTTGGCACAGTTATATAATAAAATTAGATTACAATTTTCTACTAGAAGATTTTTTTTTCTACTAGACAATTTTCTACTACAATTTTCTACTACAATTTTCTACTTAAGTTTCTACTAGAAGTCAACTAAATGACGCCATTATATAATTTCGCAGAAACAGAGAAATTATTTTCATGAACTTTTTTGCAAATCGAAGGGCCAATTCAATTTTTGGATAACTTCAATACTATTGTTATTGTATTTATCCCTCGCGCACAATTTCTCATTATTGTATTTTTATTAAAAATACAAACAATATAGGTAACTAAAAACCCTACGAAATTCATCTTTCTGAATGGCGCTCGCCGTCTGTGTTATTTTAAAGTATTCATTATATAACTATATTAGTGCTTTTGGCTTTTAAACGATATTTGCACTCGTACCGGAGTGAGACATGTTTATAATTAGTGATTTTACTGTGTATGTATTTATAACTAGTGTCGTAGTTATTCGTCATAAATTTCGTAGAATGCATAAATGTCACAATTTGACACGATGTAGTAGAATGCATAAATGTCACAGTTTGTCACAATGTCGTAGAATGCATAAATATCACAGTTTGTCATAATGTCGTAGAATGCATATATGTCACAGTTTATCACAATGTCGTAGAATGCATAAATGTCACAGTTTGTCACAATGTTGTAGAATGCATAAATGTCCCAGTTTGGAACAATGTCGTGGAATGCATAAATGTCACAGTTTGTCACAATGGCGTAGAATGCATAAATGTGACAGTTTGTCATAATGTCGTCGAATGCATAAATGTCACAGTTTGTCACAATGTCGTAGAATGCATAAATGTCACAGTTTGTCACAATGTCGTAGAATGCATAAATGTCACAGTTTGTCACGATGTCGTAGAACGCATAAATGTCAGAGTCGTTGACCCCTTTGTCTCATCGTAACAATTTGCATTTTAGTTGTGATGGCTCTTTAAAAATATGAAAAAAACATAACCAAAGAGAAAGTCACGAAGCAAGTTAGTGACGCATTCCCTATATATTGATCAAGACACTCGATGGATTTTCAATTTTGTATTTCCTCGAAAAGTAAACGCAAGTACGTTCTTATCTAAAATTACATAAGGTTGGAAAATAAAACTATGTAGTGTGTACTGTATTTTAGTTTATAGTTGCATTATGGTGTGCTTATTTGTTTTATTATAGTCTTAGTTCGCGTTTAATAATCCAAATTATTTATTGAAAAATAAAAAAGACACCAAATTGACCGTTTAAATTGATCTACGAATCCCGTCTCTAATGGAGAAACCATAGATAGCTACTTTCATGCGAAGGTGGTAGTTTTATCACTTTGTTATACGCTTTAAAAAAATTCTAAATTCAAATAATTCTTGTGTCAGTTTTTCTCTCATTCGCGAATATACAAATAAAACAATCGAGAGCGAAATAGACGATTATCATTTCCACTGCAGTATTAATTTAAAAAATTATTGATGGCTCATACCTCTATGATGGATCGTACCTCTATGACTGTTTACTTTGGATGTTATTAGATCATCACTGTGTATAGTATTTGTATAGCATCATGCGCCCTAGACTATACACATTTTATATAACATATTTTCCCAAAACTATTCTAAAATCTCATTTCTACTGATACCGTGTTATCGAATGGCAAATATTGCTCGTAGTGAAATGTTTGTAGTATTTATGCTGATAGTCTGAATTTGGCATATTCCAAATTTATTCTAGTGAAAACTTTTTATTAATTAATGTTCTTGCTGTAGATTTGTCTGATAAAAGAAATTGACCAGTTTCTCCTTCAGGGTGAGGAGAACAATCTTAAATAGTTCACGTGGAAGAAATTAAACAAACAGAAATATAAAATGAATCTCACTCACCTTGATAGGCTTATAACTTTTGCACTTGCTGAGCAGTACTCCGACACCGACAAACATCTTCATTAAGTTATCTTCAACTTATCTCAACAGTATTTAATTAGTCTGAAAATTTAATTAAAAATATATATAAATAATTAGTAGTCGTCAAATAATTAGTTACTATCGAATTTGACAAATTATTTGGGTAAAGTTTTGTAACCGACGTCAACACCACAATCCTGCTTATCTGAATTCCATGCAATCATACCAATCAACGCTCTAAATCTGCGCTATAATTTTATACTTTCTATTCTCTTTCATAAATATGATTTCCACTTGTTATATCTGCAGCTATCCACCGTTTACCCTAGAGAAAGAAGAAACATGAACTCTCTATAACATTCTTGCAGCCTTCGTTTAATATGTCATATTTTATTTATGACAAGTCTATGTATCGTAGCGCAGAATTCTATATTTTGACCAAAATCAAATTCAAATCACTTTAATTGAATCAATTGAAATGAACACGATCAACTTCAGTTTACTTGAAACTTGAGCTTAGTCATGAGTTATTATAATGATTGAATGAAAAGTGAAACGATTCAGGGAATCTGAATCAGTAAAAGGAATCGATTCTCCTTAATGACTTAATGATTCTAATGAACTGAATCTATCGAAATACACCACTATTCATTTCATTCTCGTTCAAATAGCTGTTGCATTATTTACAGTGCTGAAAAATTGATCATACCTGATTGGTTTGCCTTCGTAGGCTTAAGACTGTCAGCCAAATAAACACGTGTATGATAAAATGTAGTGACAACAATACACTTTTTGTATTACTGGATAAGGGACACTATCGGCATGCGTTATAAAATAGAACGAGATGCATTACGCTAACAGATACCCGAACTTTTTAGTAACAGTTTCAACAAGTTAAACAACAATAAAACCTTAGCAACTTCTGACCCTGTGTCCATAACGGAAAAATAAAAATGTTTCTCCATTATGTTTTTCGTTGATATTTTCGAGATGAAATATTCCATTGTGTGTCAAGATATCAATCAGTTTAGAAAGAAATCCCAGTAAAGCTAATGCAATTGGTGAGAAGAACATGCGTACTATTATAACGAATTTTTTGAAACACTTTTTAAAAAACAATTTTCTCATTTTGATTTTAATTAATCGTGATATATTTAAAAATAATACAAAACGTTTTTCTTATATATGACTATTTCGAAGCCTTTCTTATATGTTAAATAAACATTATACAGCGGAGTGATTTCTGCACATTGAAAATATTTAAAAAAAAAAGCAAATTATTTAGTATATGATGATAATAGAAGCCAGAAAAACATTTTTCAGAATTTTTGTCTGTATATTAATTTCAGCAGGTATCACGCAAAAATGAACCGAATTTGATAAAATGTGGTGTGGTAATAATATATACCCAGGAACGACGAACGAATTTGTATGCACTGCTAGTTATTAAATAAAATAACTAAAATTGAAGTGGAACGACGCCTGACGTGAACTGGAATTACGAATTCCTAAGCTGCGGGAGATTGTGTCGAGAGTCTTGGTTTACAAAGATTAAGAATAATGTAATTTGCTAAGATTTATAGGAACAGAGCTTTACCTTAGGAAGCTAAGACGTTGGGAACCGGTCTGCGTCATCATGTCAATATAGTATGCTTGAGAGCAATGCTACATAAACATTATGGCTGATGAGTCACTGGTATAAGGGTACGTTCAATTGGCTCCATGGTTTTTATGGTGGTTTGGCCAAAAATATTTTCGTTGTTTACGTTAATTTCGCGCAATAATGTTTTATGCCTGCAATTTATTCCATTATGGAATGTATATAATATTTCCAAGCAGGAAGTAAAAAAATGGGGTGTGGCTGTGTCATGGACGGCTTTGTGTTGTACGTGAATACATCTATGTAACGGGTTATATTTTTTAAATAAAATATTTTTTATTTATGTATTTAAGATAAAAGCAAGGAAACAGATAATTATTGTGTTACAAGATGACTTTATTAATTATAGGTCTGTAATACGAAAAGTACGACACAAATGGCATACAAGATACATAGAGATTTCTGGTAAACGTTAGGTAGTAGGCAGCAGGTAGTACCTAACGTTGTTGGAGAAGTTTCAATATAAGACAAATTGAACTCGCTGAGCATGAAGTCGGGCGATTAACGGTTTTGTGAGACATCAACATTAAAGTCTCCAACTATCATAACTTGTATAGTAAGATCAGGCTCGTAATCGGGAATAATTTTAGCGCTAGCACCGTCGTTGATCGATCGATACGATCTCTGTATTTGGTTTTGGCTTTTCGACGCGTATAGGCTATTTTTGATAATATTTTTTTATTCTAACACCTTATTATATTCACTGTCACTACTTTAAACTAATGTTTTATATACAATCGATAGATTTTGACAACAGCTGACGATTAAAGCTTAAACGAACATCGTAGCTTTTCCGAATCAAAAGTTATACTAATTGCAAATCTCGATATGCTGCAAAATAACCTCAAAATGCCGCCATTCTGAGGTTATTTTGCTTTTGAGATTCTTCGCTTCCCCCTCCACCGCACGCGATGCGTCACTGTTCTCACTACGTAATGAATTTTTTATTCCTTTAGCTATCCAGCGGTATCATTTTATTTTTGATGTAGAGGATAGATTCGAAACTGCGACGCCAAAGTGCATCCCCCGATTTTGTTATCATTAGGTTTTTTGAATTGCCCCCGTATGGTAGCAAATTTAAAGACGTATTCACGTCAAAAAGTACATATTTTGTATTTCAGCTATCTTAAATCCTTCTTAGAATTCCTTAGTGAAACGCTAATTACATCATGTACATCCGTCTGTCACGTACTTATAGCTTCTACATTTTTAGATTTATGTGCATGACATTCGGGTAATATCTAATTTAGATGCTCATTTGGAGAAAAATTGAAGAAAGTAAATGAAATTTAAATTATGTCCCTCCCTACGGGTATATAGGCAAGTAAATCATGAAATTTAGCAAAAATCAAGGCCACAAAGCACAATTAAAGGAAAAAGTAATTAATTTATACTTATATCATCGGTATATAATATAGTAGGCATTGTATTGTAGTCCTGAAACATTTAATTATTAATATTCTCAAAAACTCGTGAAGGTGTTAAGTTGAAATTGATATTAAATACTTAGGTTTATAGTCCCTTGGAGCTTTGAAAAGTCAAGCTTCTAGATCAACGAAATAAAAAAATATGGTCATTATTTCCTCATTTTTTGACACTCGCAAATAAATTTAAACCTATCTCTATACTTCAGTTGACATAGAATCATGAAGTTTGGCAAGACGCAAGGTTTCACAGCAAAAATAAAGGAAAAAATCGGAAACCAAAAATGCGACATTAGTAGTTAAATTACATATTTTTTTTAAAATACATCTGTGAGAGATATGGTAGGCGATATAATTTAATTCTAGAAAATTAAAATTTTGTATATAGTTTTATAGGAATATTATATACCATTATTTTTATATAAATGCCTAAATATGTACGAAACCATCGTAGTGCGAGTTCCATTCGTGCTTGACAGGTTTTTTTTTATTATATATAAAATAGTTTTATACGTAAATAATAAAAGAAGCAAATGCGATGATTTCGCAAACACAAATAAAAAAATAGAAACTGTCTGATAGTTGTACACGGTGCCATTATTCACGTAAATATTGTTTGACTATACCGCAGTGACTTCAGTCATCCATGTGTACAACGAACAGTACGATAGATAATAACGCGGTTAAAGAACGCGGTTAAAGTAGGGTTCCGTTATTGTCTATATGTTTTAAAGTTATTGATACTAGCTAAACTTAATCGTTTTGAATAAAAATCACATTGAAAGTCCGAGAATTTTTGCAGACTTTTCAAATCTAAAGTCAAAAAAGGCTAAATCAAACGGGGTTGACCAATGTTAAACTGAACCGCAATTTCATTTTGAAGGACCTATAGACCTATACAACGATAGTTTACCTGCTATTATACTCGATGCTGATTGTGTCGGGAAAAAGTTTTCGCTCTTATTTAATATAAAATTCTTTTTTAAACATTTTTATAGTTCCGTACCCAAAGATTACCAACGAATCTCTATTACTAAACCTCCGTCGTCCATCTGGCCGTTGGTCTGTCTCCCTGTCAGAGGGCTATGATAGTCTAACTATTACAGTTCAAATAACCTTGAAATTTTCACAGAATGCTTGTTACTGTGACCTATATCACAATAAAAAGTCAATATGTCAGATCCCACGGAGTTTGGGGATTCCCATACAAGAAATTCTGAATAAATGCATTTGTTCGACGTTTTTGGGACCTGTGTGCCGGACGCAGGAATTCTGGCACACAGGCCCCAAACTTGGTTTGGGTGTGACACACAGGCCTCAAACTTGGTCTGATGCGAATGCATATTCTATAGTGAAATGGCAAATAATAAAATATATGTAATCTAAGCTTATAACTCAGAACATTACCGGTCGGCACGCCATGCAGTGCGGCAGTTAGTTATATGGCACCCGCTGCCCGACGCAGGGCCTGTGCCAGTGCGGGGGGGGGGGGGAGAATACGCAGTCGAGATGTAATTAGCTCATTATTTTACAGATTTTCACAACCCACGTGTCACTATGGCATCTATCTTGTTATTTACCAAAGAATTAGTATTAATATTGTGCGGTGGTACGGAACCCTTCGTATGCGAGTCCGACTCGCACTTGCTCGCTTTTTTATTCTACATACAAATAGAAACCCTCATCTAAAGAATATACTTGGCAAATTTAATTCGCGTTAGTCTAATATTGTAGAAGTTACGAAGACGTAACCGACAGATGAATATAGTAAAATTATAAATTGTCCTCACTCGACTACGTAACCCTGAAAACGCCATCTGGCCACACTGGCACAAATCTGCCTCGTGCGACTAATATTACCAGTTTATTTATCCTAAAGTTTTGTTTACATCGATCAACGCATATAAAACTGTTTCTAACATAAACATTGACATATTTCCATCTCAAAAACGTTTGATTTACAACCAGACTTCCGTCTTCTTCCACGTTTTCAATGTCCGCATTACCTTCACGGCCATATCCTCCGATGTTCTATTTCAGGGGCGCGTTTCCTCGTGTATCATGATTGTATATGAGAAATAATTCTTTATTAAAACAAATTTGATATGAAATTATTTGCCAATACATACGTATAAGTACGTTAAATAATATTAACAAAATGTGGTAGTGAAAAAAGTGTTATTCAAGAGAAAATTTTGTGTGAAAACAAATTTAATACGAGATTATGAGTGATTATTTGTCAATAAATATATATAAGCACGTGCTATAATATTAATAGAATTTAGAAGTGAAAAGTTTCCATTCAAGAGAAGAGTTTTAATCAAAATAAATTTGATTTAATCTCGTATCAAATTTACTTTGATTAAGAATATCTCTTGATGATAATTTATCAGTGCGTACATCTAAGTACGTTAGACACACTAAACGACTATTAGAGACACTAAACTACTATTATAAAAAAAGCTTAATCAGATCAGTACTCACATATGCATCTGAAACGTGGACATTGTCCCAAACTGATGAAAAAACCCATGCAGTTTTCGAACGAAAAATCCTCAGATCCATCTTTGGTGGATTGTTTGACAATGGGTTTTTGAATGGAGAACTAATGCCGAACTTTATCGCTTATTTAAAGAACCAAATATAATAATATTTATAAAAAATCAACGTATGAACTGGGCCGGGAAAAATCAACGTATGAACTGGCCATGTAATTATAATGAAGGAAGATAGAACGACAAAACAAATTTTTCTGGCCAAACCAACTGGCTCAAGAGGAAGAGGAAGACCCGAATTAAGTTGGGCGGACTGTCGACAAAGTGTTTTCGACGCTCTCAATATATCAAATGGAAAACCGTGACGCCCAGAAGGAGCGCTTTGAACAGTCTGCTCGAGAAGGCCAGTGTCCACCGAGGACTATTGAGCTACTGATGATGATGATAATAAGTACGTTAGATAATATTAGCAGAATGTGACAGTGAAATTTTAAAAGCTTTGGTTTAAGCACTTCCGCTCAAATACCATTCCATCCGCTCAAATACCAAAGATTCCGTTTCCTTCTTTTGAATTTAGAAAACTAATGTGTGTTATTAATGGACGATATGTGAAGTTTACAATTTTGTGTGAAGAATCCTGTGCTATCAAGTCAATGAAAAACACAGATCAAAAGTATTATTATAAACGCGTACATCCGTAATCGTATTGTTTCTTTTACTCTTATAATAGTTGAGCCATTACAAAAACAGACAGAAAGCTGCGTATTTTGTAACAGGTATCTGTGTAATTATACACGCTATTACATACTGGTAATGATTATACAATATACGTCCCACTTCTAACACCTACCCACCTACCACTGTATAAATTAAAATTAAGCAAGTGACCCACCAGTGAGAGGGAAACAATGAGAATTAATGTGCGCAATTAATTTCAATCTGTAGATTATTTTAAGCAAAGCATCTTTAGACGAGTTTTGAACACAGACGCTGATGACATGTCTTTTATGCATATTTTACTACTCCCATGTTCTCGGTGCGTCTACGTTAAAGAGTTTTCCATAAAATGCATTTTTGGTTAAAGAAATCGAGAGGATGTCCTTAGAATATATCTTTAGTTTGTCTTCAGGATATAGTACCATAATAACTTTTAGAAAACTAGAAGTAGTGATGTTAAAGCTTCGGACATTTTATTCGTAACCCCGGATACTTGGATCACTAATGGAAAAGCTTATATTAGATTAAAATGAAACAGATATAATCATATAAAACTAAGCAAGATTATTTTGTGTTAATGTAAGCAAGATTATTTTGTGTTTATCGTATTTATCTCACTAACAACAAACAAATAAATATACCCATGTTTACATATGAAACACTCATAATACGTCATCTAATACTAAACAATAAAAAAAAATTATTTCAAATCTACTGCCTCAATTTATATTCTGAAACTTAAATCACCAGCTAAGACTTATAATAAAGAAGTTAAAAAATGAATTTTAAAAATAAATTTCAAAACTATTATGAGTTGTAGAATCCCCGGAAAGTCATAGTAAATTTGTATTTATTTGGTCTTACCACTGTTACTGATTATTGTTTATTTATTTCATCAGTTCATGAATTAAAATAATTGGGAAATAATAGAAAACTGCTTTCTATAAAACCCCGGATACTTTAAAAAAAATCACCCGAACGGCTCTTTTAAAAAGAGGAAAATATCTGGGGAAAAGAGAATATTACTTGAAAGAGTGAAACGTGACAAGAGTTTAAATTGAAAAATACAGGCCTACAATGGTTTACCTCTCTAAAGTTCGAATTTAGTTTCCATTAGTTTTAGAGGTGCTGATTATGAGAAAAATAATGAAAAAAATCTAACCCAATTATTTTTATATATTGCAATATTGATTTTGCCCAATTACTCTCTGCGTTCGCTTTCAAGCATAATGAAAAGTGATCTAACGGCTTAAATGGTTTCTATTAGTACAAAAGAATACATTCTACTTCATAATTTGCTAATTACTACCTTATTAACTGATTGGTACGTGATTAATGCGCGATTTACACGCCAGAAAAGCTCGATTAGAAATAATGCCACTAATTGGTGATTAAATCTTTATTACAATCTTTTGTCACTTTGGTTCCTTATTCAGAATCGGTATCAGTAATGCGGAAGTTCCATCACAGTCTGATTTTGACTTTGAACCTGATCTTAAGCCGAAGTTATTTTTCCAGACAGAATTAAACGCCTTAACGAGAGACCTAAATATGCAGCTGAGCTCCTTGGTTCAAGATTGCAAGAAAGGAACACGCTTACTCCTGGTACACATTCTCACATTACCGTAACAGAGAAAGAGATTTTATTCCGTTTTTTGCTGAGAATGGAGATTTAGTTTATTGCAAGGACATTGCTGGTTTGGTGAACATGTTTGACGTTGACTACGATGCATATGCATGGAGATTGTTCGTCGATTCTTCAAAAAGAAGTCTGAAAGCATTTCTTCTCCATAATGGTAATCAGTATGCTTCATTTCCTATAGCACATTCTGTACATTTAAAAGAATGCTAGGAAAATTTGCATTATGTTTTGACTACAATAAACCACGAACAGCACGGATGGGTCGAGTGTGGAGATTTGAAAATTATAAGTATGCTACTTGGATAACAAGGTAGTTACACCATTACCCATGCTTCCTCTGCGAATGGGACAGTCGGAATAGAAGACAACATTGGACTCAAAATATTACTTTAAGATATACGTCTCTAAATATTTAATGTGTAATTTTATTACTGAGAGAGGTTATTTATTTAATTTATTTTCTTGATTATCCATCGAGCTGAAAACATTTCCATCCAGTTTAAAGCAGACTTTTTGAAATTATACTTCTTTACGCGCGTTATAAAAAAATGATGAGAGTAAAATTTTAAAAATACAGGATGAATTTGGCACGATGCAACAAAATATCGACACCCTAGTTGACACACAAGTTGCTCGCTGAACATATATTGAACATATATTTAGTTTATTTGATATATTTAGTGTATTTCCGGTCGGCCTATAATCCTGAATATAGCACAAGTAAAGTTAAAAATCTAAAAATTAATCGTTTGTAATTCTGTGTGAAATTATATATATTTTTTTAAATATACGACTGTGAAATATGTAGTAGGCTATATATTTACGTTCTAAAAAAAATTAAATTTTTAAAAATAATTTAATAAAAATGTTATGTACAATTAAATGTTTATAAATGCTTAAATGCCTACGAAACCATCGTAGTGCGAGTTCTACTCGTGAATGACTGGTTTTTTTCTTTATTTCACAATCAAGTTTTTTGCAGAAACAGCGTTCCCTAGGAAAGTTTCAATATTCGAGTATAATTAATTACTTACAAGACATCATCTCTTTATATCAGAGGTGAGATTAATATGATTTTCGTTCGTCAGCCACATCAATAGATTTCGTTAAGCAACTGTCAAAAACGATAAGGGGAATCCCCGCTTGTTAACTTGATATGTTTATTATTGCGCTGCCCATTAATTTGTATACATTGTTTTCAACACTTGGTTGTATACAACAACAAAAAAATCGGTTTACTCCTCACATATTTCAATATAGTTTTTACTTCACTAATATAACCAATTTACGTTAATGTAACCAGTTCAATTTTCATATCTGACCCACCGAAAAGCGACAGCCTTTACTTAGGTAATGAAGTTTGGTATTGTGTTTTTGTCACTTATAAATTATACAGTAGTATCCCGATACTACTTAAATGAGAAACCAAAGGTCTGCTTAGGCGTTGGCGGTATTTTTATTGCTGCTCATTATGCAAGTTTTGAAAAAAAAATAATTTCAAAAAACATGTTTTAAATGCTGTAAAATTTTAACAGTCGTAAATGAAACGTGTTGTAAAACATAAAAATTAAAATGACAGACAGTTTGGGCGATATCAAAATATGAGCAGAATTTAAATTCAAAAAATGTTTTGTTGTAATATTTTCATTAAAACAATATTTAACAAACTTGGCAAATTGCTTCGTTATTAGAAAATGTATTCATTACATTGTCTAGTTGCGACAAAGCAAAAGAAGCAATGAAAGTAAAGTAAAATGGTTACTAAATAACATCACCGCCTAAACGTTAACCAACTTTTTTTTCATTTACACTTGGGTATGTAATTATTTTGGATATTGTATGATAATTTCAAAAATTAATAAAATATAAACAGCCTCTAAAGACCAGTATTGCTATCTTTAGCCACACTAACATTTTGGTGACGTGTTTATTAAACATTTAAAACCACTTGATGGTTTTAAATAATTGGCTTACGCGAAAGAAAAATTTACGTGGGTGCAAGTGAAGAGCGTTATGAATGGGCCTGTGTGTGAGAAAGAGCGTCTATAGACAGCTGCACTCGTGTCGCTTCAGATTACAAAAAAAATAATTAGATATGATTTATTAAATTAAAGTTAATTATAATTAATTAAATTATGCTCCCGGCAGACTTTCGATTCCCTATTTAACTGGTATCGATATATTCCTCTGCTAAATTTCTGTGCCTAAAACACCTACCCAAACTTCATCATCAGATCTTGGGCTATTACCGATTATATCAATCCTCGAAAAAAAATATTCTAAACATAGGCGTATAATCATCCATACTTGCGTATAATCATACACCCTTTCCATTCACTCGGACCTGCGCCATTCCTATGAATCTTTATGTGGCAAAATATAATGATTGCAAGAAAAACTGATTTTGTACATATTTTGAACTATATATAACTAAATCTGAGACCCTCAAACTTCCCTAAAATCTTTCCAAAACTTTTTTTTTCGTATATACGCATGTATTAATATTTTTCGAACGCTTACATTTTCTTAATAACAACTTCAAATTAAAAAAAATCGTCTATATTTTATTAATTTTTAAAATAATTGCTATGCAATATCAAAAAATAAATATATACATGAGCATAAATGAAAAAAAAGTGTTAAATATTTACATTTTACTTAAACTTAATTCGTTATTTTGTCATGTCATAACTAGACAATGGAAGAAAATAAATTGTATAATAATAAAACATTATTACGACAATAATTAACAAATTTGGAGAATTCCAAATTAGTTAATTATTGTCGTAATAAAAGTATTGCCAACAAACTAACAGGCAACTATCTTCTCTTTTTACCACAAACAGGAAGTAGACACAAATCTAGTTTACCGCTAAACACAACCACGGCTAATCTCAAGTTCTATATATTAGCAAGATATTTTCAACTAACCTCCAATCACCATATCATCAAAAGTATTATTAATGTCGTATATTTTAGAAAGACGAAAGTAACGAAACTCATTAACACTTAATTTTAACCCTTTATGTTTGCCAATATTTACTTGTTTAAATTAAGTGCTGATTAATTACAAAAATCACTTAGCTGTATGCATCTCGATGCATATGTTGCACTTGAATAACTGCGTTCAGTAATCGCATAAATACTGTGTGGTGTAATAATGACTTACTGGTGCATACTGCAGCTGAGATCGATGCATGATCGTCGCTTCTAGGTCAAACTATGTACACATAAAAGTTTTTTAGGAGTCTAGTTATGTCTGTGTGTTGTTTACGTCTTGCTGCCAAAACTGCTTATTTAATCAATATAAGATTTTTATAATCATATTTCTTAAAGTATCTGGATTCAAATAAGCTAAGTAATGTCTTCACGGATCACGTGGGCAATGAGAAACAGTGATTTAAGTGAAAGTATTTGAAGAGAGCTGGATAAATTTTTGAATTATTATATTTAAACCATTATTTAACGTAATTTAAAGTGATGTTCAGGTTAATTGTAGACAGTATAAAATTATACGGAAGCTTCTAAAACATGTGGATAACTTTTGACAGTAGCTCATTTGTAATTTTCCAGTTACGAAATTTTGTAATTTGCAAAAGTGTTTTTTTAAGTTTTATGATTAAATGTATAGTTAAAATACTATATAATACAATTAAACCCGTTGATAATACCGTTAATAAAAACTAAAGAGTTTACGATTATGATTAATAATAAAAACCTGTCAAGCAAGAGTAGAATTCACACTACGAAGGTTCCATAAACGTTAAGGCATTTATGAACATTTAATTATACATAATACTTTTATTGAACTATTAACATAGTATTTTCATTAAACTATTTATATAATTCGATTTTTTAAAACCTGAATATATTGGCTACTATATCCTTCACAGGCGCGTATTAAAAAAAAACGTTTATTTCCATATACAATTAGAAATAATTTATTTTTGAGTTTTCCATTTTACTTCTGCTGTAATACGTTCCATTATGCTGACTTTCAAGATTGTAGTCCGACCGTAAGTATAGGTTTTGATGATGGTATAAATAACAGAAAAATAAGTTTATAAGGGTCATATTTGTTTTGTTGCATAAACCAAAAAAACTTTTAACAAAAACCGTTTCTGAGAAAAAGAACCTTCATACAACGATGGACGGATGGCAAAAAAGTAATCCTATATTTCATTTTGAGGAACAGAAGCTTAAAAAACTATTAAAATTCAGTCGTAGATCACTTCGGATGAAATCAAAGTGTTCCTTATAAATAATGTTAGCTGCAGATTGCATATGTCCAAATGCTGGAAAAAAGACACAAATCTCATATATTTAGAACCGGCAGGCGAAGAAGCTGGTACAGGAAACTGAAACTAACATCCCACCAAAAACACCAATATGGGAAAATATACTTAGTTCTCGTTTAATTATTCAGTCAACAAGAAAAAGGTTTGAAGGCTGAAATCTAACCAAGCCAAGTTCATTTTCTATATATGCTTCTAATTAAAAATAGAACAAGTTAAATATGTTTTCAATTGAATAAAAATTTGCTCAGTTTTTTACACTTAATAAGTTTTCCAGAGTTTCTAAAAATTAGTTTGCGCCTCCGTGGAATATCTGCTTAGTTTTTTATAATTAATTTTAATCTAGTAAAATGTAATCATCGTAGAAGTTTCACTTCTACCGTTCTCAATTCAGTTATTTTTTTATACATTAAAAAATACATTTCAAAATGCTAGATTTCTGGAATATAATTTACTCATGATCGTAATTTGAAATGACGTTATGTTATTTAAAGTATCGAATAAAATAGCGCTCATACTCTTAAATATTTTCCAATTATTTAATTACACTTTTTGTGTGTAAATATTTTTAATTAATTATGTTTCTACTGTTTTTGCTCTTGTCAGAATAAAATTGTATATATGTATATTTAATTTTGTCGTCTCGAATCAAATTGTGACATCAGTATTTTATTATTGTGTGCCAATAATAGATAAATAAATAAAAAGTGTAGTTTGGCATGAATTTAAAAATTTTTCTATTTTTATTTGACATGTTTTTAGTTTTACCTTTAAAGTAATGTATAAAATTTATCAAACGCATTTCTTTGTAAAATATCACAAAATTTTGTGCAGGCATACATCCAAACGAGTAAATATTTCAGTAGTTCTTTTATACCCTTTAAGCAAAACTAATAGTAAGGAAGGTACTTCTTAACATCGATTTGCGTAATTAGTTTTATGTATTCGTATGTTATTCGTACTCTTATTGGTATATGAATCCTATATTCGTATTCATTCATAGGTATATCTCGATCGTATATTCATATCGTTCTATAAGGTTTTATATATTTATGTATTGTTCGTAGTCCTATATTCATATACCGGCCGTATATTCGTATTTGTTCATTCCTATATATCGGCCGTGCATTCTTATCGTCGAATATTTTTATCCGTATATCGATTTATGTATCCGTATGTTGTTCGTACTCATACTCGTAAATCAATTTTATATTCATGTTCATTCATTGGTATTTATCGTTCATATATTCGTGACATCATCTATCGTTTTATATATTTGTATGTCGTAAACAATATACAAATGTATAAAACAAGGACTTCATTGTAGTCTTATATTCATATGTCGACCATATATTCGTATATATCGGCCGTATATTGGTATTGTCGCATATTTTTATCGGTTTATCCTTTTATGTATTCCTATAATGCTCTATGCCAGTCTTTTTTTACGATCGACAACGATCAGATGTTAGTGAAATAGTATTACAGTAGTATTACATTAGATTTAGTTTATTACAGTAGTATTACATTAGATTTTTGTGAAGTAGTATTACATTAAAACTAATATAATTTGAAATCGAACATACAGAAAATTTAATAAAAAATGCAACTTGTGCACGAAAATTGTGATATATTTCATCCAAAAGTGATGCCATAGATTGTTGACAGGTCCATAACAAAACACCCTTAGGAAAAATCCCAAAAACCATTAAAAGTGTCAAATTTAAAGCAAAGTAATCTTACAGTGTTATGACTGCTTATGATACGTTGACTAAACTTCCTCTAGGCAACCTCTTTTTCAATTATTTCACACCAACGATATTTTTTCACTTCTACGGTTGAAGATAATAAAATACAGTCAAGGGTGTGTCGGACACGCCCACGACAGGGTTTCGTTGCCGTAAATTTATGGTTGTTGGATGTTATAAAACATCCAATTTTAAAATAATGCTCGTACAGGACGATGATAATTCTTCACTGAAATAAAATTTCGTCCGAGTCAAAATCCAAAATTTAAAGTACCATCGGCTGTGCCTGTGTACTAAATTATTCTTGTTTTGTTATCTTTGTCGCATGCGTATATACACAACTGGCGTAACACATGATGCAATTGGCATAACCAGTTCAGGTTAACAGCTAAATATACATTTTAAAAATGCAAAATTTATTTTTTAAGAATTTCTGTAAAATATTTACAGACCCAACTACATGTCATAAGTTGGTAGACTATTACTCGTAAACTATTTATAAATAATAATTTTTCACAACATTAATATATTGCCTACTATATATTTCACAGGCGTATAAACGTGGTACGTATTTAACTAAAATTCTCCCCGTGTAAATATTTAAATATATTGCCTAGAATATGTTTCAAAGACAATTTCAATATATATTTTAAAATACCAAGTTATTTTTGCAGTTCATTTAAATAATTTGTATAGATTTTCTGTCAACTTTTCAGACCCTACGTCATGAGTTTGTTGAATGTTACCTGTAAACTGATAGCGCTTACTTATCTGTGTTAATTTTACTTTTTATTTCGTTATATGTACTACTGTTGTGAGTACTTTCCAGACATCAAAAAATAGCGGCTTAGCTAATAGGGGGTGGAATACGTTAATACTGATAATAATTACCAATTTAAAGTTTAATATTTCGGAAACGGATCCCTGCATGGATAAATTTAATATTTCGGAAACGAACCCCTGCATCGAAAAAGTTTAATATTTCGGAAACGGATCCCTGCATCAAAAATAGCGGCGTTACTAATTCAATACTTAATATTTCGGAAATGGATCCCTGCATCGAAAAAGTTTAATATTTCGGAAACGGATCTCTGCATCGAAAAATAGCGGCTTAAAAAGTTTAATATTTCGGAAACGGATCTCTGCATCGAAAAATAGCGGCTTAAAAAGTTTAATATTTCGGAAACGGATCCCTTCATCGAAAAATAGCGGCGTTACTAATTCAATACTTAATATTTCGGAAACGGATCCCTGCATCGAAATATAGCGGCGTTACTAATTCAATACTTAATACTTCGGAAATGGATCCCTGCAATGAAAAAAGTATTCATGACATAAACACAATATTTTTGAAAGACGTATTGAACAATACCCTTAGTAATGCCTATACAAAATTTAAAAAAATCACTTTCACTTTACAAAAAGAGATTTTATTTCATAACTTTGTAAGAATTATAAATTTGTACAAAATTATAACAAATATCAGCTTTATATCCCTGCAAATAAAACGGCTGACATACAGATGGACAGACAAAGATACTGACATAGCGAAACTACAACTGTTCCTAGTTTGACTACGAAACCCTGAACATTGTCCATTATAACATATTATTAACACTGTGTCTATATCTACATACGAACGACAAAGTATATTTAATGAAAAAGCCACGTCCATTAAAATTTGTTAAAATATTTGCTAACCCTGCCATTAGACAACGTTTTACTCATTTTAAATACCATTAACTTAATTTAATTAAGACGTTAGTAGCGCGTGTAGTTTGAATAAAACGAGTAGATACTATCATGTCGTTTTATAAATATAATATGCAAGTTCGTAAACGATCACATGTAGAAGTACGAAAAGTCCTCTATTGAGTCTTTTCTTGTATTTATGGGAAATACAATTTATTAATAATAATTTACAGTCCGTATTAATAAAATAATAACATTATTAAGTATAAATTGGACACAGTCATGCAAACTAGAACCAACCCACAAAAAGTTACTTTCAAGATAATTAGTTTTTTGTTTCAAAAGTGTGTAGAAAAAAAATAAGCAAGTTATTTCAGATATCAACTTATCAACGTTAAGTGTAGTATTGATGACGATATTATGAAAACCGTTTTTTTAGATTTTTCTTTGATTTAGTATTTATTTTAGATCAAAAGCATTTATTTTAGATTTTTAGCTTTATAAAAGTGGCTCTATCGTTTTTTTTATTATAGCTTGGTTTATCGGCCAGGATCTTTTCTGAGGAGGTGGAAAACATAGTTGGGTGTCGATCTAAATATGTAACTCAATTTCACTAGAGCCAACCCACATTTCGAGTGAAATTGAGTTACATATTTAGATCGTCCAACTCCAATTATTGTGTGCATGTCCAATTATTCGCAGAATTTTAGTAAATATATAACAAATTAATCAGACCAAATTAAAATTGCCATAAATCACCTGTGCGCACATGAACGTCAACATATAATTATAATAGCTCTTACCGGCAGTAACTTAACAAAACCATAAATAAGAAAGTAATATTAAAAAAAAACATGTAAACCTCATCCACATAAGCTCAGGGATGCAGTGAAACTTATTAGATTCATGTTCGTCAATAAATTTTTGACATTCCCGACCACCATGGTTTTCTGAAACGTTACACAATTATAACGTGACAGAATTGTTCAGACGTTGCCAAAAGAAGTTTCGCTTCTATCGTTTTATTTTAGTTTCAACCATATATGGACGCACAAACATATATATGTATATACATATTTATATACCTACACATATACATGTATACGTGTACAGGTTGCATTGAAGGACGTGTTTATTATTTATACAGGTGATTCCAATCATAAAACGAAGTTTATTTGAAGCGCGTTTTAGCAATTGAAAAAAACGGTCATATATGCCTCCTGAACATTTTCCACCGACAGGTTCTTTGTCACAATATGTTGATCTCGCTATACTTATAGGCATTTATAGCAAGACCAATATACCGATTTTCTAAAATAAAAGATTATCAAAAAGATCGGATGCAAAACAATGGGTAATGCAAAATTGGATATTTTGAAAAAAGCGAGGGCATTATTGTTCAGGAAAATTAAAAATATAAAACGATAAAAAAACGAGAACATATGTCTAACTAAATGAAGGTAATACCTGACTTAACGAAGTATTATAATTACGCGTGATTGCTATTAAATCTGGATAAAAAGGAACTTGAGAGAGAGAGAAATCGTTACAAAATACATATGGATATTTAGACAAAATTAAATAGCGAGCGAATACAAAAGTCAGCGTACAGCTATTTTTGATGTTATAAGTCTTTTTTTAAAAAGAGATACACGTCTTTGAAAAATTAGATAGGAGTCGAACATCTTATTTATATAATATAACACACTCCTTGCATAAATAAGTACAATACACCGAATAAAGCATGTAATTAACTTACTTTGTACAAATTTATTGTCGTAGTTGAAGCAGGACTTTCCATCATTAGCTGTCATAAATTAGGCCATTGTTACGCATCTGATTGTCATTACTTTAGGCAATTAGTGTGATACGCGTAACTAGCAGTAATACTAATGGAAACATTATATTATGAAATATCTCAAGGACTTCTATTTATGACCATTTGTCGTATTAGCAACTTGCACATACGAAGAAATGAATGCTGACTAAATTTTTCTTTCGTCTTCTTTTTTATGGACGCTGCCTTTTTAAAAGCGGCTGGGGTTGTACTGAGGGGTTAGGGTCCGTATGTCACAGCCATTTAACTGGGAGACAAGGAATAGGAAACGGGATTATGAAGGAAAGTAATGTTATGAGGTGAAGAAATATCCAGTGCACAAAGGCTGGTATAGTTAGATAGGCTTTAAAATATGATATAGAGACTATAAGGAACTTTCTTTTCAGACAATGGCCGGTGAGATACATGCTTCTAAAATCTTAAAATGTGTGGCCCAACCCCTTTAACTTTTCAACTAACGTGTGCAAAATTCTAAAAAAATGAAGGTAGTAGAACTTAAAATAAATTTTGAACGAAGTTCTGTACTTTTTGAGGTATGAGATATTTTCGGTACCGACTGCTTTTAATATTGTTTGATGCTTCAGAACCCTTCGTGCGTAAGTGCAACTCCCACTTGGCCGGTTTTGATGTGTCTTTGCGGTTTCAAAGAAAACGGTTTACTATTATTAACATATTAGTTTAATCAACGTACTAACGAAAGAAATAAACTATAATAATAAACTTTGTCTTAAATCATTAAGGTCAACTCGACTTCGCAAGAATTTTAAAACTGTCTTAAAGAATAAAAAAACATTAAAAATATAAATACAGTGTTCAAAATATGTAAATTGTCATCTAGTTAAGACATTACAATAACATGCTAAGATATGTGTCAAACCAAAATTGATTTTTCCTGTGGATTTCCTTTTTACCATTGATTAATTTACTATTGGTATTTGATATTAAGACTCTGAATAGTAATTAAAAAAAATTTACTGTTTTTGTAACGGATGAAACATTGTACCTAATTGTTTTCTTGACAAAGTATAAAATTATTTGTTTGTAATTAAATCTTAGTACGGTAAATAAGTCTTGTGTAAAATTAAATAACTGGTTAGTTTAAGGTTAATAATTTAAAACAAAATGTCCTAGGGTTGTACTTTACAAAATTTTGTGTGTTTACCCTAATGCACGCGAATGTTCGATTAAATACCAGCTACTAATATAAGTTAAATGCACAGGCCTACAATGGATGAGTAAATGAATCACGAACAAATGGGATTTTATTTCATTTTTGCACACAAGCGTCCTTCACGCACTCGGATCAGTATAGTTTTAAATTAATATGGTTTAATTAATTGAGATAATTAATTGAATTAATTCATAGTTAGAATTAATTCATAGTAGGTAATTAATCATTAATTCCATCACTACGCATAATCCAATATGAATCAATGGTTTCGGCCAGTATCCAATATTAGCACAAGAGTTTGCCATTTTGAAGAATGTGGTTTATTAATTCACTATGATGCTAATTTTTCTGATTATTTTACATTTTACGCAAAGTACAAAATCATTAGTTGTATATACTCAATAAAAAATTTACTTGATTGATTAGCAATCCAGAAAAAAATTAGATAATACTTATCTACGATAACTCAGATGAATCACCGATCTTTTAGTTTTTTTAATAATATAATATATGTAGGGATACGTATATCAGCACGCTATATCAATAAAAAAGCCTGTCAAGTACAAGTAGAACTCGTACTACGGGGGTTCCGTGCATATTTAGACACTATAAACACTTAAGGGTACAAAGTGTCCTATTAACTTATTTACAAATATTAATTTACAAAACATAAATATGTCGCCTACTATATATTTTACAGGTGTAAAGTGCATATTTGTATATTAGCATTTCTTTCCATGTAAAAATATAAATGTACGGCCTGATATTATTTTAAAAAACATTCTTTCCATGTATTTTAAATTATGAAGTTATTTCTGCAGTTAATTTAAGTCACTTGGGTTTATTGAATTCCTGTAAAGTTTTTACAGACCAATTTATGTCAACATATTATAAATACATGTCACAATTTGAATGATTATTACACATAAAGTGGTGACTATTACGAACTTAATTAGCTGTGATATATATATATATATATATATATATATATATATATATATACTATTATATATATACTATTGACGTGAATGCTTTTCAGACTTTAAAAATAGCGTTTTAAAGAGTAAAATGATCAATCTAAAGCCATATTTCGTAATTGATCCCTACAACAAAAAAGTGTCCTCACATATCCCCAATATTTTAAAGACTTCTTCAACTTCTCTCTACATAATGAGATATGCGAAAAAAATTCACTTACATTTAGGGTAGGGGAAAGGGGGCAAATCTTTTTTAAAAATTTTATTTCATATTTTTGGTAGGAGTTGTGAGCTCGGTATTTTGCATAAATTTGGCATGGTTATATACTATACGTATCCATGCCAAATTTCAACTTTATAGCGTTAATAGTCCGGGAGCTAAACGGTTGTGACACACAGACGAACAGACAGACGGATAAGACGAAACTATGAGGCTTCCTGGGTTAGCTAAATAACCCTAAAAACTAGCGAATGAATCATAGAGTACAGAAGTACAAATGATTAGTATTGAATACAGGCGGCGCTAAACCGCTGAAGATACATTGAAATTATTTATAACAGACGAGTAGACCTTGAAACACCCATTAAAAGTTAGCATATACGTGTCTCAAGAGTATAGTGCTATGCTAAACGATATTACAATGTGACTAGCTGTTACCCGTCATTCAGTACCGTTAAAAACCGATTTATGAACGAATTTAATACTTTATAGACATTATTTTGCAAATCGTGTATAGCTCAAGTATATTTAAACCCAAAACGAAGATAAGCAATGTAGCAACTTTGAAGAGCTAAGATAATACAAGATAGCAACGCATATACTAAGTACAATTGATCATTGAAACCTCTCTTATGCAATTTTTTTTATAAAAACCATTACGATTTTGCTGTTGGGTAATTGGACATAAGATTCCATGCACTGGATACTAGAAAATGATGAAATTGCTTATTTCAGCAAACCATCAGCAGGACCGTCTAGAAACACCTAAGAAAAGTCTTTGTTGTTGTTTTAGGTACTATATGTTTCTTTCTGCTATAAAAACTATCCTACATGGAAATCCGTAATACGTTCTATGGTCAGCAAAATTTGGTAATAACTCGATAATGATAATGATGTACTAAACCTGTCCATCGATGGCGAACACTGTCAGCTCTGAAAATAAGAGTTTATTTTCAGAGCTGACAGTGTTCGCCATCGCCATCGTTAATGTTTAAAATCCACTGAAGATTTATTTAAATTTATTTATTAACATAGATCATTAGACAAAGGAACAAAGTGCATTCGTGAGTGTAATTATTCCTATCAAACCTCTAAAATCTAATAAACACGTAAACGACTGCACAAACTTCTTCCGGTAATCGCTTCCGTCATATAAAAAATCCGCCCAGGTACAATAAAGCTGCCAGACAGTCTGGATTATCCAGAGTTTCTAGGAAATCTTCCAAGATTTTTATTTTAAGATTTTTTCCACAATTTTTCATTCATTTCCTTGATCGAAGATAAACTAATATGCTTCATGCGGGCGATAGTTGCTACCACAGTGCTTAAAATATCAAAGAGCATTTTAGATTCAAATAACAGGTGGATGTTAAATGCTAAACAATCTATAATTCACTTTTAATTGAAGACTTTTTTATTTCAATGTCTTAATCTCCCCTGCAACTGTTTACAATGAAGCAGGTGTCCGGCAACAGTTGCAATAACAAGGGAAACGCTTAGTCAGCATTTTATTTTCAATGTCATCACGAAGACGATTTCCCGGTCGAAATGTGTTTACGAGTTATCAGTATTTCTGTGAATTATCATTTATCTTCTTGTATGTTTGTAACTACTCTCTCCAAAAGAAACCTTTTTGGTTAATCTGAACGTGATCCCTAAAAAATAACTTTTCTGATAATCCAAGGAACAACTGTCCATTTTTCGTGACTGATTTTCTTTTTCACTAAGCGGGTTTCATGAAAAATGTCAGAAGTTTCGAAGTTTTAACCTAATGTGAATTAGTAAAAAATTAGTTAAACTAGGCTATTTACAATATGAGGAGTTGTTTCCAATACCTTGGCTTTATTTATATAAGACAAATAAAGCGTGTTTTGGGCGAAGCAATTAGGTAATCATTTTGCCCAGAAATGGATGTATTAGATTAAATAGTACTTTTTCAGATGGCCAACAAATTTAAGCGGAAAATTGAACAAGCTTCGTGGTGAGAAGGAGATAATAGAATCCAACATGGAGGAAGCCAAAAGGTCTTGATCCACGTCGCAGTAAAAAGTATGATGTAAGTTTTTCTGCTTTGTGAAGATATATAAAAATGTTAAGCCCTAAAAAGAAATTATATACAGAAGATTGTTATTAATGCAAGATTTTTACAGGATATAATCTGTCGATGAGGAAATTTAAATTCTATATATTAATATATCTACTTTACCTAAACAACTTACCGCCTTTCGAGCAAAATAATTATCATGGAAGATTTTTTTAGTTTCTTAAGTGTAATTACGACATATACTTATACTTAAGTGTAATTACCACACATACTTATAATGTGCCTTTTCTTTTTATATTATTACCACATATACTTATACTTAAGTGTAACTACCACATATACTTATAATGTACCTTTTGTTTTTATATTATTACCACATATAATTATATTGTGTCTTATAATTTATAAGATATTATTTATATTTATTTTTTAAGCTACAAAATTCATTTGTTAAGCTACAAAGCTAACATTTCACGAGATTTCAGTATTTTTCCGAATTATCCTTTACCTTTCTCTTTGTTTGTAACTACTCTCTCCAAAAGAAGCCTTTTTGGTTAATCTTTGACATAATCGAATCATATCATATAAATAATTACAAACATCTTCTCACCAACCTCCATACAACTACTTCCATGCAGATATTTAAATTAATTATTATAAATATGCATACCTGCAATGAACTAATTAAGGCTGATGATCCCGAAAATCTCTTATCCTTTTCAATCTAAAAAGACTTTCACTATTTTAATAGAGAACGTCTTTTTATTCTTGTAAATTAAAAGGCTATAAAATAAAAATGCACATTGTAAGTATATGTAGTAACTACAATTAGGAAACAAAAAATTCTATCATGATACCTATTTTCTTGAAAAGCAATAAGTTGTTTGGGTCTTTTCCCAACATTATATACCGAATTGAAATTTCTTTGTCGACATATTATATCTTGTAATAATGCAGTATTAATAAAAATCTTTTCTCCAGAAATTCTTTTTATTTGTCTTCACAAAGTAGATAAATTTATATCATGCGGTATGAATGAAGACTTTTTTAGCTTCCTCCATGATGAATTCTATTGTCTTCTCTATTCAAAAAGTTTGTTCAATTTTCCGTTTGCATTTGTTCATCATCTGAAAAAGTACTATTTAATCTAGCATGTCTATTTCTGGACAAAACAGTTACCTACTTGCTTTACCCAAAAGCACACATTAACTGTTTTGTGAACATAATCTGGGGAAGAAAATAAAAAATCGATTAATAAATAAATAAAGACAAAAAGCTCTTAATATTGTAAATATCTCAGTGTAAAGAATTTACTACTAATTTACATTATGTTAAGACTTCGAAAGCTCTGAAAGTTTTCATAAAACCAGTTTTCAGAACATGCGTCATAGACACTTGTACCTTCGATTTTCACCATTTTTTTACTTATTACCCAAGTTTTTTTTTTCAATTTAACGCCACTTTGCACATCCCAATATGTCTTTAAGCAAAACCTCCTCCAAGGAAAACTAAAAGAAAGTAAACTTATACCTATCAATAAGTTAAACAAATCTATTTTACAACAGAAACTCGCACTCCATTAATGCTGTGTCCCATAAAGATTAGAATTGTTTTAAAATAATTTATTTACCCAGTATGCCCTCAAACTACCTGCTGCTAACGTTCTTGAAGAGCAAGTAATTATTTTATAAGATCCTACCTCCCTGTACCACTTTTTTGGCCCGTTTAAATCATCTTCCATCACATGTTACGGCATACAGGCATCTTTTATTGTTCTCATCGTTCATTCGTAAAGAGAATTAAGCTAGTTAACAAACATTTTCCAAGAAATATTTAAGATCTAGTTTTTTCTAATCATAAATTTTTATCCCATTATATAATTTATACCTGATAAACAGCTTTTAGGACCAGTGCCAGACAGTACTCAAAACATTTATATATTTGCCTAACGCTTCATATGACTCCAGGTCTATTAGCGGCTGATTTCACGGAAATAAAAAAAAATGTTGCCACATAACGTAAGTCATGAAATATGCGCACAGACTGTAAATTCCATAATTTTATAGCTTGAAAAAATTTTAAAAAACGAAAATTTCTTTAATTTTCTTGACCTTACTTGCTCTCTTGATTTCACTTGTGTAAATGATCTTTAATGGTACCCAATATCATATTTTATTTAAAAGCAGAAAAAGATGTGGAAAAGTCCTGGAGGAATATCGGCCATATATTATATTTTTCCTTGCGATATAGTTGCACAGTTATGATTCCAATTATCACTCTGAATATAAAATATATTTGGGCAATGTAACAAAAAATCAACCGTTTGCGAGATAATGGCCGTCAAAATTCGTAATTTAAAAAAACAACAAATTTTTATGATAAAATATTTTCTAAATATTTAATTTATTAAATCCTGCTACTTTTGGGAAAATAAAACTATCGAAAAACCCTTTTCTGAATTAAATATGAGTAATAAGATCAAATAATAATTTACCATTTTGTAAATTGTATTCTCACGTGTGCTTTTTTTCATAATTCATTATGACTGCAATTCGTTACGTTATTCTGAATAGAAGAAGGTAAAAGAATGAGTTTAAAAAAATATTACATTTTTTTCTTATTTTGTTGTTAAGAACAATGGCCAGAAATATGTCTGTATATTAGTACTAATATAAACTTTTTGTATGCAATATTTTAGGTAAATTTAATCAAAAATTTTTATGTGTTTGAGAAACAATGAGATAAATATATTTTGCGAGTATGAATAAATATTGGATTAAATTTTATATTTATACTTGGATTTTTGCCTGTTTGCCTGTGCCTAAGCTAAATAAAAAAAAAATAAGTTACTTAAAAATGTTTAATCTAGGTGTCGTCTTGTGAAGTTATGGATGTGAACTCTCATGTACTTACTGGCTAATATTAAATTTTGTTTGAATAAAATATTTTCAATCAATTTAAATTACAGAAATCTTGTTTGTTATTGCAACTCGAATTATAAATATATTTTAATAAATTTTATCTTCTGTTACCGTGATTTCCTTAATTCTCTATTTCATTACAAAATTGTAAACTTGAATATATGTGAGAATATTTATTTTATCGAATTAAACAAAATTGAATTTATTGTTTTTAGCCATATTCGATTTTTTTTGTTGATAAAATACGACCAATATTTTGTATGCAAACCAAACTGTCATTTTTATATAAAACATAGAATAAATATATATATATATATATATATATATATATATATATATATATATATATATATATATATACTCATAAAATAGACAATTAACAATGAAACAATTAACTCTCTCGTACAGAGCACAATCTAACTAAAAAATGTATTATCTTTTAAGGACCAAAATTATTCACTCCGACTATTTTTGCTTTGCTCACGTGTAAGCGAAACCTAATAGGCCCGAAGGACCTAACAATCCTCGGCCATCTTCGGCCACGCTCGGCAGTTTTCGCGACACACGACACGCCTTCGGACCTCGAACAAATATAGTCCAGTTGTGCTTTCTTGATCGATATTACATTACTCACTAGTGATGTCATCCGGATTTGCCCACGGAAGGGTAGTTGTGGCCAGTGAATACAACCGAGGAACGTAAAGACAAACCATGTGGCACGGAAAAATGAAAGGGATAGTCAATTTTAATATTGTTTATCCTGTTTATAATCGAATGTTGTATAGATGTTTTTCTTGAAATTTGTAAAGTACCCTATCTCATTCACGTGTTACGTATTATGCAGATATGCATAAATATGTATGCTAATATCATAAATGCGAAAGTTTGAAAATCATTTATTTTTGTTACTCTATATCTGCTTAACTTCTAAACGTATCTACACGAAATTTGGCACACGAAAGGATTATGAATTAGCTCATAAGATACTTTTTAACAATCTGAAACAGTTCCCAAAGGACAGCAGCCATCTTTTATAATGTTCCTACTCAAGTAATATATAAGAAAAATGTAGCAAATTTCATTTTTGGCTTGAATTAACTTCATAACTTTTATTACAAATTCTCAAAACACATATAGTTCCTGGTTCCTCGTACATTTTTTTTTCCTTTTTAAGGTTCCGTACCTCACCGTACGTCGTCGCCGTGGTGTGTTGGGTTAACCACGGAAACCTGGGTTCGATTTCTGGGCGTTGTTCGAGTGGGGCTGAACGCAATAAGTAGCCACATATATAAATTCGAAACATTAAAGTAGTTAAATAAAAGGAAAAAATGAAACTTTATAGGATCACTTAGTTATCCGTCTATCTGTCTGTCTGTTTATCAAGATCCTTTTTCTCAGGAACGCGTAGAGGTATAAAGTTGAAATTAATATCAAATACTTAAGTCTACTCCCTTGGAGCTGTAAAAAATCAAGCTTCTAAATCAATGCAAGAAAAATACTCTAAAAATACGGTCATTCATACTGCATATTTTGACACTCGTCAATATATGAATCCAAAACCTATAGAGTACTTCCCGTTGACCTATTATCATGCATTTTGGCCAGAAATAAGGTCTCATAACACAGTAGAGGAAAAAATAAAAAATGATAATAAAAATAAAATCGTTAATTTGTAGTTATATCATATAAACGAAATATTTTTTAAATATGCGCCTGCCAAAGATATCGTACAAAATTGTAAAAAATAAAAATTTGCAAATAGTTTAAAAGGAATATTATGTACCATTAAATGTTTATAAACTCCTAAATGTGTACGGAACTCCAGTGCGAGTGCTTGACAGGTTTTTTGAATTACGATTCTACTACTAAATTTTAACGAATTTGGGAAAAATTCAAACAAAAGTAAATTATAAGTTGGATTGACACTTGGATATTATTTTAATCAAAGCAAAGGCTGAATAATTGAATATTTTACAGAATACAAACAAACATAAATACATTTTTTGAATAGAAAATTTTTATTAAGAGTTTCATTCATATGGCTTCTTATAAAAATTCTAGCATATCTGCCCATTTTTCGTAGGGGAAAAACTGTGCTCGGTTACACGTTTCTAAATCTTTAAACTTTTCCGTCTAGGCGCACAAGGAAGGGCTTTTTAGAGTCTTATAAATAGTGGTGGCAATGCAATTATTAACGAGTAAATATGAGTGTTATTATCTTAGAAAAAACGATCAGCAAGAATTATTAAAAAAGTAAACATTGCCATCTAGTGGAGAATTATAAAACTATGTTTGTGTGATAAGTTGCTAATGAAAGAAAGAGATGTCGCTGTCGATAAATTAGTGATTTATTAATTAACTATTCAGCATTCATGAAGATAATATGATAATTTCTCTAGTTTAAGTAACGACTCATTTTTTTTGATAATTCAGTTTGACCAGACTTCTCAAGTACAAAACTGTAAAATTTTACAAAAATCCATCGAGTAGTTTTGACGTACTACCTATTCGTGTAAATATATGTAAGTCAAATTAAAAATTACTTTATGCCTACAGAAAAAAAAATTAGCATCTTTAAAATATAAGCGATTCTATAACAAAATATGAAGAAAATGGTAATCAAGAAATATTTTAGGAAGTCATCCTAAAATATTTTAAGATATTTTTTGCTACTCTGCACACCTCAAATATCAGGTTGGCAACTTATAAACCCGCCATCTCTATACGCAAAGTTTTAAATTTTTTTATATATACTCAATAAAATCATTCGTTAATTAAATAAGCACTGTCGGTATCTAACACTCGTCGCCAACATGTAGGCAGGGCTAAAGTTCCGTCTTTGTGGAAATCTTTGGGTCTTTGACTGAAAAACCAGTGAAGTTCGATTTTGTATATGACTTTCGTCTTTAAATTTTCTATCACGTAAATAATAAAGCTAAACATATCGTAATCAGATGGCAAAAGGTCTGGAGAGTGCGGTGGGTGAAGTAGCATACCCATCCAAGTGAAAGTAGTTTTTCACGCGTTACTTTTGCTACGTGGGTCGAGCATTGTCATGAAAAAAATAAACTTTGCTTTGATTTGAAGGATGTTTAGCGGTGACTTTACTCACTTGTTCACAATAAGTATTAGCTTTGATTATACTATTAGCTTGAAAGAGTTCCCAATGAATAACTCCATGTGGGGTGCACATGAACTCAAAAGTATCTTTTGTCCAATATTATTTTTGGTCTAGGTTCACCTTTTTCTCTAGCTCCTAGCCACGAGCGTTTACACTAAAAATTAACATAAGCCACCTACTTTTCATCTCCTGGAACCAGATACTTTAGTCCGTGGTTGTTACGATAGGAGTCAGTAGCTCCTAGCACACATTAGGTCTCCTTTAAAGTTGAAAGGGTGTTAGTTCATGTGGTAGCCAAACGGAATATTTCCACTCCATTATAGTCTAAGAGCATAAAAATAGCTCTGCAAAACAACGTGAATTTAATATGGGATCCGTTTCAAAAAGGCTTTTAAATTTTTCCAAATCAATTGTAGGAAGTCGCCTTGGATGAGATTTATCGGACAGATGAAAATTTCCTTGAATCTTTGGAACCAGTGCTTGGCTGTGTCGTAAGAAGGCATAGATTCACCCGTATATATACACAACGTATATAATATGTGACCCTTTGCTAGTTTTTCATCCTAAACGACATTCATCAAGAGTCTTCAAAGATCATTTCGAAATACTTCCATTTTTAATTTATTCTTTACTCGCGGATTACAAATGACATGTTGCTTTGTTCGCTTTTTGTCCTCAACACAATTCATGAATTGAGTGCTTATTATACAGCACTAATCCTAAAATTCTTATTTGTTCTTTATTCGCCGAAACTCAGTTACTAACTGAAGAGAGGTAAAAATTATCTTTTTTCAATCTTTCAATCAATACGTGACTCTACCATAGCAGAGTAAACTTTAACCCATCGTTCTGTATGTAATGAGTATTGCTTCATTCGCTTTCTGCCCTAAACAAGATTCAAGAATTGAGAGCACACTAAGTACTATTGCTAAAACTATTTGCTAAATTTCCATATTTTATTTATCCTTCGTTCGCCGAAATGAACTAAAGATTGAACGGGACTCTTTTATATAATGCCCTGCTAGAGATATTCGTAAGTTTCCATAACATTCCAGAAATATTGAATATATTTGGCGTTAATTTTGTAGAAATTCATTATTCACAATTAAATGAAACTATGTGATGTAGTATTATTTCTACTTTCTTTAAGTTCTTTACCACGACCTAAGTTTCGTTGTATTACAACATCTTCAAGTGAGCTATTAGCAAAGATCTATGCTAATAGCCCACCTGAAGATGTTGTAATACAAGTGATCTATTAGCAAAGATCTATGCTAATAGCCCACCTGAAGATGTTGTAATACAAGTGAGCTATTAGCAAAGATCTTTGCTAATAGCTCACTTGTGCCCACCTGAAGATGTTGTAATACAATGAAACCTAAGTTGTAGTAAAGAACTTAATGAAAGTAGAAATAATACTACATCACGTAGTTTAATTTAATTGTGAATTCCAGAAATAGCTAGAAAAAAATGGCGCGCTTATTAGTTGCTGACCTAGCATTTATTATAATTCCCTCTTTAACATATACTAGTTAGAAAATATCACTGAAACGAGTTATACTATTTAACAACAGGTATTTAGAGTAAATCAGATTAAGGTGCACAAGGCGAATACGTGACCCACTCGTGCTGTACCAAACAAAATAATGTTGAATTTGTCGCTCCCACGCGCAGAATCAGCTACTGCGTAATGCGTGTCGATTTTTGTGCGATTCCGTTGTGAAAAGGTGATTGTTATTGTGTGGTTATTTTAGCTTTTGTAAGCTAACACGTGTATATATTTTTTTATTTAGAGAAATACATTTTCTAAGTTAACGATGTGAAGTAACTATAGAAAAGATTTCCAGTTGAGTAAATGGAAAAAGCTAGTAGAATTGAATACTGATCATTGTATCAACATTAAACTAAACGATTACCTAGCAAGTGAACAAGTAAGAAGACAGAAAATTAATTAAAATTAGATACAGAGATGATGTTAAACTTATTGATATTAATTAAAAACTCAAGTGATATTTCCTTCATCTTATATTTAGCTTTTAATTTTACTTAATTTTATTAGAATAATTATCTCACATTTCACATCCCTATCATATTCAAAAATTGTCATTAAACCTTAAATGTGATTTGCTATACGACATTCCCACGATTTTAATGACGTGGAATATGTATGTCCGGACTTTCTTCAACTCTTTAGTCCATAGTATTTTTGAAACGAATGAAGTCATCTGGTCTCTGTTTGAAGCTACTTATATCCTCATATTGGATATAATATTTAAAAGTTCATTAAATTTTTGTATTACAAAATATTCGTGAGCTTTTTTCTTATTTATTCCCTTTTGGACAGAATCAGATTTGATTCCTTTCATATCCAATGAAACTTGTATTTGATCATGCATATTTTGAAAGTATTAAACCATTATGTGGATAATCCTTTGATCTGAAATTTATTTTACCTATTTAGAGTTATACTATTTTAACTATTAGGTTTATTTCATCTATTTAGAGACACGAGTATATCCTGCGGCGTTCATCTCCCATTTGTGCATTCAGATTATTACGAGATACGCCCAGTCTTAATATTATTCTATTGACCGCTTCAGGAATAGAGCAATAAAGTTGCTTGGTGGTTTATGACTGATCACATGTCATAGTGATGCATAATTATGTTGATATGTGTTTTCTGTTTTATTCGTTGTTATTTTATACTCCATTTTGAAACCATTTCTTTTTTAGGTTTCTTCCACGTGTCCAACGCTTTACATAAATCTATGTTAGGCATGCTGTCTTCAAGAAATAAATAAAAACAATAAATGAATAACACACACCTTATTAAAGGGAAATTGGGGGACTGGCACTTGTTTTAGAGGTTTAGACCCCATAATTTCAATGTTAAAATATTTCTCTTTTATCAATGAAGAGAAGAAGGTTGGAACACCAATGAGAAACACAATGCTTGATTATTGTAAACCGTTACACAGTATTTTGTGATTCCATTACAAAGTCATATTTGATTAAATATCTAATTAGCAGATAAAAAGGAAAACACATGTTTTCCGCTGTACGTTATATATATATATATATATATATATATATATATATATATATATATATATATATATATTTATTTATTTGCTGCTAGATTCATAACAAAGGAAGTACCTAAAAACATAATTCACCAAACTAAAAGATTTGGAATGTCACATAAGCCAACAAAATTTATATAATAATATAAAGGTAATTTCTTTGTAATATTTAATCTTAAAATTTATTTAAAAAAAGATTGAAGACAGAGCAAGTTATGTTAGATGCTGTGAATATTAAATATAAATATAGCAAAAAATGACAAGTTAGACTTAACATTTCTAGACCCTTACACAGCTAACAAAAGTATCGTTTTCGCTAACAAAAGTATCGTTTTATATTGTTAATGAAAAGCTAACGTATATTTGTTTATTGAAGTAAAATTTCTTTGGGCGCGATGAAAATAAAATGTGAAGGTCGCAACGACTTTCATGCAACGTTTTGCAACGTTTTTGCAACATCTGAATGTAAAGAATCTATTGCAAAAGTACGTAAAATAAATAGTTAACCCAGAGAGAAAATAAACAAAATTGGTGCTCGCTACATCAGCTGTTTTGTATGTTATATCTCAAAAGTAAATTGTCAAAATTGTGCATGAAAACAAACAAAAATGGCTCTAATTAATGCTATCAGCTGTTTTGTGTGCTACGCGTAGCAAAAGTAATTGTCAAAATTTTGCGTGGAAATAAACAAAAATGGCGCTCACTGATATTACAAGCTGTTTCGTACTTATGTCTGTCAAATTAAGCTGTCAAAATTTCGTCGATTTATTTATCTATTTATGGTTGATTTATTATTAATTTTGCATGTATTTCATCCGTTACAAGTCTAATAATAAACCTATGAATTTAATTTACTATAAATACGAAACGAACACGCACATATAGTTGTAAATATAATTTACAACAGAAACAATATAACCGTACCTAACTATGTTCTGGTACTGACATCACCACTATTTTTTTTCTTTTTTTTAATGGCTTACTTAACTGATTAATAAGAGTCTTCATTTATCTCATAGGCTAATTTAATTGGCAATACCCTATTTACATTTATATGAAGATTTTATTTTTATGTTATACACACACACTCACACACATATATATATATATATATATATATATATATATATATATATATATATATATACGTATGTATATAAATTTAAATTAATTATTTTATATATCTATTATCTATATATATATCTATATCATTATTATATATCTGGTTCAAAAAATATTTCTTTTATAATATTTTCCGCTTTTTCTTCCTCTCCTTCGAGCTGCCATTTTGCCCCAACCCCCTCCCCCGCTATATTCTTTCAAATCGATTTTTAAATCACAGATCATATACCAAAGTTTAGAACGCCAAAGAAGTTTCACTTCTGTCACATATGTCTTGCACGCGATCATTTTTTTTTGTCTTGCATTACTTATTAACTTTTGAACTTATTCCTTATATATGTATTTTCATTTAAAAAGGTTAAAACTTAATCAAGTTAATTTTCCTTTTATTACGGTTGGTAGATACGATTCCCAGATCATTTGAATTAAAAAAAATGCTTTTAACCCTTAATTATCTTCGATAGTTGGACTTCCGTTAGTGGCTTCGTGGGGTAAATTTCTACCCCAACTTTAAATGTGTTATATTAGGAAAAGTATTACATAATGGAAAGAAATACATGTGTAGAGACATAAACTGCAGTAAATGTTCTTTGGAAATAGTTTTTATTGCAAACAAAAACCATTCAAGTTTTAACAGAAACGGCACTTCTCTTAATCAGTCTCAATAATTTTAAAGAAAAAAAATAGTGTTTTTTTACTTAACTACAACATCCTTCAAAATATATTTCTTGCCTCTTTAAAAGCGTTTTAAAGTTAGCAAAGATACAAATTTTAATAAAACAAAAACATAACATCAATAAACTTATATAAAAAAATTCTAACAATATGTCTGGAAGCCTTATCATTGATATACTGAAACCAACAAAAAATACATCTTATAATTTAAAATGCTTTTTACTCCTCACAGTTTATACACAGCATTTTATCTTTCGTAAACAAATTTAGCCCATTTGGAACATTCTTTCGTTGTTTTCGTGTCTCTATTACGTGGACATATGTGACGAGTGTTTTTTGACTGTTTTGCTTGTCTAGGTCCAGCTGATGCCTCACTTGCACTCTCGATTTCAGATTTTACACCAAGAACTTGATCTAATATCAGTTTCAAATCTCTAGAGAAAATTTTCGAATGTTTTTTTCTATTTTCAACATGAGGCTTGATGAGAGACATACCAATCTCCGTAATGAATTCACTTCAAAGTATTGAAACATTACTATTAGAGGCTTTCCAAATAACAAAGTTATTGGCTGATGCTATATTGGGCATAGCTCCAAAAATCGTAGTTAGCCAACATCTAGATCTTCTCAAAACAGAATACCTGGCTCATTTTTGATCTAGGGCGTCTACACCCCCTTTAGTCGAGTTGTAAAAGTCTATGATCTCAGGTTTTCAAGGCTGCAAGTCCACTTCATCTGAATGGTGCATTGACGAAACTAACACGACAACTTTGATTTTTTTAGGCACGTAAGATATCAAAGTTTTATCGGACGTAGAACCAAATAAGGATGTGTCTGAGGTCTGGATTTTTCTGCTAGAAATTATTTCAGAATCTCCCTTTTGTTTTTACGCATAGTCCCTACATATGTAAGATTGGAGCGTCTTAGAATATCTACTAGCTCAATTAAAGAGAACCAATTGTCCCCGGTTATGTTTTTGTTGGTATGAAACAAAGGTTCAGCAAATCTTAGTGTCTGCGTCACAAAGACATATTATTTTTATTCCGTACATGCCAGGTTTTGATTTAATGTACACTCGACAAAAGCAACGCCCTCTAAAGAGAACTAATATTTCGACCACTGTCATATACTTTGAGCATGTGTAATTTGCTTTGCAGTTATCCATAAATTTATCAAATATGTACGAAATAAGGGTCAAGTGATCAGTTTCCTTTCTTGTGTTTTGAGTTAGAGTCTCATCAAACCGCAATGCCGATATCAGTAATAAGAATCTGTGTAAACTCATTACAGCTGTAAAACATTTCGTCCTGTTCCATCTGTGGTTCACAAAGTACATTTTCATGGTTAAACTTGAATATTGCTGTAAGTAATAAAAGACCAAGCAAAGCTTTCATTTCTGTTTCACTAACGTGGTTAGCATAGGCTGGGCATTCAGAGCTTCTGCTCTTTTTTAACAGTTCCGTAATTTTTCATTGGTCTGAGTTGTATTGTAAGCTATAATTTCATCACTGATAAGTAAAGACCACGATTAAATAGGGGTTAAGTTCGATTTTTCTAATGCAGAACCTTTGATACCCAACAGATGTAAAACAATATTGTGTGATCTAGTTCTAGATGCAATTGGTGGAACTTAGTATCACTTAAAACGATTTTTACCATAAAAATCATTAGGCACTGTCACACTCTTTTCGTCTTCTTCTTCTTCACTCTCATTTTCTCTTTCATCAGCCTCCATTTCGCTTTCTATGTCATGTTTAGAAATTTCTACAAGTGCGTACTGTATTCTGCATCATCTTCAAAAAAATATCTTCTATCTTTGATCCTTCTTTTTCTACCAATAAGCTTGCAATTTATGCCTCGCTCATAAAACGCTTCATTTTGCTTAAAATTAAAAAAAACATTTATAATAAAAAAATAAAAAACTTACGTTAGTGTCTTCGTGGGGTAATTTTTCACCCCAGAGAGTACGTACCGTTGTAACTATAAGCCACAGCGCCTCGTACGTCCGCCCGCTGTAAGAGCACGGCCAACACTGAGATTACGTAAAGCGGTCCCAATAGAAACAATTTTATTAATAAAATATTACCGCGTGGAGTAGAATTTTACCCCACGAAGGTAGTTTATGGTTAATTATTATTTATGAAACTTTATTGCAAAACTATAAAAGCGAAGCTCTGGTGACGTAAAAATAAATAGGGAAGACATTTTTCCAGGGTTCCGCCCTCAAACTGAAAAACGGAACCCATATAAAATAATTTACGTGTTTGTCTGTCAGTCCGTTCAAAAATTATTAAAAATTTTGTTAATAACTCTTTCACTCAAAAACTGCTTGCCCAGTTTAGATTAAATTTATTACATTACCAACTAATAAAACCGCCACTTTTGTTTCTGGAATATTTTAGAAACTCCTAAAAGATATTATATAAAGAGCGCGACCTTTAATATTCTGTTCAGTTAATTTCGGTGTGTATTTATGCATATATTATACGAAATATGGAAATTTTACGAAAAATACGTAGTGTGCTCTTGCTTCGTGAATTCTGTTTAGGGCAGATAGCTAGCGAAGTGCCACACAATGTATGCACAACGATGTGGTAAGGTGTACTCTCCTACGACACCTCCAAGCATTGGTCCCACAGATACAAAGAAGACAGTTTTGATCTCTTCCGTGATCTTCATCCAGAGCAGCCTCCTGTATTAAATTTAGAAATATAAAAAAGCTTTATAAAAAGTCGTCTCAGGTTAAGTTCTCCTTACCTGGCAAAGCTACTCTCGCGTTCTCAAACAGCGGAAGGAAAATAACTCCATTCTTTTGAATACTCTTTGGCTACCACATGAGCTGACAATAATGAACTGAGATAGTGTATTTAATTTATATATATATGTGTATATATATATATATATATATATATATATATATATATATATATCTATATACATATATATGTATATATATATATATATATATATATATATATATATATAAATGCAAAAAAAAACTGGCAAACATAAGTAGAACTCATACTGTGCGAATTCCTTGCACATTTAAGCAATTTACACACATTAAGGCTATGTAGTATTTCAATTGAACTATTTACAAATATTAATTTTTCCCAACATACACTGCATACTACGCAACATACACAACATACACTGCCTACTACGGCTTTCACATACATAAAGCATGGTGAATATTTAAAAAAATCACGAGATCTAGGAAAATTGCTTTAGTTTTCCTACAGCCTTTGCAAAGCTTCTGAAGACCATGTATTATCTAATGTTAGATTGTAAATAAAGGGGGAAATTGTTTTCCATATTTTCCAGTATACTCCTGACACTACCTAAAATAATGAAAAAAAATTGAGACATCGATCAATAAATCTTATAATCTTAGGGTTCCTTCTCTCAAAATCAAAAAACAGAACCCTTATAGGATCATTTGATTTGTTTGTCCGTCTGTACGAATATAAAAGCCTTTTTTTAAAAAACGGACTGAGATATCAAATTGAAATTATGTATCGTATGCCAAGACCTGCAGTCTTAAATTGCTATAAAAGAAATTGCTGTAAAAAAATCAAGATAATCGGTTCACGCAACAAAAAGATCCCATTAAAACTATATTTGTTTAATCAGAAAATAGCCTTACTCAAAGATACCTATAGGTTACTCCTGGTCCAACTACGATCTTGAAAGTAGGCACAATGGAAGATGTTATAGCACAAGTAACTGGAAAAAAGCCAAAATCAATTATCTCATCAATTATTTTAAAGAATTATATTTTTATTTATTTTAATTAGTTTATTATTATGCCTGTAACAAATGTAGTGGCCAATATATTTTCTTTGTGAAAAATTAATATTTGTAAACAGTTTAATGAGAAATACTACATACCCTTATGTCTATAAGTGCCTAAACGTTTACGAAATCTAACCATATACACCTAACGAGTTTTATTTTATACCGAAACAAAATAAAAAAACATTATCTTTGAAGATATTGTTTCTCTCTGATGGTTAGGTGACGTGCACAGTTAAGGTGATTACCGTCATCATGACTACACATAAGCAACGAAATACACCATATATAATAGTTAATAAGATCACGACGACCCATCGACTCCAGACGTCTCCGACGATATATCTCGCGTTATTGGCTCTGGCGACGTTTTACGATCTCGCACATGTCGACAGAGCGGACGCTGCCAACTTCACGACACGGACCGACCGTGACCTCCTTAGGGCGTGTTGCTACACTTGTGTGGTTATTAATAACCCGCCTATCTATAAACGCGTTCCCTCACCTCCCGAGGAAATGGGATAGGCAGCTACAACGAAATGCCACATTGAATTTGCGACATCTCGTTACGTCACAACAGATTTTTTAATTGAATCTGGCCAATGTGCAGACTATTTCTTCGTCCATCTCTCTAACGAACTTAATAGAAGTCTTGTAGTTACAGTCAGAGGTTTTTGCAGAAATACCTTGTTAAAATTTAATTGTCAGTTTAGAAAAATAAAAGTAACAGGCTTAAACAATTTCACCGTTAAAAATAGCGAAAAAATATAACGTTTTAATAGCTTTTAATAGCAAAGAAAAAAATAGGTTCGTAATAACGGTTATAACCGGCGAAAAAATATAACAATTATAACCAATAAGATTTTTGACATTCTACCATTCAAAAACTACTAATTAACAGAGTAGTTGACTACTCCTAAATTTTCCATTTTAGTAAAATATCATAAATATATAGGTTACTTAGAAGCTAGTACTCAAGAAAATTAAATATAGGTTACTTAGAAGCTAGTACTCAAGAAAATTAAATAAAAACTAGGTAAGTCATAAGCTAATAATTTAATGATAGGGATTAAGTGGGGATATCTCCCTGTCTCATTCGCTCTTGTAGAATACAAGGAGCTTTATAAAATGGCTTCACAATTCAATATTGCCGTCTTTATCTAGACGATTAGTTTTTCTGTATGACTAGGTCAATTTTAAAGATTTGGCAAAAAAAGTTCACACATATGATTTAAGAAATAAATGAAAAAAATTAGTCAAGTAGTCTATTGGGTTTTGTAAGCAGTATCATTGTATAAAATTGTCTAGAATGGTTACATTTTACCTTTATCGGATATTTCCGAAGAGAGGTGGGTGCGGCATCAAATAGAAGCCAAAACAATTTTTTTCAAAAATATTATCTGTTTGTTATTTTGAATAATAATTTTACATAAAAATCTGCAGTTTCAATAAAAGTCTAGGTTACCATTTGCTCTGATCGAAATTCCCGGATGGAAAGACGGATAAAAAAAATTATTTGTGTGCATCATTATCACCATGTCCGTCTATTCGTCTGTTAAATATCAGATGTGAATTACTATGATTTAAATAATATTTTCATTATGGTAACAAGCAGGATCTACCTCTTATTTTGGTCAAATAGTGACTAAGAAATCGGAAATTCAATTATTGGTGTTCATGCTAACTATATGAGTGCCAAACATTACACACAGAGTTAGTATAAAGATAAATAATTACCCACACAGTAAGTATGAGCACCAATAATTGTCCACATAGTTAGTGCAAGCAGCATTGCCTACACAGATAATGTGCACGTTAAAATTTGCCCACACAGTTAGAGCGAGCACTATTGCCCACACAGATAAATTTGTGCGTTAATAATTGTTCGAACATTTAGCGTGAACACCAATAATTACCCACGCAGTTTGCACGAGCGCCAATAATTGCGCAGAAAGTTAATTCGAGCGCCAATTAATAAATACTGAATAGAAATTCGCGATAATCCACAGACCTTCGGTCGTAAGTTCAAGCAAAGATATAACTTACTTTCAACCCGATCTATAATTTACATTTGAAATGAAAACACAACTTACGACCCACAAAAGGAACACGCATCTAATTATAATAAAACATTTAATTTTCGCATTTACCACGCGAGCGAAGCCACGAGTAAGTATATTTCCGTACACAACTTAAAAACTTCACACAAAATAATTTATACATATCTAAATAGTCTTGTGCATTTCTCACGTGCCCTTCGTGCTTATTCATTTCGTAATTATTCTTTACATTTTTAAAAAAAAAATATTGTAAATAACAATATTGCTCAAAAACATAAATAGAAAAGCGTGCGTGTTATTTTGAAATATATAGTTTTATAACTGTATAAAAAGAAACATGAAATAATGTAAAGAGAAGGGATGAGGCGTATTTAAGTCAACGGCAATGTTAAAAAAGTTTATAAATTAGGTTACGAACTTGTTTTATGCTGTTTTAGATTTTGTGCTTTTAAAAGATGTCTTATTCTTTTCTTTATTAATGAAAAAAATGTAATATTTTTCTTTATTGGGCTATTGCTATAACTTGAAAAACAAGGAGAGTAGTGATTACTCTCGTTGGCATTGAAAAATATCCACTTTAATTCCCACATGACAGCATTCCGGCATACTAATATTTACTATCTAACACGGCGTAAATACTAATTATTTACTATCTAACACGACATAAACTATATCTAACACGACATAAACTATATCTAACACGACATAAACTATATCTAACACGACATAAACTATATCTAACACCACATAAATACTAATTATTTACTATTTAACACGACGTGAACTATATCTAACACGACATAAATACTAATTATTTACTACTACTATTTATAACACGACATAAACTATGTCACGCATGAGTGTGACTGTTTTCTTGGAATTTCATACGCTGTATTATGATTTTCAGGTTATACTTATTAAATAAATAACTAAGGATAGATGTTAAAATCAAGTCAAATATATGAAAAATCCTTTGGCAAAATTTTAAAGCAATATTAAAATATTTTATTATTAATAAATAAATATAATTTTTTTTGCAATTGCTCTTTCAGGCTATAACAAAAGCCTGACCATGGCGGGGATGTCCGGCGGAAGTATGCTGCGCGCGAGGCGGAAGGATGTCAACGTCAAACCAAACCGGAAGTAAGTTCTCCATAATTTTATTAAAAAAAAAAACAACAAAAATTATTAGGAAATATTAAGATAATTTTTACAAATGCTTATTGGGAGCTATTATAATGTTTTTTTAATCATTGGCAGGATAAAAGTTGGCCTAACATTTGAAAATTATTACATGACTATTTAGTGAAATATGATTAATTATAATATACTCGTATAGTAGGTTTGCCAGGAACGTAAAATTCATTATTTGTTTTTATTCGACTCAGATTGGATCGGAAGTCGTCGCGTGGAATGCTGTACGAGAACGAGGAACTGAGACTGCGAACAATCAACATCAACGCTGAAGTAGAACGAGGTATGCGTCAAGCGTATTGCATTATTGTTACAAACCATCAACAAATAATATATAACTAGAAGTCAACTTCATGGTTAACCCTTTGAAGTACATATTAAAATTCTTAAGCCATTTATCATTATTCGCAAATGAATATCGAGCACATCTACCTCATAAATCAATTTCCTGGTAAAAAATCTTTCAGCAATGATTTAACATTGATACCAACGTTCTTGAATACTTAATTTGCTGCTAAATCTGGCGTAATACAGTGGCATCACTCTGATTCAAAGGGTTAACGAATGTTTAAATTATAAAGGTAAATCAGATAGAGAGGAAGGAAAATGCAAATGTAATTGTTTTAGTTTAAAATAATAAAGTTGAAAAGGAAAAAATATCTACAAAAATGGCGAAAAAGGAAAAAATAATTTAATTTAAACTAACAACCGTAAGTTTTTACAAACACACTTCAATATATATATATATATATATATATATATATATATATATATATATATATATATATATATACATATACATATATATATATATATATATATATATATATATATATATATGTATATATATATATATAATAGTAATAAAACTATAAACTTGCAGGCCTGCTCCATTCAAAATATTTCCATATAAAATAACTGGGGCATGAAATATTAATGAAAGTTGGAATGCATTAAGATCGATGTTAGAATTTTTGTCTCTTTTTCTGTTTTTACAAGAGTCACGTAAAGACTAGTAACCCAATTCCGATGGCGATTACAGAAAAAACATGGGAGTTAATTTAAAATAACGTTTAATTTTTATTTTATGGCAATCGGTTGCCTTAATCAGCAGATATTTAATGTTTAAAAGAATCCATTTATATTTCATTGGCACGAATACAATAACAACAAAGAAGTTTCTAGCTACTCGACGCGTAGTAATTACACAAATGTATAATGTACCTACGTACATTGGTAGATGAAATATTTAGTATACCTGTATACATCAGTAGATGGCGCTACGTGTATTTTAAATCGCGCAATGAAATTTTCCACTCGGACATACATTAGCGAACTGAGCGTAATCAGTGATGAACTGTTGAATTATGCTTATAAAAAACGATATCTGTACCATTTTCAGTGGCCTGCACGTACGAAATCGTGGACACAGGTAGTCAAAACTTCAAAAATAAATGTTAAAAACTTTATTTTTATTTTAATCCATTATAAGCTTAAATTTTGTCACGTTACAAAAACAAGCATCGGGTGAAATGTGAAAAAATCGATGAAAAATTGAACACGTTAGTGGAAAATAACAATGGAAGGAAGAAGAAAATTAAATTTGAATTTTTTTTTCGTTTTTTGGCAGAAACAAAACTTGCTTGTACTAAATAATATGATTAGCACATTAAAACTTATATTTCTCAAGATATAAGTAAGAAGAAATATTATCAATAACGAATATAATATATTTTACGTTGTATTATAAAAATTAAAAAACTTTCCACGCGATTTTTCGAAATCATGGCTTCTTCCATTTCTTCTTCATCAACTCAAGTCTTCAGTTAGGAACCATGGTATTTTAAAATATGTGTTCATCTAAGTCACTGAAAAGTATTTTCTTTTCATTTGTATCTAAACGTTGTATCGATGCGTTTAATAATAAAAAGAACGACGGCCGACAACATACGAAAAATATCACATAAGTGATTATAAAAGCGACCATCGTTAATTTCAAAGCACTAAACCCAATTAAACTTGCAGCCACTTTGTCAAGTAAATGTCAGTAAAAGAAAAATTAATTAATTTTTTAGGGTCACTTATCTCAGAATGAAAAAAGGAACCCTTATGAGATCAATTTATAAAAAAAATAATTAAGAACTAGTAAAAGTGCCTTAGCACTCAGACAGACAAACAGATTTATTGTCCGTGTTTAAGTCTGCCTGAGTGCCGACGCACTTTTTTTCAGAAAAGAACAAAGTTATCAACTTTCAATTTAATTTTTTTTTTTAAATTAATATCAGGTACTAAGGTGTGTAGCCCCAAAATAGTACCAAAAATTCTTAAAGCTTTGCAATAAAAAATATGTCCAAATATCACGTATTTTGATATTGACTCATTGATTAAATGAGAATTGGTTTTGGACTTTTCGAATTTTTTATTTCTCGTTCTCCAATTTGATTAAAATTTTCTCTATTTTTTCGAGTGTTTATTATACATGCTTTGAAAATTTGGTATTTTTTGCGAAATTTCTAAATAAGCATTAAATATTGAGATTCTATTTTCAAGTAGTTTGATAAAATGCAAACACAAAAGAAATAACGCCTCAAACAACATGCTCGCATAACGGAAGCTGGAGCTACACTAAATTGATTTACGTCACTGCACACATTTTCATATCTCAACCTTTTTGTTAAATCCGAAACAGAATAGATAATACAGAACAACGGATATAGAAAGCTAGAGAAGCTGAACAACGGATAGAAGCCCATATCGAGGTTTGATTCACTGTAAAAACCAATTCCATGTTTGATTAATGAACATCGAGGCGCTCCAGAACCTTGATATTAAGATGCTTCAAAGCTTTGTATAAGCAACAACTGCCTGTGTTTCAAACTCATAAATCTGACATTGAAAGGTCCACGAGTTATGACTCTGAATTAGATAAGAAGCAGGCAGATAGCACGTATACTGGAATGAGTCAATAAAGGTTTCATTTTTCAAGATTAACCCGATATTTTTAAAGATTTGAACCTAATCTACTACTACTACCACTAGCCCTTGGAATGTCTGCCATTAGGTGGCAAATTTGAACCTAATCTCAAATGCTTCAAAAATTAACAAACAAAAGGACGAATGGACAAATCTGCTCCATTCTTCAGTTTTCATCCCTTCTAGATTTCATCTACGAATTTTTCCTAGAACGAGTGTTCTGTATTAAGATCGACGTTGGAATATTTGTCACTTTTTCTCTTTTTACAAGTCACGTAAAGACTAATAACTCAATTCAGATGGAGATTTTAGAAAAATATGGGAGTTGATTTAAAGTAAGGTTTAGTTTTTATTTCATGGCAATCGGTTGTATTAATTAGCAGATGGGAAAATTTAATATTTTGTAGAAAATTCATTTATATTTCATTAGTACCAATACAACAACAATAAAGAAGTTTCTAACTACTCGACGCGTAGTAATTACACAAATGTATAGTGAAAGGAAGGTATATTTATTGAATAAATTAATTGCCTTATTAAAACTGAAACGAATAAAAGTAAAGTATCTGCAACAAAACGGAAAGTACATTCATTTATTACTTTTTATATTTACTCAGATACAGTGTGAAAATAATTAGAAGTACGACACATTATCTCAGGAATTAGAGTAAAATTCAGAAATTGGTGCAGAATTTTAATGAAAATAATCGCTACCTACCCAAAATGGCGACAGTATATTCAAAATACGGAAAAGAGAATATTCCGCTGCGTGGCAGAGCCTTCAGTAATCAGTCATGCAGAAAAATAAAATAGATTCAACAAAATATTTGGAAACATTGTTGTTTGAAAAATATTTCAAACGAGGTAGTCGTTTCTTTGCCAGAAAAACGAGAAGAAAAAATCGACCAAATATGTATTGAAGCCGGCTATCGTAGTTGTTTATCTCTCTTCAAACACCAATTTACTAAAAAAATTGAATTGAAATTTCTAAATAAATAGGAGATACTAAATTTATGTACATTTTCTTCTGATTTTTCAAATCCACTTTTGAAAAATAATAGGGGAAAGTGGACACTTTGCACGTCTTATTTAAGTTCAATGTTTCGAAAATGGATGTTAAAAATGGAAAATTATTATACTTCAATTTAACTTTGATTATATCTTTCTAATAATATCTTACTAAATAGGATGCACTATTTTACCGTTACAAAATTGCTAACTGTGTTTTATTTTATACGTTTTTTTATCTAATAAATCCTCTTCTAGGAGTGCCTCTCCAATTAGTAAAGGTTGGCAGTCTGCTCTGCTTACTTGGTCTTGTCCTTGGTTAGACTAAAGGGTTGGACGGCACTCGTAATCCCTATCCGTTACTCCTTCCTAGGATGAAATGCAACGACCACTTTTTTCTACGACCGGCTTTCCTCCTTCGACCAATATTTCCCATAATTACTGGTTACAAGAGCTCGTATTCGTCATGCCTGAGCATAAGCTCCAGATATGCAACTTTATGTTGTGTGATGGTTTGTAAAAGCTTGCGTTTATGGTCAACCCATCATGGAACATCCTCATTAGTGTCTTTCTGAGTCCAAGATGTAGATATCATATGTCTGTAGGCCCACATTTAGAATTTTTTTCTACACATTTCCTGAGATCTTCCTTAACAGCTTTAGCTCCGCATACGTATAGAAGTATTAGCCAGATATAGCACTGGAGAAGACGAATTCGAAGTGGTATTTTAAAGCTAGGGTTGCAGAGCATCTTTCCCATTTTCCCAAAGGCATTGCGGGAAATTTCGATGCAAGTTTTAATCTATACTTCACTGTCAGTCAATCAGTCAGTGTTTAATCTCTACATCAATGTCAGTTTTAACTAAGCCAGATAATATAACATATATTTACAGTTAATTTATTAACGGTACTCCCAACCGTTGGGAATACCGTTAATAAATAAATTAATATTTACTTAAATTGAGTAACAAAAAACATCTGATTATAAAAAAATCTGCTATAAGTAGCCATATATATCCTATTTTGCAGATTTCATTATCACCTACAGTTCTTTCAAACATTATGATCTAGTTTGTTTCACTCAAAAATGCATCAAATCTCCGTACGAGCATAAAACGGTCCGTAAAAGATAATCACTAATAATTAGGAATGTATTAGGAATGCACCCTTGACGTTTTTCGTAGATTTTATCGCGTATTATTTTAATATTTGTGTAAGAGTTTAATTCTTCAATTCCATTTTCTTCAATAGTTACCGCCCATTACTCACATGTTCTATGTTATATAACTTATGTCCATCTGGACACTAAAAGCTACATAATGGTGAAGGTTTCTTTTCAAACGTATAAGCCTTTTTATGCCAAACTTTAAAAATAAACAAAATATTTCTCTTTATGAAGTAAGCATAATTATTTAAGAACCAAAGACATAATTTGTAAATTGTTATACTAATTTCATAAAGTTTCGAAAAATAATTTCATAAATCAAAATTATTTTCGTAGATTATTCGAATATTAGGCCCATACACCGCTAATTTTACCTAGTTAAGAGTTATGGGCTTAGTGCTAAGGAGGAAAACATTAGTTTCCGATAATTCTTTTTATTTCAATTCTTCTTTAAACAGAGTGAAAATAATCTTTATATAATAGCTACTTATAAGTTGTTGTACTGTTGTACAATTTTTAAGTAGCTTACTAAGTTCTAGCCAATCATTACGTACGTGGAGTTTTCTAGCTGTAAAAAAGTTTTAAAAGTTGTCTGTATCCTTTGAGACTGTTCATGAAAGTTAAATGATAAAAAAATTAGTGAAAGTTCTAATTAAACGGTAGGAAATATAATTTTTCTAGATTTTCTAAATCCAGTTTCAAAAATATTTTCTACCCCATTTTACGTTAACGGGATTGTATATTAAACAATATTTTTAACAAAAAATACAGATCTCTATCTAAAGCCTCTAATTATAACGTTTTATGCAATAAACAGAACTATAAAATTGTTAAAACAGTAACGCAATAATAGACGGTGACGGACAGAGGAACGTATAAGTATTCCTTGCTTCACTAAGAAAACCCCAAAAACTCACTTTCAAAGAGTAGTTCATCAAATTTGTTTAAAGAACAAGTCCTTTTTCTGGACTAAAAATTTCATCCAAATACGTCCATTAACTTTCCCAGTTATTCCAGATTAAAGAATTCGTAATAGACTGTAATAACCTTACAAGTGTTCCGTATTACTATTTTAAGTTGCGAAACGCTAAAAATGAGAATATTCAATAAGACTACGAAGAAACAGTGATTGAATAAACGATGTGTTTATCCAATTATGAGTACGTTTGGCCTTTTATCCAATTATATTCAGACTGGCCGTTACCTGCGACATCGTTCACTTCGAATAAAGACAACATAAAATGTAAGCCTGCTGGGTACATCAAGACAAAATATTTTTTCGCTTAATATTTTACTTTGATGAAAACTTGGTAACAAAGAAAAAAAAGAATAAAGCTGCTTATTTATAAACAGAACAAACCGACCTTATGTATGTATAAACATAATTTTTTTACATACGGAAACATTTTATCCAATTAACATGCAACTTTCACAATCACACGATTGCAATGTCCAGATGAATATCGGTTAGAAGACTGTAATTAAATGGAATACTGTAATTAAATGGAATACTGTAATTAAATTGGTGTAGTAGGCTGGGATCGATGTGTTCTTAAATACAATATAAGACGATAAATCATCATCATCGTCATCAGCAATCTGTCTCCATCAGCTGCTGGACATAGGCCTCTCCAATGTACGTATCATAGTCGCCACGCTGGGCTGGCAGGTTGCTGATCGCAGTGCGCAATCGCTGGTTTGTATGAATACCAAGGTGCCGACGAAGATCAAACTATAATAATCAACAAATCGTTTTGTATCTTAAACCGTTATTGAGATTCACCATTTGATCCTGAACGCAAGAGTTCAGCGTCTTGGAAACCATGCACATTAGGCGCCGCACGGTATTATCAAAGCGATACACGTCGCGAAGTCCATCTACTTCGGCTTTGAATAATGAGCTATAAATATAAGAAATATCAGTAGTTCACTGTCCTTCAGAATTTGTAATGGAAGTTCTGTTTATGATATCGTAACTTTTAAAACCATTCACTGTTCATTAGTTTTTATAACGGAGGTATACCAATAAATACCAATAGTTCACTGTTCATTAGTTTTTATAACGGAGGTATACCAATAAATACCAATAGTTCACTGTTCATTAGTTTTTATAATGGAGGTTTTATTTATGATATCGTAACTTTTAAATGTAATTATGACTGAGAAAATATCGAAAATTAATTGCAAATATAATTTTAATTCAGATGGAAAATTCATGTTTTATGTTTCAAAACAAAATTAATTTTCTACTAAGTCCTTTAATTTTTTTCTTTATATAGGTTAGAATTTTTAAATGTTATTTGTAAAATCTGAATTTCTTGTTCTCAACCGTAAATTCTTATTATAGTGGTCATAGTTATCGATTTTGATAATCCGAGAAAGTGTTTGTTTTCGTGACGCATCTCCACTTAGTTTTATTCGTTGTGTTGCGGGAACGGTGTTTCTTTTTGTAACAATTTCGGCCAATTAATTGTGTCATCAATCAACGAACAGGGTTCGTATTTTTATGACATCTTACTATCTTCTTTTTCCGTTATTGGAAAATAAATTATTTCTCCGTAATGAAAGCATAGATCAAAAATATTTACAGATTATTTTCGTCATATATTTCTGAGAAGAATGCAAAAAAATTCAAGAAAATCTATAAACATTATTTTGATGTTGTTATAATGATTTAATTTGTTTAAACAAGTCTTAAAAGTCTATTTTTATTAACTAGAATGCTAATTATTTTTACAAATAATATTTTAAGACCTGTTTAAACAAATTAAATCGTTATAACTACATCAAAATAATGTTTGACAAAATTGTACCCGGCAATACAATATACAAAAAACTTACAGGCTAGGCTAATTACCATAAATTATTTGATTACTATAACTCATTTGTTATTGACATTGGATTATCGTAGATTATTTTTTATCAACATTTGATTATCGTAGATTGTTTGTCATCAACATTGGAACACCATAAATTGTTTGTTACCGACATTGGATTATTATGTATTTTTTGTTATCGACACTGGATTATTATAGATTGTTTGTTATGGATATTGGATTACCATAGATTGTTTATTATCGACATTGTATTACCATAGATTGTTTGTTATCGACATTGGATTACCATAGATTATTTGTTATCGATATTGGATTACCATATATTTTTTTGTAATCGACATTAAATCATTATAGATTATTTGCTATCGACACTGGTTTATTATAGATTGTTTGTTATCAACATTGGATTACCATTGATTATTTTTTATCGCCATTAGATTACAATAGATTGCTTATAATCGACATTGGATTACCATAAATTATTTGTTATCAACATTGGGTTACCATGGATTGTTTGTTATCGACATTTGTATTACAGTATTGGGTCGTACAGTCCTTTATTCAACTAAAGCGCAAAAGAAATAAGCAAAAACCACTGATATTACCATTAATAAATTTTCTATGAGATAATTATTACCTAAATAGTAAATAAAAATAAAATGCAGTCATATATTTTATCGCTTGGACAAAGCCAGGACGGACTAGTAGTACAACGTAAAAATTAAAATTAATATACATAGCAACATCATCTACCGGGAAAAAAAAGTCTGAAAACTTCGCGATTTTATTGACTTAAACATTGTCTAATATATGATTTTGTCAAGTTTCTTAGCCGTGCCCTCCATTATTGAAATTGTGTCCGTTTTGAATGATTTCATGATGTTGTTAACGAGACGTTTTCACGCAGTTCTGTCTCGAATATATCTCAGGGTGGTAGTGAAAAATTAATCTATAAGCGATTTTACTTGATCAGAACAGTGATTATGAGTGTATATGTGAAGACACTATATCCTTGTATTACCCACGGTAACAGTTTTTTTCAAGTTTGTGCTATACAGACGACTAATAATAATCGGCCCTACAATAATCAGTCCAACAATAAATCGGTCCAACAATAATCGGTGAAAATGAAACATATAACATTTAAAAATCGTGACGCACACGTTTCACAAAAATCGCTATTACAACAAAGGAACAACCGCGAAAGAAAATAGCGGACATTTAGTTGGCACTGCGCTATCCTGACTATGCGCGATAAATCGGCGGAAAGTCGGCGAAAAGTCGGCCATCGACTCACCACCTACAAAATTTATTCATTTGCATTATGCAATACTTGAATGTTTTCAGTCTCAATGACCCAAATTATTAAGAATTTTTCGATAGTGAACGATTGAAAAAACGGATCTATATGCTTGCTCAGAATTTGGTAACGAGTGGTCTAGAAACTGCTGAGTTCATAGGTAGCAAATTGATCAACATAATTTTGCATTTGAAATGTTGAAGGTAAAATGTCTCTATGCTCTCTGCGTACAATTTGCTGCTAGAGTAGAAACTGGTTTAAGACCAACGTGCCCATTTTTTGGGTTCCGTAGCTAAATGACAAAACTGAATCCTTATTTATAGTTTTATCAAGTCCGTCCCTGTTTATCATACCTTGCAGTCTACAGTTTTAGACATATGTGCATGGAAATTTGCAAATAAATTCTTTATGTGAATATTTCCATTAATATATAATAAAATCCAAATCTTTTTGTGCTCCATATATTTAAAGAAAAAGCGAATGTATTTTTCCCACTTCCCGTAAACTGGAACACTATTGTTGATTATTGATGCTTTAAACTGGTACTTAAATTCTATTTAATATTTTTTTCAATTTTAAACTCTATTTGCGAAATATTAAGCTCGAAAGTGACTAGCAATTTACCTAATTATTTAACTATAGGTTTGGAGTCTAATTATTCAACTGTAGGTTTGGTGTCTAAATATTTAATTATAGGTTGGGGTTGTGTGTCTTATTACTCAAATATAGGTTTTATATCTAATTATTCAATACAAGGCTAACTTATGTGTTTAATTTTTATACTATATATTTGGTATTTAATTATTTAACTATTAGTTAGGTTGGCTGTCTAATAATTCAGTTTTACTTTTGGTCATACGTTTAATTATTCGACTATAGGTTAGGTTTAGTGTCTAATTATACAACTACACGTTAGGTTATATGTTTAATTATACAACTATGGGATTGGTGTCTTATTATTCAATTATAGTTAGATTGTATAACTAATTATTTAACTTTAGGTAATGTTGTGTCTAAATATTCAGCTAAAAATTAAGGTTAAACATTTTGTAAAAATTCTAATTGCTAGTATTCGATTGAATCTACCAAATATAGTTGTTTCTGTTAACTTGCAGCAAACATTTTAAGGAATGAAAACAATTATTAGACATATCCATACATCCAGTTGGGCGGTTTTTTATTTAGGCGGTTTTTTGTGTATTTTTTAACAAAAGTCAACTTTTCTCTTTCTGAGTCCTAAATAAAAATTTTCAAATTTCAATCTAATTCTATTATTTCAAGTGAAAAATTCAATTTTTAAATCTTTATCGAGCTATATGTTGGATCTAAAGTTTATTGAAAACTTCCATTTTGCAATTTCTTTCATGATAGAGTATTTCACTATTTTTTTTTCAGAAATCATAATTTCAAGATAAAGACTGGCGACAAGTGATATAATTTTTGACAATCGTAAACATCAAAAAAGTTATAAAGGTTTTAATTTAACGTTTAGAGAAAACTTTGATACTGAATTGTGATTTCATTTGTAGTAATACTTATTGTATTCTACGAGAGCGAATGAGATATTGAGATGTCCCTCATCTATTACAATTTGAAAACACATCACACATTTAGTTTTAATAAATCTCTATAATTAATTTACTGCAGAACTGGTTGTTGTTTAATTCATTCAATGTACTGGGTTTTAATTAGCTTATATTTTCATCAAAGTTTTACTGAAAGCAGGAAATTTAGGAGCAGTCTTGTAGTGATTCTTATCGTTTGGATCAATCATTTTCTGTCTAGCAGTGATCGTTATCACGTTAATTTCCTAATTAACGTTATTTCAAAAAACCGATTTTCCTAGTTTTTTTTCACGTTCCTTCCTTGAAGATATTTGCTCAGGGACTTCATCGAATGGGTTGTTATTGAAGAAATCTTTGAAAACGCAATTAACTGTACGTATATAAAGCAACTTTTCTACGCGAGATATTTCTACGAAGTGTTTGCAGCGAAGTGAAAATTTCTTTGAAAACTTCAACTTCTTTTGCCTCACCTTGTCCAATTTTTTATAGGCATGACATGCTTCGGATATGCTCAGTAGTAAATTTTCTGTTTTTGTTTGCGGTCGGGAAAAAACTACGAATTCAAACCGCACAACGTGAAGCACTTCATAATCAGGCAATATATACATATATATATATATATATATATATATATATATATATATATATATATATATATATATATATATATATATATATATATATATATATATATATATATATATATATATATATATATATATATATATATATATATATACATATATATATATATATATATATATATATATAAACATATTTATTACGTATCAATATTATACATACTATGATATTAGCAATTTAACTAATTTTACTGTTTTTTTTTAAATTTCCTATTCAAATTTCCCACATACCCAGTACGATTGTACGGGTTGCCAAAGTGTTTACTTCTACCGCGTAGTCAGAAAAGTTTTATCTCAAAAATTCTTCCATTATGCAGATATTGAAAATGTAAACACATTTTAAACCACGAACACAACAATAATCTTACTGGTTATGGGATAAAAATTATATTTAATAATTTTGAAGTTAGGTTAAATTACAAAATGTATACTATTTCGTTTACCATTATGTAAAACGATAAAAAGTTTATAGCTGTTAATAAATAAAAAAAGTTAATGGATGTTAGTTTATTATTTTAACTTTGTTGATTATGGGATAAAAATTATGTTTGATAATTTTAAAGTTAGGTTAGGTTAGGTTAGAAAATATATACTATTTCGTTTACCATGATGTAAAACGATAAAAAGGTTTATAGCAGTAGGTGCGCTAAACATACACTACTTATCTTTTGTGCACCCCATGTTAGTTTATTATTGTAACCTTGTTGATTATGAGATAAAAATAATATTTATTCATTCTGAAGTTAGGTTAGATTAGGTTACAAAATTTATACACTATTTTATTTACCATAATTTAAAATGATAAAAGTTTTTTGTGGAAGTAAGATTACCTGTTTCTTTTATGCATCCCATATTTGTTTATTGTTTTAATTATTATTTTTTAAGAAAAATTATTATAATCATCTTTGCCTAAAAACAATAACACCATTTAACACAGCTGACAAAGGTTTTGGATATTTTTGACCCATTTAACTCGGATTGTTTGTCATATGCATAATAAATTATGATTCTAATACGTAATAAATAATATTTATTAGATAAACAATATTAGCATTTTAAAATAAATATACCCAGTTGATATTTCAGGTAATGTTTATTATAATTTTAAACAAAAAATTTTTTCATCGATTAAAAATTAATTAAACATAAATATTGTTTGCCATACAGCAAACCTAACGTGTGAAAGAAAAGTTTTCGTTGCATTTACAAAATCACACAAAATATCACACTTCTAAAAAATCATTTTCACAAATCCTATAATTTTCTAATGGGTGTAGACAGATATGTATTTAATATGATCAATAAATTAGCATTTTTGGTGTACAGATCAATTCTGCTTCCCTGACCTAAAAAGTGGATTAATTTTCACCGATACCCTTTGAAAAACTGTCATTTTGCTACTTACTAGTTACTTGACGCAATTATTTGTGTGGAAACTGATTGTCACATGATGTAAATCATATTATGTAAGCGATATTTTCCTACACAAGTCGCAATTCGAGGACGTTAGATAAACCCGTCGAGTCAGCTTTTATAAGGATATTTCAATGTCATCCAAGAAAGTAGAAATAACTTTTATTCAACGTACTTTTCCCATCTACACAATTACATTTGCTGAATATACTGAATGAGATCCCACTCCAAATGCTTCTCGGGAGAGGGAGTGAGTCCAGGATCGATAAAATTGTTCTCACGGAGTGCCCGACAAGTCTCTCGTTTATTCTGTTGGCTAAAAAACATTCGCTCATTAATAAATCGGTGGTGATCTTCTCATTTCTTCTGTTTAAATGTTTAATATAGAGAAACTCGTTCATTCGTTGGCGAACTATTTAATTTCGGTGTCAGTCGCTGTGTATATAAATCAGTTCTTACGTGACATATAAATGAGTTCTTACGTGACACTCTTGAAAAAAGTTCATGCTTACGGTAAAACAATAACATTATAGTTTAAAAAAACTAAACTAAAAAATTTAAAAAAACTGAAAAATACGCTTTGAATATAAAAATTTTGGTCAAAAACCAAAGAATATCTCTGATACAAAAAAATTATTTCGACTTAAAAAAAAACATGGGGTGCTCTCGAGTTACATTTTCATAATGACCTTTCCTAGCTTAAAGCTGGTAATAAAAAAAATTGCTGATATCAAGCACCCGAAGTGTTTTGTGTATCAGAGTTAATTTTTGTTGTCATTAGAGTCATTCTTTCGCTTTTGGTCAAAATCTTTATATTTACAGGTAATTTTTCGTTTTTTATTTCATATTCCTACGAAAGCATCTTTATGTTCAAAATTCTTATTTTAGGACTAAATACAAAATATGAAAGCGTGTCATCCAACGTTTTTTAAAATGAATTTTAATTTTTCTGCTATAAAAGTGTCTTTTTTTAATATTTTTTAAACTAGAATTTTATTTTTTTGGATTTTAATACTGTATTATCATTGGTTCTTGATACGTGTATTTTTGAAAATTTGAAATAATTCGGACGCCTGGAAGTGGGCGAAAATTTAATTGAAATATTCCGTTTAATTGTTACATACACACAAGTGAAGTTAATAAAATCGTGTTGAAATAAATGAAGTTTTTGTTACTCTAATTAAAATTAGAACATTTTGCACTAACTAGAGTAAACGTTCGCCGAATAACGAAATCAATACATTTGGCGCTCAACTTCAAAACGCTTTTCTGCGAAGCCACCTCCTCTGATTTTTATATTTTTATTTCTTCAGATATACTGAACCGATTCCCCTGAATTTTTTGCTTTATTTGTAAAAGAGGCAAACACACTTATAACCACAAGTGTTTTCGTCTCTTTTTTTACCACATTTTGCTTCTGTAACAGTTATTAAGGAAAAAGTTGAAAAAACAAGATATTTGCCGAAGGTCTCAAAGTCGATACTAAATGTTGTAAACAATAAATAAAGTGTTCGAAAGGGAGCTGACTATATACTTACTCACATTAATAGATTCAAGGAATAGAGACAGACAACAATATGAATTTGGTAACTTTTCAATGTAAAATCTCAACTTACTTCGCCTCTTTTTTTAAAAAAAAAGCCACAACTCAAAATATTGTTTTATTTTTAATTCTTTCTTTTTTCGTTCTTTTCTCAATAAAACAAGGTGTAATTATGCATTAAACACAATGACAAAATTGTTATTTATCTAATTATGTTGAATGACAAAAAGAGAAATTCATGAAAATCGTCGGGAAACTTGAGGATTTTTTTTGGGAAAGGGAGACTTTAATTGAAGATTCATTTATATAATTTTTTACACTCATTTTGAGTAATAAAATATTTTTTCGTAATAACGAAGAAAAACTTTTACTCCAGAGCTGTGATACAAAACCAGTCGGTACATTCTGACACTGAATGAGACATTTTCCACTTGCACATAGCTTACATATAGTTATTATGTGCCAGCAATGCCGCACGATCTTCTTACAGAATTTGGTGTGCCGTATTAAATATTTCTTTTAGTTAGTAAATACTGTAAAAAATCAAAAATATTTGTTAAAATTGAAATAAATACAGCCATCTAGTGGATTATCATAAAACTATAAATTATATTTGCTTATGAAATAAAAGTAAGTAAACTGTAACATAGTTAAATAATAATCTTGAAAATTTCCATTACAGATCTTAATGAAACTTTTAAGTTATAAAAGTGAACATTTTCATTAAAATCCGTCAATGGGTTCTTATGTGGTGCTCAAACAGACGCGGCCGCATAACCTTCTTATTATACGATTATATGTGACTGACTAGCATTCTTAATATTCATCAAATAAGAGATTAGGAATAAACCAAATTTCTATAGCACCACTGGGTATAATTAAATATTCACATGTGTAAAAGTATAACTAATGGAAAAATATTCTTTAATTAGATCTATCTAATATGCTATTAAATAGCAAAATGTTTAGGCATGCAGTACTTTGTTATTGTCTAGTAGGAAAAAAAATAAATTGACTAACTTTCAGTGGTAATATTATTAAGACCATTGTATTTTATAATTAACCATTAATTATTGTGGAAATTTTAACAGCGATTTTCTTGTGAAAGATTAGTTTTTCCACATTTATATGGAGTTTTATTTTTAAGCCTTGGAATACCAATGAGAGCAGTCGCACTTCTCCACGCATACGAGAAACATATCAAAACTGCTATCCCAAATAATTTTACATAGCGTACCAACGTGTGTCTTCTCTTATATTAAAATTCGTTCGATGCACCGAATGGGGTTACGCTCTATGTACATAACGCTCTCCCCCATGCAAATTAAGTTCTCATCTTTGTATACAAAGATCTCCTCTATGCGTACAAAGTTTCCCTCTATGCAAATAAAGCTCTCCTATATGCACATAGCGCTCTCCTCTATGCAAATAAAGCTCCACTCTTTGCATATCGCTAACCTCTATGCATATAAAGCACTACACGCTACTTTCAAATTTGCATTAGGAAACTGTAAAAACAATTTTTTCCCAATATTGAATAATTGTACTGGTAAATTCTTCCCTTCTATTTGTCAAAGGGTAGTGCAAAAAACTATGTATGTGTAGAATACCAACATATGTGCCTTTTGTTACTTCAAAATTTGTAATAATTATTTGATTATTTGCATAAGCTTTTGTATTTTATAAATGAGGACATTTTTAAGTACTCGAAAATTTGTAATGACTATTTAATTATTTGCATAAGCTTCTGTATTTTATAAATAATATGTGAACTTTTAAAAAAAATACCTCAAAATTTATTTCGATCATAACATTTCGCGCACTGCAAGAACTTATAAAATCACTGGAATTTTTCGCTTATATATTGGAAAAGTCCCTCGTAATCAAATGTTTAGAATTTCCCGACGATTTTTATCTGCCACCTCTGTGACTATTCATTTTAAAGTAAGTCCTTTTGTTGTGAATGAAAACTAAAGATGAACGGTGTTGCGACAGGGCAGTCGGACATAAAGAAGCTGAAGCGAGAGAACGAGCAGCTGCGGCGCGAGATCTCGGCGCTGCGCTACGAGTACGACCGCCTCGACCGGATGCTGCGAGACGCCAGGCACTCCGACCACGACTCGGACGTATGTCACTCACTTCACCATCTTTTAATCCTCATCTTAAAACAAGTAACAACATTCTAATATTAACTGAATTTTGCAGAAGTACACCTATTCCGATGATATCGACTTTTTACGGATTTCTTCTTATATCTTCGTATGATTCTCACACACCAAATCCAAGGTGATCTTGGAAATTTGTACTCATAATGTGTATATATATATATATATATATATATATATATATATATATATATATATATGTATATATATATATATATATTTATATATATATATATATATATATATATATATATATATATATGTATATATATATATATTAACGGTAGATACACTGTAGGCCATATTTCTTATTAGACCGAAATTAAACTAGGTACAAAAATAGTTTAGATCTAAGATCTAGATCAGAGTAACCTCTGATTCCAAGCTTGTCACCGTAGCCCACTTACCGACTTTTCCATAGACGTGTGCCTAATATTGAATTCTCCTAACCATATTAACATCATATGTGTTTTTATAGCTGACACAGTACTGCTCGTTATGATATAGCTCGTGATGATAAATTTTTTTTGTAGAGAAAAAATGTGAACCAAAATCTTTATTGAAAAATTACTTCTCTTAGCTAATGCTATGTAAGATTTTTGAAGTGAAACTTCTTTGGGCATGATGAGAGTGAGACGTGAAGGTCGCAACATCCTTCGCGGAGTGTTTTTCAACGTTTGTGACGTCAGAATTTCATTAATATATCGCAAGAAAGACGGAAAATAGGTACTTAACTAACAACCGAAAGAGACAAATGAATACGATGGAACAAGAAACAAGAAGTGCACGCGTACGCGAAAACAAAAATGACTTTCACTATGCTGATAACAGTAACAGCTGTTTTATACGTTGTGTGTCAAAAGTAAACTGTCAAAATTTTGCGTGAAAACAAACAAAAATGGCGCTCACTAATGTTATCAGCTGTTTCGTACGTGATGTAGTAAAAGTAAACTGTCAAAATTTGGCAATTTATGAATTATTTATTATTATTAATGCAATTTATGAATTATTTATTATTAGCCTTGTCCTAATACGAGCATCGCGGCTATTTTTTCCATTTTTAATGGTAAACCATTAAAAACTTAACGCACTTAATGGGGATTCTTCAGCTATCTCATAGGCTAATTTCATTTAATTAACAAATATCTTTGCAAATTTATATGAAGATTCAATTTTTAAATTATGTATTTACATATATATATATATATATATATATACATATCAGCATATATATATATATATATATATATATATATATATATATATATGTATATTTTTTTTTTCATAAATGTTTTTTGGAATATTTTCGGCTTTCTCTCTCTCTGCCGTTTTACCCCTTACTACATACATATAAATCGAGGTTTAAATCTCCAAAGAATTTTCACTTCTCTAATGTGAGTTACAAGTGATCAAATTTTTTTTTGCATTTAATTCACTTTCATCTGTTTTTATCTTAAAAAATATTTTCAATCCGCTTTTCTTCTCAAAATTCAAAAAAGAAAAGAGAAATGTTTATTTCTGACACTCGTATTTATAACGCTTAATTAGAACAACTTGTGCAAAACTTGGGTTTATTATTGTTTTGCTGCTGATATGAAGACTTGGAAAATCCTGTAAAACATGAACATAGCCACAGTACAAAGCAGATACTTAAACAGTTTTCTGAAATATTAACTAGATAATTTAATTATATCCATATAATAAATAAAGAACAGAAAACCTCTATGATACATCTATAATCCGTGTTAGATGCAATTACAGAGTGTCTAAATGTTGATGATGACTTGCCTAAATGTTGTCCGCTAACATGGACCCCCAATTATATCTCTTGGATTCCCATACCTTCTTTTTGCTGACGTGGTCTCCAACAAGTCAAAATCGACCTCCAGGAGTCCATAACCTGCTATGGAAATAATTGTTTTGTATAGACTAAATGGATGCAACGGTCTAGAAATGGCGGCCGGTGAAATTTAAGGAAAAATCGTCAGAAATGTTTCTTACAGCAATTAAAACATTAGTAAGCAACATGTAAGATTAAAAAGAACTTGTAAAATAATAAATCTTTCTGTTCGAAATTATTTTCCATCGCTTATTAAAAAAGAGAAAAATGTCATAAATTGTATTTAATTGTATGCGCATGGCATAAGGTTCCCCAGTAATAAAAAATACTTGCAAAGAATTCCGACACAAAAACATGATCACACAACCTTTTAAATTACAAAGAAAAAAAAACTGTGCGGTCGGAGGGCCCCCGTCAGGGGGGGGACAAAGTTCCTTAAATTATTTTTTCAACTCTAACCCTGATTTAATATGTAGATTTCTATTGATTATATTAGTATATTTTTGTCACGCCAAAAAGTGCAGCCCTCTTTCATTCAACTCTATCTCTCTCTCTCTCTAATTTGTATATTTTGTGTAATTTTTATCATTTTTTTAAAGCAAAAATGAAAGTATTAAATCAATAAAGTTCATTTAATATTTTAGGAAAAATAGTCATTTATTAAAAAAATTAAATATAAAATAGTGAATTATACATAACATACAAAAAAAATTGTTTATAATCTATGCAAGATGTAAATAAATATATACCGATTGGAAATAGTCTGGCAGATGATCGGCTTACAATAAAAAGCCAGTAGAAAAAAAAAAAAAAAAAGTTTAAATAATACTTACAAGTGTTTAGAATTGAGGTTATACAGCTAGCCGCGCACAATGCTTGCTGCTCGAATGTCGATACTCGCATACAACCGTAGAACAACAGAGAGAAAGAGAAGGAAAGGTCTCCTGGAGGGGGCATAACGCTTTTTCCTTAGGTGACGATTTCTGCCAGTTCGCTCTACTGTAAGGCGTGTAAAAGAACTTCGGTGCAAAAAAACTTCATGTAATCTATGAAACGACTTAGAATCTTATTTGTTTTAAAGGAAGTTGGTTCAATTTACGATTACTTGTATCATTGTTGCTTCTAATTCCATATAGAGTCTATGCAGGATGCTATCAGTATCATCTGGTAATTGGTTAACAAAACTTTGATCACACTGCTGTCATTTTTGGTCGGAAGTCTCCATAGCGTATATATGCACAAACAATACAGTATTTATTTGTTCAAAAATCTAATCTCACATTCGTTTGAAACATAACCTCTTTACTTTCAATGACGTTTACTTTTTTCTACCAATAAAATTACATTGACAACTATGCAAATATTTTCATTTCTGTCATTTTCAAGCGACCTCTGGCAACATCTACTATTACTACTGTGCAGTAACAGTAGATGTTGCTAGAGGTCGACACCTACTACTTTGTAGTAACAGGTGTTGCCTGTAATCCTTATAGACGCAACCTTCTTCCATTTATATCCATTCTCTTTGTATTATTCCTTTTTTATACACCGAATAGGTTGGGAATCTTTTCACGACTTTAGGTATAACTTTTCCATGTGACTTTTGAATATGTAAACTGACTCTACGTTTCGGATATCAGAGTCGAGTTTATTTTGTGACATACACTATTTATATTAATATTCAGTAAATACACAGTGAATGTTTATTACTATCTACAAACATTTCACCACTGTGACGAGTGGACGAATTCAACCCCTTTGAAGTAGAATTTCAAAAAATATTTTCTTGGCGAGTCTCTGTGTCATAAATCACTGTTCAATTTTCATGTTTTCCGTTTCATCAGTTACAGTTCTATCAATCTCCGTTGGTAAATCAATCATACTTTGACGCTTATTTTTCTAGTTAGGCATTAAATTTTCTCAAGAAACTAACTAACACAAAACTTAAACTTTCTTAGTGAGGTCTCTAACTTCATAATTTTGATTGACTTTGATGAATCGGTTAGTCAGTAGCTCGATCACTTTTTGTGTCAATACCTTCAACTTTATATATAAAACTTAATGTATGAATGTATGTAGGTGTATTCTTTATAAACTTTAGCAATTTTTTTTCGATTATCTTCGAATTTTTGGAACTAATTCTCCACTCCCTTGCCACAAATCTTAGAAGAGTGGCGATCCTAATCCTTATCCCGTATGTTTCATAAAGTGCAGGCAGCACCGAGTACTCAGCTGGTGTAAAATCTATATCCCGTTCTACGAGTTTATTCGCTAAATTCATTAATTTTTTTTCTCAATTTCTAGATCATCTTAATCTACAACTTTGTAGTCACTCTAGACCGGGTTCACATCTATCAAAGAGTAAAACTGTTTTTTGCTACAAACATGATTGGACAATTTTACATCAAGAGTAAAAAACTTATCCCAGTTTTAGCAGAAAAAACCTCTACAATCTGAGCTGTGAATCAAAATAACCATAGCAACCAACTTAACACAGCAGTCAGCTTTCTCCACTACATGCTCGCGGCCTGTGGGTAACTTTCTGCTGTATCAGTTGTCTGCCTTTACCTCCGGAAATACTTTTCCAATTATAACTAAAAACAATAGGTACCACCTTTGGACCAGTAGAAATATCGGGCGATTCTCCAGTTGCTACCCAATTACTTTGTTTTTCCCTAATTTCCATAGGTTTTAAACATTTGAATGGTACAAATGACAGGACGTAATTGTTTTCCGAGCTCGGAAAACTTATCGTTCTGTTCGTTCTGATGAGCACTGTCAAGTAAAATTGTCCGTAGTCAATCGGTTGCTTTCTTCAGATTTTGTAATCCTTTGGAAGCGAACATACTTACGTACATGCATTCTTACGTACTGTTAAACCCTGTATTTGCTAGCAGGAATGCTTACACGGCATCATTCTCACGATTTTCATATTAACAGCCTCAGCACTTCTTACTCTTTTTTAACTAGACGGAAGCCCCATAGGGTTCAGACCATCTCAGTTCAATTCAGACCTTAGTTCGCGTCAGTTGTAATCCAGATACAAGTCGCGGTTCAAGTATGAACACATATTTAATTATAATAATAATTTTTAAAGCTTTTAAAAATCAAAAGAAATAATTGTTTTTAAAAATCATACTTAGAAGTCGTCATAACAGTACGTACATTCGTACAGGCCCACAGTTTAAATGTAAACTTCATAAAGACGTTTAAATTTTGAAATAAAACTTTATCGTAAATTTTGGGAGGAATCCTAAGGGAATTTATATTACTTAATTTTAACACTTATGTGGTAAGCAATCTATGAGAATAATCACTGAATTAAAAAAAACGGTTCATTAAAAATTTGAAAATTCTCGCAAATAGATATTTTCTACAAAACCGATCAAGGCAATAATTAAAATAGGGCAGGCTCAGCACCAGTTGTTCTCGATAAGACGGGTCATAAACAAATCTGTGTTGGACTACTTGCAATTTACTAACGTGCACCGCATAGCGGAGCTTTCAGACCAGACTGTAGTGTTCAAGTTGACTACGGAGCTTAAACGTTTTAGACTGCTTCGTAGGCGATTATTTGAATTAGAATGACTAGCTGAGCAATAGTAACATAAAAAATACCTTCTCCAACCCAACTGCTATTAATTGACAAATTCGGAGTTTGATAATTTTGGAAACAATGGTTTAGACCAGTCGACGAAGTTGAAAAGTCAATATTTTGAGGTTATTATAAGTCAAAATATACTTTTAAAACAATTTTTTGCGTGTCAGGTATTAATGGCTATAAAATTTCATCCAAATCTACCCAGCGGTTTAGATGCTATACAATGCTGCAGAACGGATGAGCATAGATATATATTTTCTTGTTTTTATATACTACTAGATGTACGTCCTGGCTTTGCCTGAGTTAAAAGCGACCGTGTCTCTGTTTTATTTTATTCACTCATTTACGCAACAAATATTTACGTTTTAGTTAATAACTGTAATTAATATCCTATTGAATACAATATCGTCCACATATATATCATTAATAATATTCAAATTATAAAATGTTTCATGATCAACGGTTTTTGTTACACTGACGAATTTAACATGACATACCGGTTTCGAATCGTATTCTACGAGAAAAAAAAACAACCAATGTAACTAAATACATGATTTCCCACACTCGACACCAACTAATATACGACAGCAAACAGTTGTTTCGCATAACGCATAACGACTATCTCATTTCATAACGCACGTCGGGCTAATCCCGACTTCTGTACGTCAATTATATTCCAAGACAAAGGATGAATAGCTAACGGCAAACATATGGGATAAGGCGGTACAAAAAATGGACCAACGCCAAAAATGTGGCCATAAATCAGTTTTTATTCTTGACTATCTCTCCTCAGCGTAGCTGGCACATCATAAATCCACTCATAAGTTTATCGTGTGTGTTTTTTGTTAGGTAGTTACTGGCAATAATTTGAAGTAAGATTAATTGTCTATGGTCTACATCTGCATTTGACGCGACGGTCAGTCACCCCGACGTGGTTTCTTTATATTACATTAAAATCAATATTTACTCCATGTTAAAACCCATTTAACTTAAAACAATGTAATTACATAATTTGTCTATGGGGATACATGATAATATTTAAAATATATATGGATTTGGAAACAAAGAAATTCATTTAAGACAGAATTCCTTTGTCTATAAATTTAAATATATATTGAATATTACTATGTGATACTATGTACAAACTACATAATTAAGTTATTTTGACATCATGTTTGATTTTTAAAAAGAAGAAAATATTTTATTCTATTTCACCCCTAGCACCATAGATAATATTTACTCTATACATCTTTATGAAAAATAAAAATTCCATTGGCAGTGTTTTTGATTTTTGACGTGACAATGTCTCATTCGGCAGACTAGGCTTAGTATATTTAAAAAAAATACGAGATTACCTTGTCTATCGTCAGCTGTTTCTCGAAAACTATAAGAGCTACATGCGATATATTTATATCATTATGTAGTTTTAGGTCAAACCTAAATGCTACAAAAACAATACCCAAGGACCGTGTATTGTGTCAAAACCTAAATTGAAACCAATATATCTACACGCATAATGAAACTGTAGAATTGGTGTCTATACATTGAAGTTATTTCCGACAAAGGGATTTAGGTGGGCATAATAACAGTAACAGGACACAAAAATATTGTTTCTGTACTTTTTGTCTTTTTTAACACATCACAAGAAAACTATTGTCCCAAAACTAACTCAAATCAAAGCAAATTCAATCTAGCCCAACACAACCCGACCCAAACCAAAGTAAACTGGAGCCAACTAATTCCAAAAGAAACCCAATCCAACTCAATTTAAAGTAAACCCAACCAAACCCAAAACAATCCAACCCCACTAAATTCAATCCAACCCAACCTAAAGCAAACTCAACCCAACCTAAACCAAACTCAACCTAACTCAATTCAAAGCAAACCCAACCCAATCCAAACTAAACCCAACCTAATCCAACTCAAGGTAACCCAATCTAAAGACAAATCCAAGCCAACTTAACCAAACCCAACCCAACAAAAGCCAACCCAATCCAAGCCAAATCAAAGTGAACTCGACCCAACCGAACCCAAAGCATACCAATCCCAAGTCAAAGTAAACTCAACCTATTCTAATCGAATCGAACCAAACCCAATCCAAAGCAAATCCAACCCAACCCAAAAGTGAACTTCGAAAATATTCTTTAATCGTTTATATATTTTTGAATGTTAATAACTCAAAGATAAATTAAAATCATATGGAGAGAACTAAACAAAACCAACTATTTTCCTTTCATTTTACTCCTAGATGTTGTCACGTTCAAAGCCGGCAGCCGTGTCCGCGATACGACCAACCTTATATTTTATAACATTAAATAAGCTACATCATACGTGGCAAGTTTTAATTTTTACGCAATAAGTTTTATTCTTTGAATAAACATGTTAACGTTTGAGTGGAACTCTTACTAAGAGGGTTCCGTAAGCGTTTAAGGGTGCGCAGTATTTCTAATAAGCAATTTATAAATACTCATTATTTTTGAGTGCCTAGTTGTATTGCTTGGGATGTATTTGAACGGTATAATGAAAAAAGAAAAAAAAAACATTTGTTTTAAAAACATGAGTAATATCAAAATGAATCTCAATTACTGCGATTAACCATAATAATCACAAATCAATATTTTTATTTATTTTCTATCTTAAAGTTCAAATCAAAATTTAAATAATTTGGAAAAATATTTTACGATGAGTTCTTTACTATGTCGTATCCGTGTAAACAACAATTATTTCTATCACATTTGTAAGTGTTTTCTTAATTTTAAATTTGTCTATGTCGTTGGGTTATCACTTAAAATTATCTATACAAGTTGTGTTCATATAGCATATATACAAATTATTTGCTTGCTGACAGTTATGGTCTTAAAGTCAGAAAGTGGTGACCAAAGATGTTGGAACGACCGCTCTCTACTAGATATGCCACGTGTGTTCAAACATCGTGTCACGGAACTGTGCAAATGCACAATTCAAGTGAGGAAGTGTGAGTGTATAACCATTGGTTTTTACGCATACCACCATGCGTCAGGCCTTTATGTGAGTTGGTTAAAAGTGGGTGAACTTTTTATATTGTTTAGTGTGCGTGCACACAAATGACACGCAGGTTTTCGTACATATGGAATATCTAGTGAGATCTGGCCGTGCGCGTCTTCCAACATCTTTGGTGGTGACAGATGAACAGACGACCGGAAAATGGAGTTCCCCTCAAACAGGCATGAAATCATAAAAAATTAAAAATTCGGAAATATTAAATTAAAAACAGTAAAAAGTCGAAGTTGAATTGAGTTTTAGACCAAAAATTAAACAATTCATGAATCCAACTATAATTTAATTGCATCCCTATTGCTAATTATATATTGATTAACCTTAAGTTAGCTGAAAAGACAAAATGTTTAGTGTTTAGTTGAATTTCGCAGAAACAAAAGCATTGCAGATATTTCGACTTTTGAATTCCGGGACAATTTTGTTCTATCTTCATAGGTCATGGTTCGCAGACACCAAATCTTAGATAACGTTGAAAGTTTATGTGAAGTGAAAGGCCAAACTATGACTGGATTACAGACAAAATTTCACTTTTATAAGACTCTCAGTTTTCGAGATCCTGTATCTCAGTTTTTAAATTTGTGAAAATCACTATTATGGGTCGATCTTTTGGCTCCAAATTAAGTCCGATTATTATTTTTTTTTATAGTTAAGTATGATTGAGTAATACGCCTTTTGAATTATTAAAACTAATTGAAACATTTTACGACAACTAATAGGTTCTCTTAATAAAAAATTCAAAAATGTACTTTTTAGGATTTCGTAATTTTCTTTACCCAAATTTAACTGTTTGTACTGAAAAAAATGTACTAATCAGAACTTTCACGTAAATGTATTTTTCTTTAATTTATTCTTTATTGTGACGTACAGACTAACTGACAATAACTTAGTTTCTATAACAATAGAAAGGATTTTGTTAGAACAACTTTATAGCACTAATAGTTTGCGAGTAAAACGGCTGTGACGTTCTGACTAACTGAAAATAACTTAGTTTCTATAACAATAGAAAGGATTTTGTTAGAACAACTATATAGCACTAATAGTTTGCGAGTAAACGGCTGTGACACACAGACTAGCTGACGATAAGTTAGTTTCTATAACAATAGATTCGATTTTATTAGGAAAACTTTAGAGCACTAATAGTCTGCGATTAAAACGCCTGTGACGTACAGACTAACTGACAATAACTTAGTTTCTATAACAATAGAATGGATTTTATTAGAACAACTTTATAGCACTAATAGTATGTGAGTAAAAGGGCTGTGACATACAGACTAGCTGAAGATAACGTAGTTTCTATAACAATAGAATGGATTTTGTTAGAAAAACTTTATAGCACTAACAGCATACGAGTAAAACGGCTGTGACGTACTGACTAACTGAAAATAACTTAGTTTCTATAACAATAGAAAGGATTTTATTAGAACAACTTTATAGCACTAATAATTTACGAGTAAAATGGCTGTGACGTACAGACTTGCTGACAATAACTTAGTTTTTATAATAATAGAATGAATTTTGTCAGAGCAACTTTATAGGACTAATAGTATACGAGTAAAATGGCTGTGACGTACAGTCTAACTGAAAATAACTTAGCTTCTATAACAATAGAAAGGCTTTTGTTAGAACAACTTTATAGCACTAATAGTATACGAGTAAAACGGCTGTGCCGTACACACTAACTGAAAATAACTTAGTTTCTTTAACAATAGAAAGGATTTTGTTAGAACAACTTTATAGCACTAATAGTTTGCGAGTAAAACGGCTGTGACGTACAGACTAACTGACAATGACTTAGGTTCTATAACAATAGAATGGATTTTGTTAAAACAATAGTTTTTCTCAGTATTACTGCAGATAGAACCACTATACTGGAAAGTTCATGTTTCAGCATTGACAGGGAAACTTCGTTCCACTACGTACACCGTCAAGAAAATCAGGGATTTAACATGTATTAAGACTGCAAGATTAGTTTACTATAGCTATTTTCATAGTATAATGCCGTTCGGTATACTCTTGTGGGATGGGGCTGCTAATATTGAATTCATCTATATTTTGCAATAAGAGCTATTCGTTCAATGTATAAATTAAGTTCTCGAGATTCGCTCAGAGAACAATTTAAAGTAATGATTATGCTGATATTACCTTAGCAACATATTTTTCAAAATATTTCGCATATGAGGAAAAGACTGTCACTTCACCGTAAAATGGTGATCGTCAAAATTACAATACTAGAAGTATAAATAAACTGGATATACCCAACCTCATTCTCACAAAGGGATAAATTTTGTACGTGACTTTTTGATAACTTTTTGATACCGACACGAGCATTACGCATCACTAGCTTTTGCCATAAGACCTGTGAATGCGAGTGATAGCGCAATATGATGCGTTTTGCTCGTACGTTTTACTGCTTCGCATGCAAGGAGACCGCGACCGTAGTATAATAGTTTATTTGCGGGGAGAGTATACGTTTCTATAATAAAATAATAGAAAATGTATTGAAATTATCATACAATAAGCACGTCAGCTACTCAAAAGAGCGTGTTATAATATTAATTATTTTATAAAGACAAAAATGACTGATGCCATCAGTCTACCTTAACAATCCAGTATATACAAATAATGATCAATTTTTTATACTATACTAGCTGTACCCCACGGTAACAAAGGAACATGACATTTGTTTCTCGAATTTAAAGAAATGAATTGAGACAAGCATACATACAGACATACGAAAATGACGAAATCGTAAGTGTTGCTTATTGAGCTACTAAACTTTAAAAAGGAAAACGTGAACCTCATTTCAATCTACACGCTCATGCTATTTCCATGGCTTCTCTACACAACGTCATTTTATTTTAATGAATATTTCCTTGAGAAAATGTACATTTAATTCTGTCGTAGAGCTTTCAATAACGAAAAACTTGCTAAGATCGTAAGGCAGCCAGAACGTCGTCTAAACGAGATAATGTGGTAACACAAAATTAATCGCTAATCATGCCTATGAATTTTGTTATTTATATTATGAAATTAAATTTAAATTTTATTTTAAAAATTTAGTAAATTCTTCAAAAAAGTTAACTAGAAGGCGCTATATTATTTTGCAAACATTTTTTACAAATCGAAGTACCAATTCAGAAGTGGAATTTTCAACAACTTATTCAAAATATTTGTCCCTCGTAAATTGTTGTTCTCAATTATATTTTTCTCAATAATATAGATAATCAGAAACTACGAAGTAAGCTTTTCTGACTGTTACTTGCGTCGGCTTTCTTCTCCAATTTTTAAAAAAATTAGAGCGAAAAACTAAAATTGACAACTTAATGTCCATTTAAACAATGCACCCAGATGTATTTACCATATTTTTTACAAAAAAACCACTTTAACTTTATAACGGACGATTTGTCTAAAAAACTAAGTCAATGTGAATTGATGTTATATTAAAATTTGTAAAAAAATATTATTTACCGTTTAATTTTGGTAAAAATTGCTTTCCAAAATTGTTCAATCAACATTACAGGTGCATATGAAAGTAATAATATAACCACACCTTTAATTTTATTTAAAAACACGTCCAGAGATTGGTCTAAACAGTTTAAGTCAATGTAAAATGATGTTATATTAATATTAACAAAAAATATTTACCGTTTAGTTACAGGTACATACAAAAGTAGTAATATCACCACACTTTTAATTTTAATTTAAAAAACACGTCGAGCGATTTGTCTATAAAAATTACATCTGTGTAAAATGATATTAAACTTGTATTAAAAAGAAATATTTACCGTTTATTTATAATAAAAATCGCCCTGGAAAATTGTACAATCAACATTACAGGAAAGGTAATAATGTCACCATACTTAATTTTCTTTAAAAACGCATGAAGCGATTTATGTGAAAAACTAAGTCAATGTAAAATGATATTATATTCAAATTTTGATATTTACAGTTTAACTTTGGTAAAAATCGCTCTCAAACATTGTACAATTAACATTATAGGAAAAGTGGGTATTTCACTACACTTCATTTTATTAAAAAATGCAGAAACTATTCTTTTTGCTAAACTAAAAAAATCTATATATATAAAACAAAGTCGTGTTAGTTACACCGTTTATAACTCAAGAACGGCGGGACAAATTTTTTTGATTTTTGTGTTTTTGAATTTGTCTTCGTCGGGAATAGGATAATAAGTATTAAAACATCAGAGAAATTCGCGAAAAAAAAATGTTAAAGGAAATTCATTTTCCCATACATATTGTATGGAACGATATATCGAGAACTGATTGATTGAATATTTATATGATTATTATATATTTATTGAATTTTTTTCCATCGGCTTCGAGAAGTTTCTTCGCGCATTGGAAAAGTAAGAAAATCACAAATAATTTAATTGTGCGCAAAAAGTAATATGTAATAAGTGACAGGAAAAAAAAGAAAAAAGTATGTCATAAATGACAGACAGGGACAAAAATTATAATTGGTGTTCAACAATTTTTATTTAGTTTTGGACCGTTATTGCATTTGCCTTCCATTAAATTAATTCTTTTTAAACGATTTTTTTCTGAAATTTATCAACAAAAGTGATTTCAAATAATTGAGTTAAGTTTGGTGAAGTGCACATTGTGAAATGTAACTTCAAAGATGTTCACTTTGTGAGGTTATGACAGTTGTGATTGTGCGCGCATCGATAATTGCTTCATTATGTAACAAATCACTAGGCCAATTATTCAGTCTTTGTGGCCTCCAAGAAATCCAGAAAATAAGTATTTCTTTAATGGTCAATTGTAATCCGCTTTCACCGCGCTTCCACCTGACAACAAAACGAAAAATATCATATATCACAAGGTGCTTCAATGAAGGGAACGAAACCGAGTACAACTCATCCAGAAAATAGTTTAACGGAAGTAGTGCATCAATACTACGCGTCAGCTAAGTATATTTACAGTTGGGAAAACAAAAAACAGTAATTTTCATTAAACGATTTTATAATAATTTTTGAATCTTACTGTCGCACGACAACTACCTTAAGCAATTAACATAATTTGATGCCATGGGCTCCTGAATAAATTACTTTTGTATGTTAATATTGCCCAATACAATGTATATTCCAATACAATGTATATTATTTTATATTCTAGGATGTTACAAGATTTTACATAATTTATAACTTTATTTTTATTACAAATAGTTAATATATTCGACACTTCGGCGCTATTCACGTCACGTATAATTGCGATAAAAACAAATCGCCAACACAATACTAGATTGACAAAGATAGTGTTATCACCCACGCGTCAAATTAAACTATTGTTTATTATTTTAGACAGACTTTATAAGCGCAATAAAGTACGCTGAAAGATTTTTAATTTGCTATAGTAAATAAAATAATTGTAGCCAAAATATTTAATATTTGTTATTTAACATTATTAATTCTTTGAACGTAATAATATAAGACACATTAAATCGACACACTACAAGAATGAAACTAGGAGCTTTGTTAAAATATTCATAACCTCTCCCTTATTAATAAATATTGTTAGGATAATTAATGTTGTTTTCCTTCGACCACTTTATCTTGTGTACTTTTCCTTGCCCAAAATTCATTTGTACCTTTTTTACTTTGAGAAAGGATAACATCCCTAGTAGAACACGCGTTCTGGTAACATTTGACATTTTCTGAATCGGGACACGGATAAATCTAATTGACTTCAACACAGCGTGTGTAATTTCATGTACGTAATTTAAACGTCATTTGATGACGCAACTCCTATATCACGTAACATGTGTAATAAATAACAAGTTTGTATGTTAGTGATTTAAAAACAGAACAAAAAAATATTATAAATTCTTTTTGACAGCGGTTTCCCACATAATAAATCCAAACGTGCTATTCGTAGTATTGGCTTCTTTAACTGTGTCCGTGATTTCGTACGCGCAGAGCACTGAAAAATGTACCGATGCCATTTTTTATAAGTATATATTTACACTTCACTTTTGGCCACACGCAATGTAAGTTCAGGTGGAAACCTTCATTGCGCGATTTGAAATACACGTAGCGCCATCTATTGATGTACATTACGTGCATATGTACAGTCGCATCGAGTAGATACTTTTTTGTTCTTGTTACTTATCAGCTTGGAGCGCTCAGTAAGGTTCAGAACTTTAAGTCTGATCCACAAACTAAACGTATATCATAATGTCAATAGTATAATGATATTGTTATCAGCCGGTATCTATATTCTAGAAATTCATACATATAGAAAATGTTCAAAAGAACTTACTCGCATCGTTCCCAACGTACCTATGATAATGTTTAACCGTATAGGAAGACGTATAGGAAAACCTCAATTATATGATAAAAATAAAAAATAATAGATTCGGTTTTTGACTAATTTAATTTATTTCAAAAAAGTTCATAATTTTGCATTTAATAATTTAGTTAAAAGAATTTTCGACCTATGATTCTACTAATTTTTTTTTTAATATCATTGAAAACAATTTAATTTATTTATAATACTCTTACTATTCATATCATTTGTTAGCTAAAATAATATTATTACTTAACACTACTTAATTAATTAATAGAATCATTTTTAATTACTTAACAACGACATCTATTTTTTTTATAAGCAATCATCAACCTCTCGGTACCTTTAAACATAGTTTTATAATTCTCCACTAGATGGGGATATTTATTTTATATGAAATAAAAGTTAATTGAATCATTTTCTGCTAGATTTATGAAATTTTAGTAAACTTTTTCTTAATTTAATAATATATATATATATATATTTATATATATATATATATATATATATATATATATATATGTATATATATATATATATATATATATATATATATATATGTATATGTATATATATATATATATATATAACTATATATTATAACTATAGTATCGTCATTATCTATCAGTTTTTAAAGGATCTAAATCTATATTTTACGTAACTTTATAATAAAATTAAAATAATTAGGGTCATTACGGAATTCACGGAACATCAACGGAACTCTAAAATAACAGGAAGAAAAACCAAATCTAAATAATTCTCTGTTTCTTTCCTGTTTCTGTAAGTAATATTTAATGGCCTTTTATAAAATGTACAAATTATCCTCAGGAAATAATCGATATAGGATAGATGAATTGGCGCGTTTGTGTTCATGTGCAATGAATGTTACGCAAACATAAACCCGCATCAGGCGCCCGGTCGCTTGCAAGCTGCAGCCGCTGGTAAATCGAAAATAGCCTGCATATTTCCTGCAAAATTATATTTACAAAACAAATTACATCCCAAACGTCCAGGGGCACTCAAACCGTACACGCTCGATATCATAAACAAAAGCCCGACCCAGAGAGAATCATCAAAGTCTACATTAAACAATTTATCGTTGGCCCATTAAAAGCGCGGGTAGTTGCATGTAGATACGCGGGAAGGTCGGAAAATTGACGCGTAAAAAGCTTGAAAATATTTATGATCTTATGCGAATCTCACATGGTGGTTTATAAATCGTTTTCTTTATGGTTCGTCGAAGAATCTCCTCTTCGTAACTGGGTCAAGGGAAAGAAGCCGATTTATGATCGAATCTAGTTTTAAACATTTGGAGGTTGGTGTAAGCCTAACCTTCAGTATCGTAAATGATTCAGTGTCGCAGGTAAGCAAAACGTTAGTATTCTACTGTGAAAAAACCGAATCAGGTACGAATCGGACTAGGGCACCATGGGTGGATTACCATAGATTAACTGAAGTATAACTTGCAATTTTGGATCAGATCTATAGACGTTTACGGTGCCTAAAAGACTGTTAAGGTTTTGTGAAATTTATTTTTTTTTCGTAACAATAAACTTGACACACGAATTTTTGTTTCTCCTGTAATTTTTAAAGAATAAACTATTTATTTCAAATTGTTCGTTCATGATTTTTGAAATATGCATCATGTTTTAATATCTATGAAAGATACAGTTAGAAATATGTTTACGTTGTAAAAAATCAATATTTGTAAATAGATTTATAGAAATACCACGTAATCTCCAACTTTTATGAATAGCGTAACAATTGCTAATTTATATAAAATTATTTTGATTGAAAATGTCAGAATTAAAAAGAACGCTATAGACTGCATATACATAAGATCTCACTGCGTTTTATAGTCAAGGGGTCAGACTTGGTCCCATTGTTAGGGCTCCGACCCTCAAAATGAAAAAAATACGAAATCTTATGGGATGAGGGCAGTCAGTCTGTCTGTTTAAATCCCTTTTCCTCAAAAACAACTTGAGACATCAAAAAATTGATCATACCACATATATTTACTGAGGTCCACAATCTTACATTAGTGTAAAAATGTGAAGTTTTCTGGTTCAAGTAACAAAAAGATACACCGCTTTAAAATGTGTTTTTTTTATACAATAATCTTACTTACTGATCATTGAAACCTATAGGTACTGCCAGTCGATATTGAAGTCGGCATAATGGTCTTACCAAACTTACAAATAAAGGGGAAAACCCAAAAATCGGTTATTTATAATTCTATAAGGCATTATACACTAAAAAAATATTTTTGACGCTCCTATTATAAGCCCTTTTAAACGATATTCCACAGTATATATGGAATTAATTTTTTTCGTATAATTCGTTTCCCTCCCCTCCCACTTAAAATGTTGCCCCCCCCCCCCTAAATCACGAGGTATATGCGGGTTCAGATTTTTTATTACTTCATTTTTATTACATTAACTAATTTCTGGTTCAAGCGATTACTGAAACAAACAGCTGTAACATATAGACAGAAAGATACGTCAGTGACGTTATAGCGGTTCCGTTTTTCCTTTTAAAGCACGGAACTCTGAAAAAGAAGGAATGATGGAGCGCAGAAAAACGATCAATGGATTTTGAGTTTTCAGTACAAAAGTCTGCACCTTCTTGGCGTGCTTTTATGTTGAATATATTAAAAGTTACTCCAATCTGTTTATGGAAATAGTATAGATGTACCTTATTAGTTTGTATAACTTTTCATATCTGCTTTGACACTTTTTCATTTTCCAAATTTCTAAAAAAGTAAGCTCTGTACGAATAGGAAGTAGACAAACAGATATTTTATCTGAGGTGTGCTGATAAGTCACCGTATCAAAGGTATCTATAAAAGCGTAATTACCAAGTTTATTGAATAGAATTACCTGATTGTTATAGAAAAATGGCGTTGAAATATGTGAAATAGATTGCGTTATTGCTCAAAGCAAAGTAAATAAGCCTGTGGTTCTGTCTGTCCCATCAGAGGTCATAAAGAATTTATTTTTTTTTTAATTATTTCTTTTACCCTCTGCGAGAAAATACGATAAACATAAAATATCAGAAACCTGTCAAGCATGAGTAAAACTCGCACTACGAGGTTTTCATACACATTTTGCACGTATAAACATTTAAACGTACATAGTATTTCTATTAAAATAATTACAAATATTAATTTTTACAACGTAAATAAATCGTAACATATTATGTACCACTAGCTTTGACTCACGGTTTCGTTCCCGTAAAATTACAGTTTTAGTGTCGAAACTATTATTATTATTATTATTATCATTACTATTATTAAAAATGCTAATAGATGTCGTTACCAGTACCAATATCGTAATATTCACCAAATTAAGTGTTTTTTTTTAATCTGTGATATCCAGATAAAAAATTCTATATGTTGCCCGAAGGTATAAACTATTACCGTGCCAAATTTCATCAAAATCCGTACAGTAAATTTGAAGTGATTGGCGAATAAATTAACATACAAGCAAATAGACAGTCAGAAATTCTAAAAACAGGTTTTCAGGCTTCTACTATCATTCTATACGCTAAATCAATCACTCTTTTTAAAACATTTTCCATGTACAGAATTCACTCTGTTACAATTTTATTCTATATAGTAACTATCACAGACGTAAAAACATGGTACATTTTAAAAAAGTTGTAAGATGTAAGATAAGCGCCATACTCGTCCTGTAATCTTCCATTCAGACTCTGTCAACGCAGGTAAGAAAGGGGGCGAAATATTATGTTTTTGCATACTTTTTAGAATGTCTTTTTAAATATGTAATTTAAAATTGTGAAAAAGATATTTTTATATTCCCCAGAACAAGCCTTTTGAAATGATATTCCACATGATAAATAAAATGAGGTAAAAAAAATTTAAAACTTTTAGTTACTTCTTCTTTCATTGCTATACGAGTATTTAAAAAAAGTTGGTGGTGTGAAATATGTGAGTTAATAAGATGTATTACTATTCCAATTTTCAAATTCCTGCATCGCATGGTTTCTGAGAAAATCGACTCTGAAAATAGAAAAATGTAAATGCGTTGCCTACCACGTCATTTTTAGACGTAAAAACATGAGAAACTTTTAAAAAATAATGATATCTAGGTTCATCACTATGGTTTTCCTATGACCTTTACCAAGGCTTTTAATAACCTATATTTTTTCATAATTTCAGGCTGAGTAGTTGTGGAAAGAAGGTGGACAACATATTTTTTTTGTATATTTCTAAGAATATTTCTGAAAATATACCACCCAAAGTTATGAACAAAATAATTTTTCGAGTATTTAATTGGCCCTGCCTAAAATTTACAAATGTACATTTCTGAATGTTAAACTTTACGCTATTCGCGAAATTACCTCGACGAAGTACTCGTCCAAGTTGATCGCAGTCTGAAGTACGTGACTACACACTCGTGCGACCTAGCGAGGAGCTCAGTCGCCGTGAGTCCCGTGCGCTAACCTCGCGAAGTCCTTTGACTTGGTCGCAAAAACCGACAGCGATCGGAAGTCGCCCGAAGCGAGGCGTGTACTTCCCTACACTATTCTCTACGCCTAACTTCAATCGACTTCGCGAGTAGTGTAGTGCAGGTTTTAAATTATTGCGACATGATTAACATGTTTTATTGCCATGAAAAATTTAGTATCTACGTCAAGCGGTTTCTGGGAAAAACGGTTACAAACGACAGACAAACGTACACGTGATTGAACTTATAAGTTTTCCTTTTCCTTTTGATGCAAAATGGATGGGGAATCCTAATTTTTTCTAATATTTTTACTACATTTTAATTGAGACATCCATGCATAGCAAGTACTTACAATATTACATACACATTATTTTTAAACTGAGACAATTGTGCCGACCGACGGCTGAAGTTATAAGTATACTTTTTATGGTTCCGTACATCAAAAGAAAAAGAGAAACCCTTATGAAATCATTTCGCTATCCGTCTGTCTGTCTATCTGTCAAGACCCTTTTTTTCAAGAATGCGTGGAGGTAGCAAGTTGAAATTAGTATAAAATACTTAGGTCAGCTCCAAGGGACCGTTCCCTTGAATCTGTAAAAAATCAAGCTTCTAAGTCAACGCAATTAAACAATACGTCCGTTTATGCCTGCATATTTTGATACTCGCAAATAAATCAAAATCTATAGGGCTATAAGCAAAGTCTCAAGGAAAACATCTGAATATCGTTATTTTGTAGTTATATCATATAAAAAAATATTTTTTTATATACGCGCCTCGTAGTGTGATTTCCGCTCGTACTTGACATTTTTTTTATTACGAAACACGAAAAATGTATAAATCAAAACATAATCAGACTTCGGCATGAAATAAACTTAAGTACGAGACATTTAGGTGTTTTACTAGTTAATAGGTATTTGGTATAAGATATGATAGCTCATCATTCGAAATATTCAAGTTCAGCAATTGGAACAGTAAGGAACCCATCAACACTTCGAGGTTTCCGTACCCATTTAAGCATTTATAAACATTTAAAGTATATAATGTTTCTATTAAACTATTTACAAATATTAATTTTCCACAGCGTAGATATATCGCTTAGTATATCTTTCATAGGCGTAAAAACTAGATGCATATTTCGAAAATTATAAGATCTATAGTTTTTGTCTATAGTTTTTCCGTAATCTCCTAGTTAGTTTTTACCAACGCTATTTTCTTTGTGATTAGAGTAGTTACGTAAATAAGGGGGAATGCTGTATGTACGCATATTTTTTATTAAATGTAAAAATATAATTATAAAGAAAATAATTTTGTATTCCCCAAAACGGTATCTTTGAAATAATATACCACATGATAAATACAATTAAAAAAAAAATATCTTTATTTACCCCCTCTTTAATTCATATATAAATATTTTTAAAAAGTTGTGTCTGTTAATAATATGTATTGCCATGCCAAATTTTAAATTTGTACGTATTGTAATATTTTAAAAATTTAATCAACAATTGCTATTCAGTATAAGAGTTATGTAAATATTGTTTGTACTAAATTACTTTTTTAACATATATAATGTAAAGAAATTAATAAATAATTTATATTAAACACGAATTATATAATTCAGACATTCAAAGCTATTTCAGCTGCATCGTTTGCAGCCAGTAGCATAAAATAGCCATTACAACATCCAGTGCAACAGCTCGTTTAGAACCCAGCAGCGAAATCAAGTGTCGTGTGAGTAGGGCTATATTTACTAACGCTTACAACTTTACTCGCATATCGGTGTATTGCATTAAACTGTCTTACAACGTTAAAAGCATTATACACTGTGACAGGGAATAAGTGTCGGACAAAGAAAGATGCTATTCGTTGGCTATAAGGAAATAAATTGTCGTTGAAATAAAAATTAAAACACGTCCTTTTTCTAATTGAGTGCAAAAAAATAATTACACATAACTCTTTTTAACACGCCCCATACTTGCCCGGAGTGCAGTGTTTACCCGAGCAGCTAGTTGTCTTCGCAGCTGTTCGCGGGTTATTCCCCTGAGCAGCGCTGAATAATGTGCGCGAGTATCGTGTGATGACAAATAATTCTGAATATTATTTTCAATTTTCCGAAAAAAAGTCATCTTCTAAATTTTATTTTAACGATAATCAACTATTTTTTAGTCAACGAATAACGCTTTCCTTTGTCCGACTCTTACTCCCGGACATCGTGTATAATCGAAAATAATCGTATTACATCTGCCAGGCGTCCCGTCACGGATCCATTTTCTTTTTTGTAAGCGAACAGACGTTGCATCTTGTCACATTTTAACGTCAGTCGAGCTAAACAATAAGACAAACTTTTTAAAATAAGTTTATTTTTGTCCGGAAATGTTTACTTGTGCCATAAAAAAGTGCAAAAACTATAACGGAAGGATATGTGGACTAAAAACAATGCCAGTTATCGTAAGTAAGTTCACTCTTATTTAATTTTTGTAACATATATTATTCACAAATATTCAACCGCCATTTGAAATTAATGACATTCTAAATGACGCAACCAACATCGATAATTTTAAGCTAAAAAATATGATATAGTTTATATTCGCTCCATTATTGCCAATATACTACACCAACTGCTCAACAAAGTGGTCGAGAATTGTATTTCTAGATTACGCTCCGATCGAGCCAGCCGCGCTGCCCATACGCCTGAAATCGTATTTAAACACAAATTTGTATACCTGTATATAATTTTTTACCTTGGTCGTTATCATGAGTTTTATCTGTTTTTTTTTCATTTTAAAGGTTTACGCCTCTAAAAAACACCCATTATATCAGAAAATTATATTTCTTTTAAAAAAATATATTTAAATAACTTAGTCGCAAAAAGAAAATGTTTGATTAAAAAAAATTGTTAATGCTAGAAACAAAATATTTTTAAAATTAACCCCCTTCCATTTGCATATGGATATATCGACGACAAATATATATATATATATATATATATATATATATATATATATATATATATATATATATATATATATATATATATATATATATATATATATATATATATATATATATATATATATATATATATATATACCTATATATTTGTACTTACACAAATTTTCTTTTTTTGTCACATCAAAAATACCTCTAAAATAACCGTTTTTCAAAAATGACTGAAATAGTAATATTTCAGTATCTTTTTAACACATTTAAACTGTCCAAAATTGCACAGACTGCACTATTTTTTTAAATATTTATACCCGATTTATGTAATATAAATATTTATAACAATATTTAAATTCGTTCATCGTTTCAACGATTAGGATAGATATTTCCAGATGCAATCATAAGCTTACACATAAGAGTGCGAGTTTTAATTTAAGAAAGTCGACAGAAATATTACGCTTGCAGGTTACATCACTAAACGAAATGAAACGTATGCAGCCATAAAGAACTAATTTTATGTAAACATTTTTACATATTTTTGACAAAACAAAATATAATTATTTATGAAAAATCGTAATGATTTCAGCAAATCGCACAAAACGCCTCATCTCTTTCCCACGCAAGCATTTCGAATTAAGAAAGAACGAGAACGCTTTTTTTCACGAGATCCTATAATTAAGAAATATTTATAATAAGCACAGAGGATATAATATAATGTTCTGTGATAATAAGTAAGTATTATTACGTGAAATTAAAAGCAAAAACAGACTATACTTCAAGTAGCACTAACTATTGTATTAGCATCTCTTTTACTCAACTGACTATTCAATTATTTAAATATTGATATTTTGAATTACTTTACACGTCTTTAATTTTCCCATCTTTCCTTCATACTTTTTAGCAGTGAGTTAGGCTTTCATAGGTATCTTTGGTACTTTTGATACCTTCTCCGTAGATTTTTACCTCCATGGTACCTTTCAAAATTAAAAAACGGAACCCGGTGACGAAGATCGAGTAACTTCGGCTCCCTTCGGCATCGACCAGGCTAGTGTCCAATTTAAAAATGATGAAATATGACAATTAGAATGTGCACTGCATTGTTCGGGTAAACTCGGCTCCTTTTGGCATCGACCAAGCGAGTTCCAAATTTTAAAATGAAGAAATGTGATCATTTGAATGTGCACTGACTCTAACACGGAGTGCATCGTTTCAAGAATTGCGTTCTATTTTTGAATAATATTTTATTTGAGTATAATTTAACATAATATGCGAATGTATTTTTTTTAAATTTCCAACATACGCAGTACAGTTATGTTGATTGTCATAGTTTTCACTTCCACATCGTGGTCTGAAGCAACACCAAATTGTCATGCATTAGTGTTTCTCACTGGTCATCAAAACATATCAATGATTTCTAATTCTATACGAAATTATATATTTTTTTAAATATACGCCGGTATAAGATGCAGTATGCAATATATTTACGTTCCGAAAAATTAAAATTGTTTAAATAGTTTAATAAAAACAATAGGAACCAAATAGGGTTCCGTATACATTTAGGCATTTTCAAAAAAAGAAAATGCCTAAATGTATACGGAACCCTCGTTGTGCGAGTTCCACTCGTGCTTCACAGGTTTTTTTGAGGAACGAAACCTTGAAAAAGTAAGGAATTTTATTCAACATTTTCCAATATTTTTATTAAACAAACACGGACCCAAAGATACGCAATGGATCGATTATCTTGCTTTTTAGAAATCTGTTTAAAACCGTTGACACGAAAGTAAACAAAGATGCGAACGCAAAGTTTGAAAGAAATGTTTATGACACGATAAACAGTTCGCTTTGATGTGTGCAGTCGCTAAACCTTGCAAAACGGTAAACACTGTCAAAACTAGGCAACGTTCAGACTGGTATCGCTAAGAGGTTCGTCCGTTCCATCTCGCGCATCGTCAAATAGTGACAGACATCAATTGATTTTTTTCTCCTGCTTTACCTGTTCTAATGGATTACCCTATGTGAGGTTTCGTTTTAATTGAGGTTTAGTTCGAAAACAGAAAAATAGTTCTCAAAACTTTTAAGTCTGCAACTCAACAAAACATAAAAAACTAAAAAATATTCGTAATTAACAACACAACACTAAAACAAATAAGTTTTCGCTTTATTTTCAGCAACAAAATATAAAAGTAACTAAAGCATTCCAAAATTCAAGTTTTAATTGTTTTACGTGCAATTTAACACAATGAAATCAGTTTAACGAGATCTATACGATAAAAACATGTCAAGCACGAGTGGAACTCGCACTACAAGCATTCCTTATACATAAAGGCACACAACTATTACACAGTTTACAAAGATTAATTTTACACAACGTACATATTGCCTACCATATTTTTCACAGGCGTGAAAGCGCCTGGCATATTTCTGCAAATGTAACTACAAATTGACGATTTTGGGATTTTTTCCTTTATTTGTGCTGTGCCCTTACTTCTTGCCAAATTGCATGATTTTAGGTCAACGGGAAATACATTTTGATTTATTTGCGAGTTTCAAAATATGCGGTATAAATGGCTGTATTTTTAATTTTTTTTTTATTGTGTTGGCTTAGAAGGTCAATTTTTTTGCAGCTCCAAGGGATCGCAGTTCTAAGTATTTGACATTAATTTCAACTATATACCTCCAAGCGTACCTGAAAAAAAGGTCTTGACAGACGGACAGACAGACAAACGGACAAACGGACAATGAAGTGATCCTATAAAAGTTATTTTTTTTCCTTTTGAGGTACGAAACCATAAAAATATACCACTTCAATTATACGCTTCGGTTTCGGTTTTTCTTCGCCTACACTTTTGCCCTCGCCCAAACTTTCGCCCTCTCTTCCCCTTCGCCTTCACCATCCCTTTGCCTTTCCGATACCCTTCCCTTCATTCTTCCCACCACCTCCCCTCCTCCCTCTCTTTCCCCTCACCCATCCTTCCACTTCCCCTACCCTACCTCTCCCCTACCCTCCCTATCTCCTACCCTCCCTCTCCCCCACTGTCCCTCTCCTCTTCCCCCCCTCTCTCTCTTCCCGTTATTTATAAATTCAAATATAATAAGTAAATAATTTATCACAAATTATCACTTACATTATCGACTTTTTCATAATAGCTTTTTGGCAAAAAGAAAATAAATATCGATACAAAAGAATACAACTAACTATAAATACCAAATGAAAGTCAAACTTCATGTACCATAGGTACTGTGCGTATTACTATTACAAACCGTCGTTAACATTATAATAGATACAATTTACTTACCATTAAAAACTGTCTTGTATCCGAAAATAAATATCGATATAAACGAATACAACTAACTATATATACCAAAGAAAGTCGATCTTTAAGTAGGTACTGTGCGTATTACTCTTAAATCCATCGTTAACATTACGATAGATACAAATTACTTACCATTAAAAACTGTCTTAGATCCAAAAATAAATATTGATACAAACGAATACAACTAACTATACATACCAAATGAAAGTCGAACTTTATATAGGTACTGTGCGTATTGCTATTACAAGCCATCGTTAACATTAGGGTAGATACAAATTGCTTACCCTTAAAAACTGCCTTATATCCATTTTTATAAAAAAAAACAAATATTAGCCCACTCCGGCGATATCCGGCCGGCACTTAGCAGTGGCTATAAAACCACTCCCCACTATACAGCGCGCCACGCCGCTCGCAACACCAGCAGGTAGCAGTAGCGAGCGAAGCGAATTAATTTTTTACTGATGCAAAGTTGCTTAAAATTATTTATTCTTCGGTTCGGGCACACTCAGATCGAGAGCTTTTCCACGTTATTCTAGGGGTGTGAAAGAAGGCAACTGTCCCTTGAACGTATCTAAGAAAGTGTTACCCCAAGGGGTTACCCCCTTGGAATTAATGAAATCAATCTTCCATTAAATAATCACCCTCGTTACCTACCACTTCCGCCAGCGTGCATTCAGAGACAAAAATTCCTTGATTGTAGAATTATTTGCACTTTTGACTGAAAAATTGAGTAAATTCAAACATAAGATGTGGTGCATCTTTATGTTTTTTTGCCGCGTAAATAATTAGAGAGCGAGCGAGACAGATAATAAGGTGGGAGAGGCGATCGAGGGGTCCCCAGAGTACAATGAGAAAAAAACTAATACGATAAGGACTCGGCCCTCTATTGAAATTGAATGTGTGTTAGCTTTTGTGGTAACCAAACAGAATATTTTCGCTTCTTCCCCAAACTTAAAGTGATTTTTCTATTGCGGTATTAGGGCATGATAGTAACTCTCCCAGATAATGTCACCTTAACAGGAAACATTGTAATGTACCAACCGAACTCGTACTCCACAATTGTCTTTGTTTCCATCGTTCACGGAACTAATGTTTCGCAATTCATCCTGTTGAAAAGGTCCAACGTAAAAACTCGTGTTTATGATGCTACAATATAAGATCTCTTGCGAACTCTCCAAATTTAAGATGCACCACATGTGCATATAAATTCGAAATGGTCATCCAAAACACTTCAGCAGTAACAAAACTGTATTTATAGTCTTTGTTCTATAGCTAACATAGCTATAATCTCACATTACTCGTGTTTGAATAGACTCTGCAAGAATTACTGTGAAACATATGTGAATGTGTGTGGGTTCATCTCCCAAAACATTTCGTCAGTGACAGGGCTACGTTATCTTTTATCCTGTGAACCATTGATATCACGAGTTACGATCTTTAGGGTTACGATTCTTTTACGAGTAACAACTCGTAAATAAGTAGACCTTAAAAAACTTAATGTCGCTCAACGATTACCTCAGTTCGGACAATCCCATAAATAATATTAATTCTGAATGCATTTTGTTGATATGCAAGTGTTTGGTTATATATAACATAAGAAGGAATGTGCACGGAATTATTCGGGTAAACTCGACTCCCTTCGGCATCGACCAGGCTAGTGTCCAATTTAAAAGTGATAAAATATGATCATTTAAAAGTGTACGGCATTGTTCGGGTAAACTCGGCTCTCTTCGGCATCGACCAGGCTAGTGTCCAATTTAAAAATGATGAAATATGATCATTTGAAAGTGTACTGTATTGTTCTGGTAAACTCGGCTCCCTTCGGCATCAACCAGGCTAGTGTCCAATTTAAAAATGATGAAATATGATCATGTGAAAGTGTACAGCATTGTTCGGGTAAACTCGGCTCCCTTCGGCATCGACCGGACTAGTGTCCAATTTAAAAATGAGGAAATATGATAATTTGAAAGTGTACGGCATTGTTCGGGTAAGCTCGGCGCCCTTCGCCATCGACAGGCTAGTGTCCAATTAAAAAATTATGAAATATGTTCATTTGAAAGTGTACGGCATTGTTCGGGTAAACTCGGCTCCCTTCGGCATCGACAGGCTAGTGTCCAATTTAAAAATGATGAAATATTATCATTTGAATGTGTACGTCATTCTTCGGATAAACTCGGCTCCCTTCGGCATCGACCAGGTTAGTGTCCAATTTAAAAATGATGAAATATGATCATTTGAATGTGTACGTCATTCTTCGGATAACCTCGGCTCCCTTCGGCATCGACCAGGTTAGTGTCCAATTTAAAAATGATGAAATATGATCATTTGAATGTGTACGTCATTCTTCGGATAAACTCGGCTCCCTTCGGCATCGACAGGCTAGTGTCCAATTTAAAAATGATGAGATATGATCATTTGAATGTGTACGTGATTCTTCGGATAAACTTGGCTCCCTTCGGCATCGACCAGGTTAGTGTCCAATTTAAAAATGATGAAATATGATCATTAGAATTTGCGCTGCATTGTTCGGGTAAAGTCGGCTCCCTTCAGCTTAAAAAACGTCGTGCAAGTACGAGTTCGAATAATCCCATAAATAACATACTAATTCTGAATGCATTTATTTGATATGCAAGTATTTGGTTATATAATATATATAGATATTGGAGAGAGGATAATTTTGATCTCCCCAATAACAATATATATATATATATATATATATATATATATATATATATATATATATATATATATATATATATATATAAATATATATAACGTCCAGTACCAAATCTATGCAACTACCAGAAGTATATTAATTTCTAATTTGTTGTCGAATTTAGAAGCGCATACTTTTAACTTTTTTTAATTATTACTTACACTGATACAAGCAGTACCCCGTAAATTAAGCTACAGTCACCCTTTGTTTCATCTACAAGCAAAGGTTATTGCAAAAAATTATATCTTTTATAATTGTTTACTAAAACCAGTCTCTTCTCTTCCTCATTGCCATCTTTAATGCAAAGCAAGAAGAAGCCAGCTAAATTATTTGGAGCCCACACGGGATCAATTACTGTCTGAGGGTTAAATAAGTCTAAAATGTGTTATATCAGTGGCTGTGCTTAAGACTGTATGGTTACTTCCCTTTTCTGTTTCATACTGATTTTCCCCAGGATATTCTGTGACCATTTTTACAAATTTATTTTCCAATTATAAAATGAAAAGTTTTTGTGTTACGTACTATTGGACAGTCTTTTTTTCATGCAGAAATTCTCGCAAAATCATCACTTTTCTACAAAAAAAATATCTAAAGCGGGATTATACCCGAATTCCCCATTTTTCCGTAGGAAACAAAGGCTCCATCACCACATTGTATTTGCTCCATAGTGGCATTTGTTTATGATAGATGATTATTGTAATTGTCTTGGAAAATCCCATCTTTCTAAATAGTAATGTTGTTAAATTCGTAAGTACTATGTATCATATACTCAACCCACTTACCTCTTTGAAACACAAAGATGCACAACCGTAATGTTTTTGTAACTGTATATAAATAGAGATAATATTCTAACGTTTTTCTTCTATCCCTATCGTATGTCATTTATTTACGTGTTTATCATAATTTTCATAAATACTCCGACAAACAACGTTTAATAAGGCCAGAAACAATTGATGTGGAAATGTGTATACCTAAAATAACATTTTTATTATTATGAAATAAATTTAGAAAAGTATCTTTTTAATCCGTTCAAAGGGCGCTTTCGAGGATGCTCTACAAACTTGGTTAATTTCTTTTTATGTCCCCCAAATTCTCTTGAAATAAAATTGCGCATAATTGTATAGCGTTTCAGCCAAGGAACTAAATATTATGAGTAAAGGAGACCAGTAAAAATGGATCTAGCCTAACAGAAATAGAATGTAATTTAAAAAAAACTTGTTTTCAGAATATCTTCAGTATTTAAAAACAAAAAAAAACTTCATAAAATTAATTATTGAATTATTAATAAAAAATAAAGAGCAACAACGATTTAACGAAGTACGTAATACATTTTCAAAAACGATTACAAACAATAAACTGTATCGATCGCTTTTTAAATTTGAAACCATTGCCTAAAAGAATTAAAAATAAACTATTAATTGTCATTGACATTTGTTCTGTGTAGCTGTCAAAATGAATATATTTTTTGCTCGTCAAGAAATTTAAGACACTTTTTCGACGATCCTATCGGGTCTATAAGCTTCCGGGATTAATAAGTTACATCTATATTTATAATAGAGAACGTGACGGGATATTTTTGTAACTGCATATAAATAAATATGTAATAATCTGCGATTTGTTATATCTCGCTGGCTCAAAGAACTCCATAGAAATATAATTTATAAATTATTATAAAAATAAATTGACGCTTCATACGAAAATACGAGATTTCTCATTTGTTCGACTGAAGATTTAAATAAAACTTTCAAGTCTTATTTATTTTATTTTCTCTTTTTAAGTGTTACTTTTATTTCTTGTAATACCTGAACCAAAAACTGTATTGACTTTCCCGATCTGCTTTCAAATTCAATTTTCTTTATTTTAAGTTATAAGCCCATGACGTATAAAAGAACAGAACAACAGAATTTCCACAGCAATAGGGTTTCTTCAGATATAGAACCTTAAAAAGATATAATAGTAAAAAAGAAACATGTTTCCTGCTGAAGATGCTATATCTGTTTATCTCCGTCTCTTTTGCTGCTATAGCACCACTGCGTCTCTCAATTATCGTATTACTTTAAAATAATATGAATTACAAAACGTGTAGCCGGCAAAATAAGACAGATGCAGAAAGATTACTCCGCACAACTTTTCGTGTCTTGGAAACACCCACGCGCCCAATTATATCCTCTAATAATATACAAGTCAATCAGCCATTTAAACCCTAAAAATAAACATACCCCCACATTCATCAGCGCCACCGTCCGTATAAATAAACCTCGAAATAAACATCTTACAACTCGAATCGCTTTTGACGTAACATACGAATCTTATTACGATCTCAATGAAATATCTCCAAACACTTAGAGCACCCACTCGCGCGCCACTCGAGTACCTCCGAAGCACTCGAGCCGACGTCTAGCCGGCTATATGGCTTAGCCTCAAGTGCAAACGTCAAAGAGAGTTCGCTGCTATTTATAGCTCACCGGCAATCGATCAAGCGAGCCCTAACGCGTTCGGAGGCGATGAGAGCTATGAATCAGATGGCAAACAATTACTCTATCTGCGGCTCTCGTTTATGGTTACTCTCGATAAGTCCACGTGTATCGTTTATTGCGTAATCAGCTTTATGGTTTTTAAATCGATTCGACTTTACGAGTTTCCTCATTGAGAGCGCGATGAAATTTGAGGGTTATTTCGTTTGTCGGATATATTTTGGGAATCGGATTTTTCCCGCGCTTCAATGGAAAAAAAATAGTTTACGGAGAGAATAAGTACCTCGGCTATGTGCGAATGAGGCAGTAAAGTTGTTTTGTTGTTGCTGCGGTTATCAAAAATGCTATCGTCAAAATAGAATGTTTTGGTTCTTTCGTAAAACAATAACTTTTGCCCTTCTAAGTTTTTAATAACCCATGCCTAAATTAAAAATACTAAGGTGAAAGTTACTGAAAGTTTAACGTAAACCTTCTACAACTTCATCAATGCGATAATTATCAATTTTACACATATTTAACTTATTCTCTGTGTATATTTTTTATATGATCAGATATAATTCGTCCTAAAGGCAAAGATTGCTGCACCTGACCGGACATTTATTTAAAATGTTACTTGGTTACATTTAAAATCCATCTTTGTGGGAATAGATGACGATTTTCCTTTCAAACTAATATCCTCTTGGATGAAGACATTCAGTATATCATGTATTGAATACCAGTATTATACGATCGCCATCTTCCATAGTTCACGCGCATACTGCTTAAATATGTACTTGAAGTGCATCACCACTTATTTGGATGATATGTTGTACCATTCGATGCATAAGTTTAAGAGGTGCATAACATTTGAGTGGTTCACGGCTGACCAATAAGTTGTAATTTTGTTGTGCCCATTGTATTTGTTTCGGATTGCCTTGTTTATATCCTTATTATTAAAATGAAACTTTAGAGACGTTCGACTCATTCTGTTGCGTTAAAATTGTGTAAAGCTTTAAAAAAACAAATGCCGGTGGAACCGGTCCATCGAAGACAACATACGATCGATAATGTAAAAAAAATTACCACAAATTATTGACCTACATGAACCTTTAAAGAAGATTCTCTTCAACATGAACTGTTAAAGAATACTTCATTCGTGAATACTCATATACACACATTTTTTTTTAAGACTAGACAAAAATTAGTATATTTATAAGTATTCATAAATTCATATAGGAATAAATCAACTTACATAAATACATATCTACGAGTATATATGTATTTATGTAAGTTGATTTATTCCTTCATAAAAACAGAAAGCGAGACATTTTTATAAATGAGGGGTCACAAATAATGGGGGGGTCACAAATATCATAAAATTCAATATTGTGAAAAATTTTACAATAATAACAAAAAAAACAAAAATAAATTTATCTGTAATTGGCAATATTTAACACCTTATTGTTTAAACCCGAGCTATAACATTTGACAGCCCAAAAAACTGAAAAAAATGGAAGAAGTTTAACTTAAAGCATCAACTTTAAACAATGATTTGTATGCGGAATCCGATTACGAGTAATCTCATTCTCTGGTTGGTCCCATATTACCGAGAATCCTGGTCACAGCCTTAATTTGATGAAGCAATTTGTCTCCATCGTGTCGGGTCCATAATCACCCTCACCACTTGGTAGAATTTGCTGGCTGAAATAGGTTCTGTAACAGCTTGCTGGCAGTCGGCGTCGTGTTCTTTTGCCCTTAGTTTTGCAGACAGCTTTTTATAACTTTCGTCTACTTTCCGCATTAACATTAAGTGGACAATTTGGTCAATTCCCTTTGTAGATGTACAGCAGACAAGCGAATATCGAAATTAAGTTTTAAAAGGATAAACACATTTGTACGTTTGCCCGTTCCAACATAACTTTTACTCTAGAACGCTCTTATCCTCTTTAAAATGGTTCCATCTTCAAACTTGTGCTTCACGAAATTATGTCAACAGAATTTTGAAGCAACGTTATTTTGAAAATGCACGAATAATGTAGTTAACATTATTCCGTAATGCGATAGTTCGGAAATATGTTTGATAGTTCTGATCTAAGTAACGTTTTCAGTATATTTACAAATTTCTGAAAAAATTTCCTCTCTAGAACGCTCTTCTTTTCGAAACCGTTTTTGATAACCTATTTTGACATTTGTGATTATCGCAATCACAGCAACGGAATTTTGAAGCAACGTCATTTTGAAAATGCGCCAACTATATTTAGTAACTTATTCCAGCTAGGTCGGAAATATTAATCGATTAGTTACTCTGTGTTAAAATTCTCTTATAAAATTTCAACTCCAGAACATTGTTATTCACTTCAGAATTGATCTAATTCGAGACTTGCGTTTTTGTAGCTACATAAATATAATTGTGATGCCAATAAGGTGATAGGTAACTCTAACAAACAAAATAGAACCGTTTCGAAAAGACCAAAAGCGTTCTGGAGAGGACATTTTGTAGGAAATTTGTAAGTATACTGTGAATGTTACTTAGATCAGAAATATCAAACATATTTCCGAACTAATGCATTAGAGAATAATGTAGTAAATGCATTTTCAAAATAACGTTGCTTTAAAATTTCGTTGCTATAATTACGAGAAGCATAAGCGTCAAGATAGAACCATTTCAAAGATCAAAAAGCGTTCTGGAGTAGAAATTTTATAAATATGTCCTGATTAGTTAATTGAACATGTAGCTAAATTAGACCAATACCGGTCTAAGTAGAAGGAATTATTGAATAATGTATTTAGTTCAAAATTCTATTGCCATAATTGTGAGAATAGATAGAACCATTTCATAAAGCAAAAAAGCATCCTGGAGTAGAAATTTTGTAAATATATCGTCATTGGTTAATTGAATTGTGGCCAAATTAGATCAGTATTGGTCTAAGTAGAACAAATTATTGAATAACATATTTGCTTTCAACTTCTGTTACCACAATTGCGAGAAGCACAAGTGTCAAGATAGAACCATTTCAAAAAGCACAAAAGCATTTTAGAGTAGACATTTTGTAAATATATCGCCATTAGTTAATTAAATTGTGGCCAAATTAGGTCACTATCAGATCAAATTAGGTACTATCGGTATAAGCAGAAGGAATTATTGAATAATGTATTTGCTTCAACATTATGTTGCCATAATTGCGAGAAGCACAAAGAATAAGTTAAAACTGTTCTAGTCGAGTATCAATCAACAGACTTCTGGAACAAATTCACATCGGATCTTTTCTAAATTTGAGGATTGCGCCACTCTGCTTCGTACATACCATTGATCAGACCTATTCCCGGCAGGATTGGAACCGCAAATTGTATAATATATTTGGCACGATCTCGGTATGACAGTTGCGTTGCCATGGTTGCGAGAAGCACAAGTGTGAAGCTAGAACCGTTCTGACGTAGGAGAGTGGCGCTTGCTGCAGTGCCTGTAACTCGGACTGCGAGGAGCCAGCCTGCAGACAGAACAACACCAATGAAGGTCGAGCCCTACCTGCTGTGCCTGAGGAAGATGGCCGGAAAGACTCTGACGCGGATCTCCATAGCAAGGTATGTAATTACATCATTTTTAGGACAAACACCCATCTTTGGTACTTACAGCAACTAAGTTTCTATTTAATTTTTAAAGTTAAATATTTCCGGTAATTAACATTTTCAAAACTACGAAACCTGTAATAAACATGTATTTTGTTTTATTAAAAAAACAAAACAATTATAAAAACCTAAATTTTCATATTACACCAATAACACTGTTTTTCTACGTTTAAAAAAGATATACATAAAACAGGATATTTAATAAAAAAGATAATCGTTATTATTTCAATAAAAAAAACTATTTGAAAAAGCTCTCTTAATGAAAAAACAGCTATTGTTTGTTGTCAAACGTCAAATTTTAACTTATCTTTAAGTGATTCTTTATGATTGTTTAAATTTTTGGATTTATTTATCAATTTTTCTTTTTGTCTGATTTGTCTTTATTTTTGCATATTTTTGGCAATTAATTGAACAAATTATTATAAACAGTTCCCTGAAAAAACGCACTTAGCTTGGAAACTACTTTTCAAGTCAATTTTTTTAACATATTTTGTTATTATCGCAACCGATAATTATTTTTGTTAGATACATAGTTTTTAATTCATATATTTTTTTGTTTAACAACCATAACAAATATGGTACGAATTTGGTTGTTATATTTTTCATGACTTAAATATTGTTACAAGGAATCAGTTTATCAACTAACAGTGATATCAACTTTTTACAATTTTCCTTATAGTTATTCGGCGTTACCAATATCAGTTTCATTATTTTTAGGAAAAAAACCATATATCTATACTTATATTTTACATAAAAACTAAATTGAGATCGATACTTAAAATAAAATTAATTTAAATTTTTTATTTTACACAATCTTAATTTTTCAAAATAAATTCTTAAATTAAAAATACGTATCTTAGTTATTTAAAAAAAGGTTCAAACCATGATAAAAACAAATTATTAATATAAAAAAGCAATCTAATAAGAAAAAATTACGATGGTCGATCGATTAAAATTATAAAACGTAGTGGCCGCAACAAGCTCAGTTAATGTCTGCAACACGAATCTGCATGCGGAGTCATTGGCAAAACGGTAATATGAGCAGCTTGCAACTGCTTTGGTACCATTGGCTAGCTTCATATGGGCGCTTGTTTGACACGTGCTACTTCACTGCGCGTGTATGCAGTGACGCACTGATACACAGGTACCACGCAAATGCCAACAGCCGCCGCAGCACAGGTATCTTGAACCGCGCGTATTACTCACCCACTTTCGTCATCCCATCGCCAACCTGGCTAATATTTAATCCCAAAACCATTTGGAATCCACAATTTCAAGAACAAAGTCTAATTAAGAAAAACAACACTACTTCGCCCAGATATAAAAAGGGTGCTCGGGGGCTCAGTACAAGACTAGACCAGACATCGCTTCAGTCTCAGTTCTGTCTGTTCTCCTAGTACAATTAGAATATTTTTAAATTGAATTTATTAAATCAATTGTAAATTAAATAGTTAAAGTAAATAGATCAAACCATTGATTGTACTTTGCTATTGTCAAATTCATTTTAATATTGTAAAATATTGAAACATTGTCAAGCCGCTATTCCGAACATCAAATAAATTTATTACGGCATCAATAAAGTGTTTTTAAAACCCAACCCCTCACATGACCGCCGTGATTCGCGGCAACGCGTGTCTGCGCACGGTCCTCAATACTACAGAGATATCGGACCATTCAGTTCAGTCGTGGTCTTCACGCCGTGTGGTTGTTATTTTTGGTTAAAACTTTAATGTCAATACTTTAAACGTATTTTTTAAACTCTAATATATGATTAAACATGACTTAGCTCAATGTAACGATGAGTTGTTCTTGTAATGGAACGCAATATCGATAAATAGGGTAATAACTTAAAAGTCTTTCTTGAAATTGCATAAAGCCAATATTCATATAGGGCAGATAAAAAAATGCTTAAAAAATATTTCTTAAAATTTTATGAACACTATATTGATAGAAAGTAAATTTTTAAAGTTTATAAAGGTTTAAATAAACTATTTTTCTTAACACACGATGAACCTAATATTGATATAAGATAGATAATAACTTAAAAAAGTCTTAAAATTGGACGAATCCAACATTTGTTCCTTTTATCATCGATATAAGTCCGTCCATTCTCGATGACTGACAAAAGCAAACTATTTCTCATTTAATGGGCGGGCACGCAGCCATTGGAATGGTTATAAAACGATGCATGTCGCACGTTTAATATCACGCGTTCACCTGAAGCTAGCCTCATTTTCCTCGTACAGAGCATGAGCTATTGAACGAATAAATTTATTTGGTTCGTTTAATATCTGGATATAGCTGAAATACACATGTGAATGATGTGATGAATGCGTATGTGGAATTGTTAGAGAATATGAAAAAAATTTAAATGTGTAAGCAAATGAAAATGTGAAAAAAAATTTAAATGTTGAAGACTAAGCAAATTAAAATGTGAAAACAAATTTAAATATTGAAGACTAAGCAAATTAAAATGTGAAAAAAAATTTAAATGTTGAAGACTAAGCAAATTAAAATGTGAAAAAAAATTTAAATGTTGAAGACTAAGCAAATTAAAATGTGAAAAAAAATTAAATGTTGAAGACTAAGCAAATTAAAATGTGAAAAAAAATGTAAATGTTGAAAACTAAACAAATTAAAATGTGAAAAAATTTAAATATTGAAGACTAAGCAAATGAAATTGTGAAAAAAAATTTAAATACTGAAGACTAAGCAAATTAAAATGTGAAAAAAAATTAAATGTTGAAGACTAAGCAAATTAAAATGTGAAAAAAAATTTAAATGTTGAAGACTAAGCAATCTGATAATAGATTAATATAACCAGTAAAATGAAAGATGATTTTTAAGCAATAAAGAGAAGCTGAAAGTAAAAAATTAACTATTAAAAAATAAAAACAGGAAACCCGATTACGAGAGTATTTTATTAAAATTCAGTAAGTAGGGAAAAAACTTTCTTTACGATAAATAAAAAATAACGAAATATGTAAAATGCCAAAAATAACGAAATATGTAAATAACCTGTTGTGGCTTAAAAGAAATGTATCTCTTATGATGGTCTTCAGTCACCCTAGTTCTTAATATTTATGACAACAAATTTCCACGAATGAGTTTACAGTAAGGTTAAGCATAAATCTGCAAAACTACATATAATGGAGAAGACAAAGCAACTTATACGATAGAACGGTGAAAGTGATACTTTTTATCACTTCTCCATATGAAATACAAACAATTCCAAATACAAATAATTCGAATTATTTGAAATACAAATAATTCGAATAGATACAAAAATTCGAAATACAAAAGTATCAGCTTTTCTCTTATTCACTGAAAGTTTATTTATTTTCTTAATTAATCTAGTGTTGAAAATGTGTTATAATTTCAAACTTTCAACGCAGTCACGACCCACGGTATTCATCTTCCAAATATATAAATATTCTATAAAAGAATCAAATGAATATTCTATAATGACATTTCCAGAGCTACGTATCTTACATGCGTATGGAATCCTATTGTAGTGGCAACATCTCTGTCCGTCCCCACGTCTGTCTGTCACCGACTTCTAAGAAAAATACGATAGGAACAATTTTAATTCCACACATACTCGTAATATGTAGTTCCTAGACCTAAAACTAGAAGTGATATTTAAATTATATTGCGAGAGGCTTCCGAACATGAAAAGGCAGACAGAGCTGAAAAAACTTGCACAGGTACGTCTGTTGACGCTCAGCACCGAACAACCAGGTTTTTTGGATTCCATATCCATCTCCAGGGCTTTTTCTCCTAACGTTTTTTATAATTCTTCTAGTCGTATTTTGGATATTCGTAATTTTCATAAAATTTCCTTAGTTTTAAAATAAATATCTAAATAAGTATTAAATATGGGTTTCTATTTATAACCTGTTTATAAAATGCAAAAAGACAAAGGTCATTACACCCCAAACATCGCGCTCACGTAACGAAAGCTAGAGCTTGACTAATTTAATATGTGCAATTGCACACATCTTCGTGTCAAAATTTTGCTTTGCGATTGCGCTATCCGATGACGTCACCGCAATGTCAATAATTATCTGAAACATGCTTTGTTTAATACTCTATTAAATGCAATGTAGACAGTTCACGTGTTAACAATTTTCAAATTAACAATTTTCAAATTAATAAACTCTTCATAATCGATGTCTTCTGCGGAATTAATGGAGGAAATATGGAACCACGGTTTCGAAAGCCAAGACGTTTATTACGTCAAAAGTAATGAGTGATAAAATTAAGTCGTTTTAGAGAAATTCACAATATTTCTAAAACCATAAAACACATACTAGGCAATATATTTATTTAGTCAAAAATAATATTAACATTTGCAAATTGGATAAAATCACTATATGGTACAAATAGCAACACATATATCTGCTGTAGAAATTGTTGAATGGAAACACTATTTAGATTTAGTTCTACTTTAGCTATGACTCTTTTCATGTCTAAAACATTAATTAAATTAGCTTCACGGAAGTTGTATGAGATACCAATTCCTTCGCTATCTCTGACGACAATTATTTATATAAATTTTCTTAATTTTTTCGACGTTTTCATCAGTAGTTGACATGGTAAACCGTTTAAGGCTTATATCTTTACATTTTACAGTTCCTTTCGAAGCGTTTGTGCCACTCATAACATTATATTTGAGCTCTTAATATTTTGAATAGTAATTTTTGATTTAATTTCTAATCACAACGAAAGCGATGGAAACTTATTCTTATTTATTATTCGATGTGAAAGTATTAAACACTAGCTTTCGGCCGCGGTTTCGCTCGCGTGGCTTACAAATAGAAATAAATTAAAACATGGCCATTTAGAATTTTAAAATTTTAGAATTTAAAAATTATAAATTTTCATGAATTTATAATGTAAATGACAATGAAACTAGAAATATTTCCCTCTAAATTAGGGATTATGGGGGGAGATCCTATTGCTACCTTATACTGCGTTTTAAAAACCCACGTCGATCCGTCGCTCTTTTGCGACGTTGCTTCGTTATTCCGTTTGTGTACTTTTCCAGTTCAAATAAGAATTTTCCAGATTGAGATTTTCCGGAATAGACAGTAACCTTTGCCAACTTATCTCCGTGCAAAAAAATCACGTTAATCGATTGCTCCGTTGCGACGCGAAAAGAGGACAAACAAAACCACTTTCGCACTTATAATATTAATTAAAATAAATTACGACGAGATTTTCTGAGTTAAAAAGTTAGTTAAACATAAGTTAGGATGTTTAATTTTTTTTATTTATTATTGAATAGCAGAAGTAACATATCAATTTGATACCATTTAAAAATAATATTATATTGGTATCGTTAACGAAAACATTATAAAACTAGTTATATTTTCAGTGGGCCATAGAATATTGTTCAATAGTTACATCAACGTATGCCTCATAACAAAGGCAAAATTGTAGAATTTTCTTTAGCAATGCTATATTTTAAAAATTCGAGCAATTTAGCAGGTAGACTTTTAATTATCTAGGTTTCGTTTAGTAAATCAAGTAAACTGGTGCAGTATATACAGATGCACAAATCCGAACTGGTCCTCACTTAGCCTTAGATCTAATAATGCCTTCTGTCTGTGCCTATTTATCTTGCAGTTTATCTAGAACTCTTTCATGGACAAAACACACATAAATAGCTCTGCCTGTCTCCTTCGCAAAATTTAATCTCTCCATGCTAAGCCAGTTATAGATTTTCACTATCACGATGCCAAAAAGGTTATAACCACAAAACTTAAGCCAAAAATCGAAATGGACACTCACAATTCGTCAGTCATAAACGGCGAAGATAATTTATTTATATCGCTGAGCATCATTTCGAATATTCTAAAAGTTGGTACGGTTAATGAACGTCTAACGACCTCCCGTCCACTGAACTAGTCTTCAGAGCGTCCGTTTCGCGCACGTGTGTGAACACGTCGACGCGTTTTACGCGCTTTCAAGAACAATGGAATATCTTAGCGATGTACGTACTTATAAATACGTTATTAAATGTTTTTATCAAAGCAAAACACGGAAACAAATCCAAATGTTCGAATCGTCCAGATTAAAATATTTTAGGTTAAGTTTTCTCACTTGCTGTCGAAGCAAAATAAATATTTCTACAAACCTTTATATATTTTACCTCTACAGCGAAACACACGTAATGTTGCCAAGCGATTCTAACGATGACTTATAATTCTATTTTCAGAGCACAACCGAAACGGAGTGCGGTTGCAGCGATTGCCGGAAAAGAAATCGGCAGAAGACGCAAAAAGACGCGGACGCTAGCGACAAGACGCGCGCGCGCGACGCGGCAAAGTTTCCGAAAACGTCAATTGACGTTCTGATCAACGATAACGCCGGCGCTCCGGCCGTGGCTCAAACATCGTTGGCCTTGGCTCACACTTCGAACTTCGTTCCACAAGCTGAAACTTTAACTCAAAATTATCCTTCCAATTATTTTGTTTCGCCAAACTCAATGGGCGGTTTCGTGAATTCGAATGTGCTCGTGAATGATTTTGTAGTGCCTTTCAATAGCAACAACAATATTCCATTAGTGTTCAATAACAGCAACAACTTCGCAACTGCCAACGCTGATGAGCAACGTCGGTTTCATACAGGCGGTAACGTAGAAGATTTGCTAAGCGACATGGAATCTATCAATTCCTCACAACACTTTCGCAATGACTACATCAAGAACTCTGTCTTCATGTGCAATACTAGAAAGATAATACAACAGAAGATGGTACAGAATATCATGAGAGAAAACGTGATCAAAACTAAATGTCCATGTAGTTGCGGTGAGAAGAAGAAAAATGTGATAAACGCAGAGACTCCAGCCGTGGTACTTGAAATGACAGATACTAACGGACAGACATCCTACGTTACGGAAAAGAACATAGAACTACATTACGATTATCCGAGAGCAATGGCTATACCAAAAAAGAGTCCGAGCCCAAAACCAATAATAAATGAAAGCTTAGAAAGCATAGCGAGTACAAATTTTGAAACAAATGTAGAATCAGAGATAATCCAAACGACAACAGAGGTGAACAGCACAATACTCATGTTTGAAAGAAAGAAACGTCTGCCGAGGCAAAAGAGATTCGATTTCTTTTCAAGATCGCACTCCGCACCCGAAGGTGATTCACCAGAACCGATATATGCAACTGTAAAAAAGCTACCTAAAAAACTGAAAAATCTCAACTTGACGAATTTGGAAAACGAGGTCATCTATCAACTTCCAAGTGCACAAAATACAGAAATATACAATCCAAGCACGTCGGAGTATTTGAAACCAAATGTATTAATTAACACCGTAATGGCAGATACTAATAAGCCATCAGAACAAAAGGAAGAAAGATGTATAAGTAATGAAAATAAAGATAATGTAATTGAAACTATATCGACGGAGCCTGCTACGTCAAATGAAAATAGTGGTATGAAAGAGGATAAAAAAGATAACCAAAAACTTAAAAAACGTAGGAGATTCTCACTGCATTTCAAGAAAAGGGTGCCAAAAGTTTCTATCAAAGAAACGAAGAAGGTAGTGACCATTACAGACACGTCAACAGAAAAAGACGAAAATAGTAATTTAGAGAATAGAAGTTCAAAAGAAACCGACAGGTTAATAATGACCAATGGACACTCGCCCCCCGTTCAGACTGAAACTAAAACGGGCAATCACAATGCGGGCTGCAGGCATAGAAAAAAATCAGTAGCTGGACATGAGTCTTTGAATTCGTCACGTAGGCCATCCAATTTTTCATGTAGAGAAAAGAAAATTCACATGAAAGGGGATAGAAGATCTCGTTCTCTGGAGAAGGTGCATGAACCTTTCGTTAAGAGTCATTCCTATCACCCGGTTAAACATTACTTTAAACAAGATAGTTATCAGGTACCCTGCGCATTTTTTAGTTTCTTTAATTGCATGATATCATGAACTTTCTTATTGTTCATAAAGAAAAACAAATAAAAAAGATCAAAAATTTCATAAATTTGCAAAAATTATATGATGGCTTTAACACTATATCCAGGCTACACAATTAGTGTGATTAACTTTTATTTACATTTAATAACTGAACCAATTAAGAAAAAATAAATCCAAGATAGCAAATTAACAAAACGGTCTCTACATTTGAAATATTCTCAACAACTTTCAAATATAGACTTTATGTGTTTAATAAAAATTAAAAAAAAATTAAAGTTAAATTATAAGTTATCTAACATTGAATTTAAAACTGTACAAAATTATTTAATAAAAAGATTAGTTGCAAATATCACTTATTTAAAATTACAAATTGATATATCATTGCAAGGTACTTCATTACAATAAAAAGCATAATAATAAAAATTGTTTTGAAAAGTAAATAAAAAACAACACGTGAAACAAATTTCAACTTTTACTTCAAATTTGTCTTTTTTACAATTTGCAAAATTTTAAACAATTGCATTAAGAAGAACTTTTTATTATTTCTGCATCTCTCTTGGCCAAGAAATGTTTATAGATGAAGTCATTAAGTATCTTGATTTTTTTAATACCCTTTTTTAAACCTTTTTAATCCTCTTTTTAACAATTCGGGTGGAATAAGGTCAGCGCCACCCTGCTGCAATTTTTAGTGAATTTCATATAATTTAAATCTGTAATTTGGTTTCTCGCCCTTGCCACCACAGGTGGGTTTCGGTTAGGATTATCTTAATTCTACTGTACCAAGTTTCATTAAACTAGCTCCGCAAGAGAGAAATTAATTCAGAAAGTTTCTAAATTTCTTAAATATTTTCCACCAAATTCATCTTTTTTTTTAATAGAGAGATGAGGAGAGAAGTCCGTCACTTTCATTCACAAATTTTTGAAATCAAGGAAAATTAGTACGTGGGGAGGGAGGAGTTATAGATCCGACCATAATTGTTTCGTGGGAGAAAAGTTTGAATGTCTGGTGAATTCCAGAAAAACTAAGTCTGGTGAATTAACTCCCATCGAAATTCAAACATGGCATTTTTTTGTTATTACTTTTTTTTTTATTAGTTGCTGTTATTTGGTATATTAGTAAATAGACTATGTTATCAAATACTATTATAAGACGTTGGCTTTAGAAATTATTATATTTACCTATGAAAACGTGTAGAAGAATTGTCATTGCAATATTTATTGATTAAGTCAATAAGAACGTTAGTTTAAAAATATAATTACTAAAGATAGTTATACATATATATATATATATACGCACAATGTCCAGACATAAGTGTCGGACAAAGAAAAACGCATGTACATATATTATCATAATTTTCTTCGAATGAAAAACACAACAGCACAATACTCAGATATTGATAACAAATCTAGTTATGAAGTAATGTAACCCAACAATGCTCTTTACTGCAAATTTAAAAAGATGAATACAATCCAAAAATGTGTGTTTGTAATTCTTGGTGAGTCCCATATCAAAGTAATGAACTTCAAAATATTAAAATTTCTGCAGCACGGCATTTAGTTACCTGATTACAACTTACGGATACTACATTAAAAAAAAGCTTTGAATAACATGGTACACTAAATATTTCTTGAAATTATAATCGGACTTTTTCTAAATTAAAATAAATATTATATATCCCCATCCCATCATCTTTTCTGCAAGAAATAAATCAATTAATATATTGGAACTGGTATCATAACTCGCATGTTTTATTAGCCAAATATATTAAAGTAAAAGTCCAAAAAACATGAATTCTTTCACTTTTCGGGTCAAGGTTTAATTGAATTGTGATCTAAACATTGTCTTATAATGAGACCTCAACACCAAAAATCTTTTAAGTCGAGGATAGACTTTTGAGATATGGCCAAAAGTTATAGAAAAAAACTTATGCATCTCAAATCCTTAAAAATTTTATTTATAAATAACAAATGAAGGTCACAAAGTGCCATTTGCCAAACATTTGCCATTGCCAAACACTGATACAATGTATTTAATGTTAATCTGGGTGGTTGTGTCTTTGAGCTGTGTAAGTTGACACTAATTGTAAGATAAACAAAATTGATCTAAAATGTAATGAATGAAACAAATTGCGTGGGGAGAAATGATGGGTGATACAATGCACGGTGCCTTTGTTAAGTTTTAGTGTATGATTTGTGATTGAAGTGCTCGACTGTGATTGCAGTCACGAGTGTATATTATCTATGTCTATTCGTGAATCGTAAATTGACTCGTTTATAGTAAACAAAAATTTTCTGTGTACTTATGTACGCACCTTAGAAGCTATATATTTATATATATATATATATATATATATATATATATATATATATATATATATATATATATATTATTTAGCACTCAAATAATTAATGGGAATAAAATAATGAAAGGACTGGAGCGTGAAATAAATACATATCGAAACTTAACCTCACTCAAAGAAATACATTTAAAATATATTTTAAAAAGCTTATAACCACTATGAATATTCGCAATAAATAAATATTTTTTATTATATGGACCTCTATTAAAATTCTATTACTAAAAAATACACAGATATAACTTAGATTTCTATGAAACAATATAAACCATATGCTGTATATTTAAAAATACCTCAATAACTTTCACGCAATCTTTCACGCAACACGCATGTAAATATATGTTTAGTGGGCAACTTCATCCTGTAAATTTTTGTTGCTACAATTAAATGAAACTAGGTGATGTAGAATTATTTCTACTTTCTTTAAGTTCTTTGGCATCACCTAGGTCATTGTATTACAACATCATCCACGAAGAAAAAGAAACTGTAGATATTTATTGTTTCATTTTAATTTGAATATCATGAAGAAATCAAGAAAACAGGCGAAATTGTCAGGAGGTTGGAAAGTTCCATAATGAGAATTCTGGTATAATTTTAAGTAATAAATTAATTTTCATGATGTCACCGATCCAATCAGCCAAATGATAAAGATATCAATAATCATGACCGAACACTAAAACAATCTAATATAACTCCCGCCTCTTCCAGGAGATGACAACCTCGCACTCGGAACATGAGCGCACCAACAGCTTGACCTCCTCGCTCACGTCTGGCTGTAGTGCAGAGACACACCACAAAACCCGAGGACCTCCCGTACCCCCCCACGGTGACAGCATACCCTGGTGCGGGTGCTGGGGCAACAGCTGTTTGTGACAGTTAACCGGTGGTTCGTTGTTTTGGTGAGCGTGTAATGGATAATTGTGATGATGGTACTTTGATTGTTAAAGAAGGAAATTTAATAGTATCGTTGCAGCTCAAAGTAGATGTTTATTTTGTTAGTTTGAAAAATAAATGCTTGTAGATAAATTGGTTCTTTAAAATTTTTTTGTTCAAAAAATGCAATATTAATTTTTTTTTAATTTATATAATTGTTGAAGCGAGTCTTAGATTTTTACACTGCTTTCACATAAATAAAATAGAATGAATGAAATACAATTTTATTTCTTTTGTAATAGTTTTTTAAAATGTAATAATTATAATAACTTTTACTACATTCAAATCAGGTAACTTTTACTATTAACTATATAATTTTTGTAGATTTCAAATAAATAGAGAAATTTAAAAGCATGTGGGCTGTCATGGAAATAATTATATATTGAGTTAAAAAGAATTTATGTTTCTTCATTATCTCCTCTAAATAGAAGTTTATTTCACATTTCTGTAGTTGCCACCGTATACAATTGACTATAAACTGTAATGTGTTTACTTTATCATTTAAAAAGTGTAAGTATAAAGATTGAAAATGTTAATTACCAATAAAAAATACACACTCTTAATTTAAGAACTTTATAAGTACATTTTGGAAATATCTGTGCTACAAAGTTTAGAAAAAGATGGTGACAGTTGTATGATAATAACTGATCTCAATAAATTCCTACATTCAATTCAGCACCTTATCCATTCATGTGATGATACGTAGAAGACCCTAGAGGTCTTCCATGAATGCTCTCTGTTAGACGGACCGGGACTACGGTTACTGGTCTCGTGGTAGTAGATGGACTGCCCCTGAATGGTTTTCTATAGTTCCTAGAGACAGCAATGCACCTCATGATCCTGGTAGAGGTAGTAGTACTCTCTTGGTTAAATTAACAAAAATTTTATAAGATAAACAATTTTTTCTGGACATTTTCAATGTTACCATTTTAACCAAATGTTCACTGAAGGCTGATTTTTCACCCATCAAGCAAAGATGTTGTCAATAAGTGATATTAACAGAATATATACAGTATCAGATAAATAGTCATTCATTGATAAAAGAACCAAACAGCCAATGCATTAATAAATGAAATGTCAATTTGACAGATGTAATCTGTCAGTTTACATCTGTCAAATTAAAATTTATTTCAGAGGTTATCTTTATGTAAAATTTTGGATTACTTTATTATATAACTTGGAATTTATTGAAATTGTAGATGTACAAAATCGAAGCTATAGGTAATGTTAGTTAGATTAAATATATAACAAAATGTTTGTACATCTTTGTCAAATGTTTGATTTTCTGGCTATATTGCTCAACTCTAGCATTGTCCATCTTTATTTCTTTTGTACACATTACTAGTGAGAAATTAGTTCAAATAATTGCCGTGGCCTAGAACAAAACTTCAAATAACTATGTAGCTATTGAAAAACAGCCATTGTTTGTCAGACTGATTATCATTGGAATAAATTATTTGATAGTTCATTTATTGAAGGAAAAATCAGCCCTAAATGTATTAATAAAGTAACATTTTGTTTGAAACTGTAGTATGCACACAAAAAAATCATAAAAATAATAAAACAAAGCTTGATATAATTGCAATAGACACTTTACATATTATTGGTTACAAAATAAAGTTGAAAAGGACAACCCTACAATTGTACTTTTGGGGGACCAAACATTTTTTAATAAATTATGGCCTAAAATATGACCTTATGAATCATTAATGTCAAAAAAATTTCTAAGATATTTATTTATTTTATTTATTTACGTACTTTAATGTATCCAGCATATATAAGACAGACTTATTGCTACTAGACCAATCTCTTACAACCAACAAAAACACCGCCCTGTTCATCGAGCGACCGGGAATTGAATTCCAGTTTCCCATGGTGCGCCGCGCTGTCATGGATCATATGCCTTGTAATCAACCCAACACACTACAGTGATGACACAACTAAAGTTAAATTATAAAATTAGCTTCAAACGTAAGAAACAATCTGTCTGGAAATTGAGTTGAATTCATGGTCTAAGCTCTGTTCTCCAATTCAAGTTTTCATGAATAGGTATTCATATGTTGTTTTCAACCACTTTGGGACAAATTTAAAAAATCTCTTTGTCCTATGCCCAACATAACATGCTTTTAGGATTAATGTCTGATTGTAAGGTAAAATTTAGACCATAATTCAATTAAACATTTGAACTCCTAAACATGCAAAAACTTCTGTCTTTGGGGTCTTTTTTTCATAAGAGATTTTATGTGCCTAGAATTTCATCACAGGAATCAGAATAATGATAATATTATATAATTCATAAAATTTTAAATTGTACGAGTTAGTTATCATGACTATGTATATAAGATGCTGAAATTGTTTTACGTCTGATCTTTTTTATACTCTTTAGAAGCAGAAACTTAATAAAAAAATTTAATAAGTTCCAAAAGTTACTATTGTATAATATTTCATAGCCCTAATACTTGAAATTAGTAATTTGATAATTTAAGTAGGTAGATCATTATATTAAATTCAGAATATCCATCCGTGGAAATTAATTTTTGTTCAAATTCAAACAACAGATGACGGGTTTCTGAGGATACTAAATAACCTTTTCATAGTAATTGATTCATTAAATATTGAATATATTTGGCATTAATTTTGTAGAAATTCATTATTCACAATTAAATGAAACCACGTGATGTAGTATTATTTCTACTTTCTTTAAGCTGTTTACCACGGCCTAGGTTTCGTTGTATTACAACATCTTCAGATGGGCTGTTAGCAACGATTCAAAGAAAGAAGTGAATCTTTGCTAACAGCCCACCTGAAGATGTAATACAACGAAACCTAGGTTGTGATAAAGAACTTAAAGAAAGTAGAAATAATACTGCATCACGTAGTTTCATTTAATTGTGATTTATTAAAGTTGCTAGTTCCATAAATTAAAAATATATTGAAATGCCTTTCTAAGCACTATTTCATTCCTTTGATAACTATCAGTTCGATAAGCATTCCCCCTCCGCATCAACATACGGCTCTTTCTTTCAAAAAACATTTCTTTTAATTATATACAACTTCAATAAAATATATCAGAAATAAAATATTATTTGGGCTGCATTAATATTCACTTATTAAATATAAATATATTTAAAAATTGTTTCATTTGCCAGTAATACAACCTGTAATAACATAGTTTTGCCATTGATTTCAAAAGTATAATTTGACATTTATCTAACAATAGCAAAACAGTCAAGAATCTATGGTGTCTTTTTGCGTGCTGTGAAAGGAAAAATTAAGAAGCGGAATATATTTTGAAACAATCAAAAAACATCGTTAAAAATCACATGAAAGATAATGTCAATATCACTAATGAAAGCTCCAGTTATGGAATAGAACAGCCATTTTTGTATAATTAGTGGAAGTTTATCGAATAGATTTTTTATTTTTAAGGTGTTCAGAGACAAATTTTGCAAATTAAGCACTGATGTTCAATGTACCGCAGAAACCGGCCATTAGTCTTTCGATATGTGTTTATACATTGCACTATTTAATGAATTACTTGAAATTCTATAAACAATCTGTAGGGCTGCACAAGTGCATGTCAGTATGCTGTATAACGCATGCGTATTCTTAAGTTGAGTAATTTAATTTAGTTTTTTTTTATTAAAGCAATTGCAGTTCTAACTTTTCTTTGTATTAGCAACTTATTCTAGTTATTAAATCACAAAGTGATACGTTAGACGTGGAAAACCAATAAATATTGTTTAAGATTTACTTTTATTAAGAAATAAAAGATTTTTATGAACATTTGACGTATTTTATTTTCACGCTGTCGAAAACCTATACAAATGACCAACCGAAAAAAATGTTTATTTTAAATTGTAATGAAATATGAAGTATGTTAAAAAAGTTTTTGATTAAATTATGCTTTATATCACTTTTTTATTTTACACATGACAGTGGTGCGTGTTGAGCACCCCCATTTTTCAATTATCCCTGCTTCGAAAGGAGTTTAAAGGTTAAAAAAAGGGATTAGATGGCCTAATACAGCTGTATAAAAAATACAAAGAAATATTAATAAAAATATGATACAGCCAATTATGCTTTCATTATTATGAAAATTGAAATTCTAAATAATGCGTGTATATTATTATATATACATTGCTTTACAAAATTTAATTAACATTCATTAAAGTTTGTTTTAAGATGTACACAGTCTAATTTTTTTCAACTTGCTATTAAACCTCTTACATGCACACATATGGAACCCTCTTTGACCATGGTTTCTTTAAGGTGGAACTCTGAAGGATGACAATATCTATACGTTTCAAAAATATTGCAAATAAAAATGGAAATACTTTGCATAATGTATTTTGCATAATTATATTGATGACGGACATAGTAAAACATACAAAGATAATGTTGATGCCAGACCTTATGGTGATTTATGGGGAGTCAAGAAAGAATGTATGAACCATGTAGAGAAAAGAATGGTTATACACCTCAGTGCACTGAAGAACTCAATGAAAAGTCTTGGTGAAAAGAGGATTATTGACTGATCAGTTTGACAAAGACCACACAATTTATTATGGTCTTGATATCCAGCATTCTGATGTCAATGAAATGTTTAATACCATATGGGCCACAATATATTATAAAGCCTGGACGGCAGATAATCTTAAATATTTTGTGTCCCGGGTGCGCAGACTTTTAGTGTGAATTTAAAAAAGCTGTAGCTACTGGCAATTTAGAAACATTAGTCTGTCAAAAAATATTTCCTACAGATGTTGCTAAAGCCATTCATCCTAGTTAAAAAATCTTTCCGATAACAAATTATTAGAAAAATGTTACAATGTATTACACAGAACAATAGTGAATGTTTCAATTCTTTAGCATGGCAATTAGAGTTAAAATTAAATTTAACCAATTCTATTGTCGGAATTGCCTTAATTATTGTGAACATCTTAAAAATGACTACAATAATGTTCAATGATGATTCACAGGCTTGGTTGGAAAACGGTTGGCGGAACTTGCTATTATAGTTGAACCAACATTATGTAAGTAGTTTGCCAAGCAAGATGTGACCCACACACAAACCGCCGAAAGCTTTGAAAATATAACGGGCATAAAAAATTATAAAAACGTAACTATCAGAACGTCGGTGGAAGAGAAAGACCATTTTATGGATCTGGAATAAGTGAGATTTATTAAGTATGAAATTTTTCATTTTTTGCAAAAAAAACACTATTTTATGTGTCGCTATTCTAATAAAAGGATTTATAACAGAATAATTTTATTCTGTTATAAATCCTTTTATTATATCATACATAAGATCATCGATTGGATAAAAATTAAAATTCAAACAACATTGTTATAACAAAATAGTTCTTACTTTGAAAATGTGTATTTACTGATACTACATACAAGTAACTTACCTCAAGACAATACCCTTCTTCCGCCCTCTTAACAAGATTTTATAAACCACATTGAACAACCTTAATAGAATATTGATACAGATCCTAAACATACTGACCGGTGAATATTATCTTCAAATGAAGTTTAAACATCTTCGAAACGTTTTTATCTTATTGTGTTCAACGCCATTGCATGTACGGTGAACATACGGTGCATCGCCATTATTTAAAATTTTTTTGTAATGTGAAATCAAAAAGTTACCTGACAAACTGATTGTATTTTACAATAATAATTTAGAATGCAAATGATGTGAATCTGGAGCTAGAACAATGGGATGCTGCTACCAGAATCATGTTAATATAAATTTAAATTATATATTTTATTAAATTTAGAGAATTAGTGTCGATTAAAATAAGAAGACGTATTATAATATATATTTCTGAAGAACATTTTACACTAGTATTGTTGATTAAAATTCTTTTTTATAGAGTTCCGCAACCAAAGAAGGAACCCTTATAAATGCGCCATGTCTATCTGTCTGCCTATTTGTATCTTACAGCTGTTTGACTCGCAGACTATTAGTGCTATAAAGCTGCAATTTGGCATAGTTTTACATATTTACAACGTCTTCAAATTCATGTAATAAAATCTTTTAAGTTTCCTAGGGTACCTTCCTTAGATGTAAAGAGAGATGATTTTTCCCATACCCTGTGCGTAGGTCTTTCTAAAATATTGGGAGTATGCCATGAAAACTTTTTTGATACAGGAATCCATTACGAAATTAAAGTGGTCATTTTACATACCACATAAACCGCTATAATTAAATATCTGAAAAGCATTTACAATAGTAATACATATAATGGAATTAAAAGTAAAATTAAGACAGCTAAGTAGCGTGACTGGTTTACGTGTAGTAGTTGACCAACTTATGACCTGTAGTTTGGTCTGGAAAATTCTCTTAGAAATTCCATACAAGCGACTTAAATCAACTGCTAATATAAATTTGTATTTTAAAATGTACATTTAAGTACATGATGTAAAAGATATATTAGACAATATATTTATTAGATGTGGGTAGGTGATGCATGTCATATAACAAAGGTAATATCACTCGGAGATGAGAATATTAAAATTTGCACTCAAAATTACTCAATAAAATGCCTTCAATCATTTATCTAATATTCCATTTAAAATAACACATTTCATCCAAGATCTTGAGTAATATCTAAAAAATAGCAATAGGTGTTGCTATGCAGTAATATTTTGTACAAAGTGATAAATATCACGCAACATGTCGAGAAATGTTTAAATTGATGAGAATAATCTATCGAATGATATTACGATTTAGGAAGTGATAAGTGATGTCGCATTACCTTTTGACGTACTGTTTTGAGCATGTCTAATATTTATATGTAAAGCAATAATGTTATTAGAATATGCAGCATTTTTTTAAACCTATGAAAAACTTAGTAGGCATTATCTTTACGTTTCAAAAAATTAATATTTTGAAATCATTTAATAGAAATACTATATACAGTAGTAAATGTTTACAAGTGCCTAAAAGTGTAAGGAACCCTCATAGTGTGAGATCTACTTGTACTTGACAGGTTTTTTTTAAATTTTTATAAATATACATATATATATGTACATATATATAAATATACATATATATATATATACATATGCATGCATGCATGCACACATATATATACATACATACACACACACCCACACACGCACACGCACGAACACGCACAGACACACGGACACACACAGACACACGGACACACACAGACACATGGACACACATACAGACACACATACAGACACACGAACACACACACAGACACACGGGGACACACACAGACACACGGATACACATACAGACACACGGACACATACACACAGACACACGACAAACAAACAGACATACGGACACACACAGACACACGGACATATACACAGACACACAGTCACACAGACACACAGTCACACAGACACACAGTCAAACAGACACACAGACACACAGACCCAAAGTCACACAGTCACACACATACTCACACAGACACACAGTCACACACATACTCACACAGACACAGACAAACAGTCACACAGTCACACAGATACACAGTCACACAGACACACACTTACACAGACACACAGTCACATGGACACACATTCACACAGACACACAGTCACACCAACACACAGGCACACAGACACATAGACACACCCACACAGACACACAGTCACACACAGAGTCACACACAGACACACATAGTTACACTGTCAAAAAACACAGAGACACACAGACATAGAGTTACAGTCACTCATCTAATTTGGTTTTTTTTTATTAAAGCAATTGCAGTTCTAACTTTTCTTTGTATTAGCAACTTATTCTAGTTATTAAATCACAAAGTGATACGTTAGATGTGGAAAACCAATAAATATTGTTTAAGATTTACTTTTATTAAGAAATAAAAGATTTTTATGAACATTTGACGTATTTTATTTTCACGCTGTCGAAAACCTATGGATATGTCTCATTTGTTCGCTCTTACGATATAAGAAATTGTTTGTACTTTACATTTTCTTAAAATTTTCAAAACCTTTTTATAATTGATATTTTTTTTAATATATTCAACCATAAAACAAAAAACTGGTGAAATTCCTGTCATTTGTACGAGTTCAAAAGTTGTAAAATTGTTTATATTTATTACAAATGTAGTAGATATTTTTAATTACCCTGAAACAGGTCTGCGCATATTTTGGAAAAGTTGCTGATATAAAAAAATGTTTATTTTAAATTGTAATGAAATATGAAGTATGTTAAAAAAGTTTTTGATTAAATAATGCTTTATTTCACTTTTTTATTTTACACACGACAGTAGTGCGTGTTGAGCACCCCCATTTTCCAATTATCCCTGCTTCGAAAAAAGTTTAAAGGTTAAAAAAAGGGATTAGATGGCCTAATACAGCTGTATAAAAAATACAAAGAAATATTAATAAAAATATGAAACAGCCAATTATACTTTCATTATTATGAAAATTGAAGTTATAAACAATGAGTGTATATTATTATATATACATTGCTTTACAAAATTTAATTGACATTCGTTAAAGTTTGCTTTAAGATGTACACAGTCTAATTTTTTTCAAGTTGGTATTATGCCTCTTACATGCACACATATGGAACCCTCTCTGACCATGGTTTCTTTAAGATGGAACTCTGAAGGATGACAATATCTATACGTTTCAAAAGTATTGCAAATAAAAATGGAAAGAACATACCTGGAAAAACTTTGCATAATGTATTTTGCATAATTATATTGATGACGGACATAGTAAAACATACAAAGATAATGTTGATGCCAAACCTTATGGTGATTTATGGGGAGTCAAGAAAGAATGTATGAATCATGTAGAGAAAAGAATGGTTATACACCTCAGTGCACTGAAGAACTCAATGAAAAGTCTTGGTGAAAAGAGGATTATTGACTGATCAGTTTGACAAAGACCACACAATTTATTATGGTCTTGATATCCAGCATTCTGAAGTCAATGAAATGTTTAATACCATATGGGCCACAATATATTATAAAGCCTGGACGGCAGATAATTTGTGTAATTGTGAATTTAAAAAAGCTGTAGCTACTGGCAATTTAGGAACATTAGTCTGTCAAAAAATATTTCCGATAACAAATTATTAGAAAAACGTTACAATGTATTACACAGAACAATAGTGAATGTTTCAATTCTTTAGCATGGCAATTAGAGTTAAAATTAAATTTAACCAATTGTATTGTCGGAATTGCCTTAATTATTGTGAACATCTTAAAAATGATTCCGAATAAAAATGGAAAGAACATATCTGGAAAAACTTTGCATAATTATATTGACGACGGACATAGTAAAACATACAAAGATCATGTTGATGCCAGACCTTATGGTGATATATGGGGAGTCAAGAAATAATGTATGAACCACAGTCACACTGTCACACAGACACACAGACACACAGTCACACAGTCACACAGACACACATTCAAACAGACACACAGACACACAGTCACACGTACACACAGATACACAGTCACACGGATACCCAGTCACAGGGACACACAGTCACACAGACAACAGTCACACAGTCACACAGTTACACAGACACAAAGTCACACAGCACACAGTTACACGGACACACAATCACACGGACACACAGTCACACAGACAACAGTCACATAGTCACACAGACACACAGTCACACAGACACACAGTCACACAGACACACAGGCACACCAACACACAGACACATAGACACAGTCACATAGGCACACAGACACACAGTCACACAGACAGTCACACAGACACACAGGCACACAGTCACACAGTCATACAGACACACAGTCACACAGACACACAGTCACACAGTCACACAGACACACAGTCACACAGACACACAGTCACACAGACACACAGACACACAGTCACACGGACACTTAGTCACACAGTCACATAGACACACAGTCACACTGTCACACAGTCATACAGACACACAGTCACATGGACACTTAGTCACACAGTCACATATTAACACAGTTACACTGTCACACAGACACAGTCACACAGTCACACAGACACACAGTCAAACAGACACACAGACACACAGTCACACAGACACATAGTCACACAGACACACAGTCACACGGACACTTAGTCACACAGTCACATGGACACACAGTCACACTGTTACACAGTCATACAGACACATAGTCACACAGACACACAGTCACACGGACACTTAGTCACACAGTCACATGGACACACAGTCACACTGTTACACAGTCATACAGACACACAGTCACACGGACACTTAGTCACACAGTCACATAGACACAGTTACACTGTCACACAGACACACAGACACACAGTCACACGGACACATAGTCACACAGTCACACAGACACACAGTCACACTGTCACACAGACACACAGACACACAGACAATGAGTCACCCAGACAAGCACAGTCACACAGACACACACAGTCACACAAACTAACAGTAACACATTCACACAGTCACAAAGACACACAGTCACATAGACACACAATCACACAGATACACACAGTCACACAGACACACAGTCACAAAGACACACAATTACATAGACACACAGTCACAGTCACACAATCACAGTCACTCAGTCACAGTCACACAGTCACAGTCACAGTCACACACTCACACAGTCAAACAGTCACACAGACACACAGTCACACAGACACAAAGTCACACAGACACACAGTCACACAGACACACAGTCACACCAACACACAGACACATAGACACAGTCACATAGGCACACAGACACACAGTCACACAGACATACAGTCACACAGTCACACAGACACACAGTCACAGTCACACAGGCACACAAACAGTCACACAGCCACAGTCACACAGACAAACAATCACACAGACACACAGTCACAGAGACACAAACAGTCACACAGACACACAGTCACACAGACACAGAAAACAGTTCCAAGCAAGACGGCGCGAACTACGCAGACATCCCCCAGGATGATCTCCCAGCCGGGTATACCTCAAACACCGAACCCCGCGCTCGAGGAGACCAACCCTAAGAAAAGGCCGTTATCGACACCGAGCCCCACTTCTGGACAGGACAATCAACCGTCCAAAAAACAGGCTCAAGGCACCTGGGTTGAAGTGGCTCGGCGGGGAAAAACGAAGAAAAAAGTGACACTAGACTCGGCCGTAACAACGAAAGAGGCCCAAAAGCCTCAAGGAAGCGATGGCCCCAAGAACAACCATCGCAAAACGAAAAGGAGAAAACCAAGAACCAAAGCGGTTCTAGTACAACCAGTATAAGGGCGCACGTACGCGGATCTCCTTAAGGAGATTAAGGCGAAGGTGAACCCGGCAGAGGCTGGTGTGGACGTTAGGTCCATTAGACAGACAAGACGCGGAGGCGTACTGCTAGAAATGAGCCCCAAGTCTGACGACACTGCGGTTTTTGCTGCCGCGATAAAGTCAGCAACCGAAAACATCGGAACAGTCAAAACACTGACGCCACTGACGACGATAGAGATTCTAGACTTGGATGGAGTCTCTACTGAAAATGACGTTCGTGAAGCCCTCAATCGGGACTTCACGACAAATTTAGAAATCAGGCGGGTCAACTTGACCAAAGTCACGGCACGAGGACAACGAGCGGCCTTCTGCGAGATAGATGAGGCCAACGCGATCAAAGTCCTGATTAAGGCCCGCATAAAAATTGGATGGGTTAACTGCCGCATTCGTCCCGTTATTAAAGTGACTCGTTGCTTTAAATGCCTTGGTTACGGGCACCAAACAAATCGCTGTACGGGACCAGATAGAAGCAAGTGTTGCTACAAATGTGGCGGAGAGAACCACAAGTCTGTAGACTGCGCGGTGAAGCCGAAATGCTTTCTATGTGCACAGTCACACAGTCACACAGTCACACAGACACACAGTCACACAAACAAACAGTCACACATTCCCACATACACACAGACACACAGTCACGCAGTCACACAGACACACAGATACACAGTCACATAGACACACAGTCACACAGACACATAGACACACAGTCACACGGACACTTAGTCAAACAGCCACATAGACACACAGTCACACTGTCACACACACACACAGACACACGGACACACAGTCACACAGACACACAGTCACACGGACACTTAGTCACACAGTCACATAGACACAGTCACACTGTCACACAGACACACATTCACACAGTCACACAGACACACAGTCACACAGACACACAGTCACACAGAGAAACAGTCACACATTCCCACAGACACACAGACACACAGTCACACAGACACACAGATACACATTCACATAGACACACAGTCACACGGACACTTAGTCACACAGTCACATAGACACACAGTCACACTGTCACACAGACACACAGTCACACGGTCACACGGACACATAGTCACACATACAACAGTCACACAGTCACACAGACACACAGTCACACAGACACACAGTCACACAGACAAACGGTCACACAGACACACAGACACACAGTCACACAGCCACACGGACACTTAATCACACAGACACACAGTCACACAGACAAACAGTCACACATTCCCACATACACACAGACACACAGTCACACAGACACACAAATACACAGTCACATAGACACACAGTCACACAGACACACAGTCACACAGACACACAGTCACACGGACACTTAGTCACACGGACACTTAGTCACACAGTCACATAGACACACAGTCACACTGTCACACAGACTCACAGACACACAGACACACATTCACATAGACACACAGTCACACGGACACGTAGTCACACAGTCACACAGACACACAGTCACACAGACACACAGTCACACGGACACTTAGTCACACAGTCACATAGACACACAGTCACACTGTCACACAGACTCACAGACACACAGTCACATAGACACACAGTCACACGGACACGTAGTCACACAGTCACACAGACACACACAGTCACACAGACACACAGTCACATAGACACACAGTCACACGGACACGTAGTCACACAGTCACACAGACACACACAGTCACACAGACTAACAGTAACACATTCACACAGTCACACAGACACACAGTCACATAGACACACAATCACATAGATACACACAGTCACACAGACACACATACACACAATTACATAGACACACAGTCACACAGTCACAGTCACACAGTCACAGTCACACAATCACACAGACAAACAGTCACCCAGTCACACAGACACACAGTTACACAGACACACAGACACACGGACACACATTCACACAGTCACACTATTACACAGACACACAGTCACACAATCACACTGTCACACAGACACACAGACAAACGGACACACAGTCACACAATCACACTGTCACACAGACACACAGACAAACGGACACACAGTCACACAGTCACACAGACTCACAGTCACACAATCACACAGACACACAGTCACACAGACACACAGTCACATAGACACACGGACACTTAGTCACACAGTCACATAGACACACAGTCACACTGTCATACAGACACACAGACACACAGTCACACAGACACACAGACACACAGACACACAGTCACACAGACACACGGTCACACGGACACATAGTCACACAGACAACAGTCACACAGTCACACAGACACACAGTCACACAGACACACAGTCACACAGACAAACGGTCACACAGACACACAGTCACACAGTCACACGGACACGTAGTCACACAGTCACACAGACACACACAGTCACACAGACACACAGTCACATAGACACACAGTCACACGGACACGTAGTCGCACAGTCACACAGACACACACAGTCACACAGACACACACAGTCACACAGACACACAGTCACATAGACACACAGTCACACGGACACGTAGTCACACAGTCACACAGACACACACAGTCACACAGACTAACAGTAACACATTCACACAGTCACACAGTCACAGTCACACAGTCACAGTCACACAATCACACAGACAAACAGTCACCCAGTCACACAGACACACAGTTACACAGACACACAGACACACGGACACACATTCACACAGTCACACTATTACACAGACACACAGTCACACAATCACACTGTCACACAGACAAACGGACACACAGTCACACAATCACACTGTCACACAGACACACAGACAAACGGACACACAGTCACACAGTCACACAGACTCACAGTCACACAATCACACAGACACACAGTCACACAGTCACACAGACACACAGTCACATAGACACACGGACACTTAGTCACACAGTCACATAGACACACAGTCACACTGTCATACAGACACACAGACACACAGTCACACAGACACACAGACACACAGACACACAGTCACACAGACACACGGTCACACGGACACATAGTCACACAGACAACAGTCACACAGTCACACAGACACACAGTCACACAGACACACAGTCACACAGACAAACGGTCACACAGACACACAGTCACACAGACACACAGTCACACAGCCACACGGACACTTAGTCACACAGTCACACAGACACACAGTCACACTGTCACACAGACACACAGTCACACAGACACATAAACACACAGTCACATAGACACACAGTCACACAGATACACAGTCACACAGACACTTAGTCGCGCAGACACACAGTCACACTGTCACACAGACACACAGACACACGGTCACACAGCCAAAGTCACCCAGACACGCACAGTCACACAGACACACACAGTCACACAGACTAACAGTAACACATTCACACAGTCACACAGACACACAGTCACACAGACACACAATCACACAGATACACACATTCACACAGACACGCAGTCACACAGACAGACAGTTACATAGACACACAGTCACATTCACACAGTCACAATCACACAGTCACAGTCACACAGTCACAGTCACACACTCACACAGACAAACAGTCACACAGTCACACAGACACACAGTCACACAGACAAACAGTCACACATTCCCACAGACACACAGTCACACAGTCACACAGACACACAGATACACAGACACACATACACACAGTCACACAGTCACACAGACACACAGATACACAGACACACATACACACAGTCACACGGACACTTAGTCAAACAGCCACACAGACACACAGTCACAGTCACACGGACACAGACTCACACAGACACACAGTTACAGACACAGAGACACACCGTCACACGGACACACAGTCACAGAGACACATAAACACAGTCACACAGACACCCAGTCCCACAGACATACAGTCACACAGACACACAGTCACACAGACACCCAGTCCCACAGACACACAGACACACACAGACACATAGTCACATAGTCACACAGACACATAGTCACATAGTCACACAGACACACAGTCACACAGACACACAGTCACACAGACACACACAGTCACATAGACACACAGTCACAGTTACACAGACACAGACTCAAACATACACACAGTCACAGACACACAGACAAACAGTCGCACAGTCACATGGACACACAGTCACACGGACACACAGTCACACAGACACACAGTCACACTGTCACACAGACACAAAGTCACACAGACACACAGTCACACAGATACACAGTCACATAGACACACAGTCACACAGACACATGGACACACAGTCACACGGACACTTAGTGAAACAGCCACATAGACACACAGTCACACTGTCACACACACACACAGACACACGGACACACAGTCACACAGACACACAGTCACACGGACACTTAGTCACACAGTCACATAGACACACAGTCACACTGTCACACAGACACACAGTCACACAGTCACACAGACACACAGTCACACAGTCACACAGACAAACAGTCACACATTCCCACAGACACACAGACACACAGTCACACAGATACACAGTCACATAGACACACAGTCACACAGACACACAGTCACACGGACACTTAGTCAAACAGCCACATAGACACACAGTCACACTGTCACACACACACACAGTCACACAGACACATAGTCACAGTCACACGGACTCACACAGACACACAGTCACAGACAAACCGTCATACCGTCACACAGGCACACAGTCACAGAGACACACAGTCACACAGACACACATTCACACGGTCACACAGTCACACAGACACACAGTCACAGACACACAGTCACAGAGACACACAGTCACACGGACACACAGTCACAGAGACACATAAACACAGTCATACAGACACCCAGTCCCACAGACATACAGTCACACAGACACACACTCATACAGACACACAGTCACACAGTCACACACAGACACACACATACACACACAGATACATAGTCACATAGTCACACAGACACATAGTCACACAGTCACACAGACACACACAGTCACACAGACACACAGTCACAGTCACACAGACACAGACTCACACATACACACAGTCACAGACACACAGACAAACAGTCACACAGTCACATAGACACACAGTCACACGGACACACAGTCACACAGACACACAGGCACACAGACACACAGTCACACAGACACAGAGTCACACAGACACACAGTCACACAGACACACAGACACGTGCAGTCACACAGACACACACAGTCACAGTCACACAGACACACACAGTCACACAGACACAGTCACATGGCGTCGGGGAAACCGCATCGCAAACGGTTCCCCTGGGATACCAGGTCCCACCCCAAGTGTATATAGTGACCTTGCTCCAGCCACCGGGGCTCTGCTGGAGTGGACGTTTCCCTAGGTACTCGTGGGAACATTATGGAGATGTTTAATAATAAAAATAAAAAACAAACTGAAATAAGTAAAGGAGTTGACAACGGGCATCACGCCCAACAAGCGGCACTGGATGAAAGTGCTGAAATGGAGAGGACGAAAGCTTGGTAGCGTCTCGAGAAGCTTATTGATGAGCTGCAAGAGTACGTCCAACCGAGAAACCAACCCAAACGTCCACAAAGAGATAAAGGCCAAGTCAACCAGTATAGACAATGCCTTCCAGAGATTACTACTACTGGAAAATAAGACTCGAGCCAAACAACAAGGCTCCCCTCGTCAAGTGCCAAAAGATCCGGGTACATCAACAACAAGACGTACACAGACCGCCGCTGAGATGATTGAAATGGACACTGGGGACGATGGGGACAGCGACTCGGTCTCGGAGGAGAAGCGTGACACCACGTCGATCAAAAGGAAGCAACGTCCGTCTCCGGGTTCGGGCGAAAAACAAAGGAAGAAAAAGAAAGACTGTGGACTGATCGAACTCTCCAAGATGGTAACTCAGCACGCCAACAACAAGAAGGAGGCAACGGACTGGTTGCTGAATCAAACCAAGAAGAACAAGACGACAAACTCGAGATGCAGCCTAAAACGCAGATTTCGACGCTGCCTAAGCCGATGACGACGAGAAGACCAGTGACTAGACCCAATGCACTGATTGTCCGACCGAGGGAGAAGAAAAAGTATGCTGAGATACTTAGTCGGGTCAAGAAGGGCGTCCCGGATGAACAGGTCCGCTCTACAGTAGATAAAATACGTCGGACAACTACTGGCGACCTGCTGATTATACTCACCGATAAAGGTCACGAATACACCGATAAAGAAGGAGAACACCGATAAAGTCAGGAATTGCAGAAAACGATTGCTGACCTCCTCGAGGATATACGTATAAGGCTGTCATGACACACCTAAAAAACCAGATGATGCCGATGCCTACGTGTCCCCAACTCCTAGAGAAGAAAGTCACTGTCCTATTACCTCAACCACGCGAAGCACATTATCTGACAGAACAGTTCGAAATTGAGGAAATCCCCCCAGTCACAAACTACCAACTGGTGGAGGCGTGTAACAAAGTGGGGAATAACAAAACTCCGGGCCTGGACGGAATCCCAAACATTGTTTTGAAGGCAGCCATCAAGGTAGCACCGGAACTATTCTTGAAGGTGTACAACACATGTTTCAGAGAAAGTATCTTACCTCGTAAATGGAAGAAACAGAGGCTAGTACTTCTGCCCAAGGAGAAGAAACCGCCTGAAGAACCATCTTATTATCGTCCGCTCTGCATGCTGGACACAGCTGGCAAAGTATTGGAACGAATAATTTACCAAAGGATTGAAGCAGCAGTTGATCCGCTGCTGGCCAGCAACGAATATGGTTTCCGGAAAGGGCGATCAACACTGGATGCGATAAGCTTTGTTGTCAATAGAGCCAAGAATGCAATCGCAGGGACTAGATGGAACAGAGGCACAAAGAAATACTGCTTGGTGGCCACACTAGACATCAAGAATGCCTTCAATTCAGCAAATTGAGACTGTATTATATGGAACCTAAATGAGATTAACGTACCGTCTTACATTCAGAAGATGGTAGCAAGCTACCTCACTGATAAACAGCTGAAGTATAATACGAAGGCAGTTTGGAAGCAACATAACATCACTGGAGGAGTACCTCAGGGCTCGGTACTGGGTCCACTCTTGTGGAACATCATGTACGACGGGAAGTAGCACTGCCAAGAGATGTCAATCTCGTGGCATACGCGGGTGATGATGCCGTAGTGACCGTCGCGAAGCATCTCGAGGAGATAGAACTTGCATTTGATATTTACCTTCAAGAAAATCAGTAGGTGGATGAACACAGTTAACTTGGAACTGGCGGAGCACAAGACGGAGGCGGTGCTTATTACAAGTAGAAAGTAGATGGAAACCGTCACACTGAGAGTCGGTGAACGTGAAATCACATCACAACCGTTTATACGGTATCTGGGGATGATGATTGATGCCCGACTCAGCTTCAGACAACAGGTGGAACACATTAGCTCTAAAGCATCGGTCGTGAGGGCAACCTTAGCACGGCTAATGCCTAATATTGGGGGTCCAAAATAAAGTAGAAGGACTTTGTTATCGTCAGTGGTTACATCGGTATTAACATACAGAATACACGTATGGGCTGACACCCTCAGAATCCACCCTTTACGAAGGAAAATAGCTTCTGTATATCGCCTGAGTGCCTTGAGAGTTGCCAGCGCTTTCAGAACAGTGTCAGAAAACGTGGTACTCGTTATCGCTGGGATGCTGCCGATTGAAGTACTGGCCGAAGAACAAAGAGCGCTTTATCGGCGAAAAGGGTCAATAACTACATTGAGCCCCGATGAACTCAGGGTGGAGGAACGGGAAAAGAGCATATGATGATGGCAAGTATTGTGGGATTCCGCAACCACGGGCAGGTGGACGTACCGTCTTATACCAGAAGTGGATGCCTGGCTGAGCCGAAATCAAGATGAAATCAACTACTACCTGACGCAGATGCTCACAGGGCATGGTTGCTTTCGGGCATACCTATATCGCTTCAAACATGAAAATTCCCCAGAGTGTCCGTCCTGTCCCGGAGTCAGTGAAGATGCGGAGCACGTATTCTTTGTGTGCCCCCGATACAACTCGTTGCGAGATATTCTGGAAGACATCCTCAAACAGAAAATTCAATCAGAGACCTTAGTAGGAGCTATGCTTTCATCAAAGGCAGCATGGGATGCGACCAATACATTTGCGACGGAAGTTCTTCAGGATCTTCGTCGCACAGAAAGGAAGCGTGCAAAAATAAAACCAAATAGCGATGAAAAGAAGGGAAGTGGTGACTTCGAATAACAGAAGGAAGAACAACAGCTAGGTCCCCCGTGACGTGGTGCCTGACGGCGGTTCCGCGGGGGCAACAGGGGCCAGAGACAGAGGAGGTTTTGGATGCATCCATCCGGGTCCGACATATCCAGGTTGACCATCAAGACCGGATGATACGTACAAGTATTTTCCTACCTCTATAACTAAAAAAAAATGAAAAACACACCTGTGTGTGTGTCACACACACACACACACAGACACACGCACGCACGAACACACACACATACGTACACACACAGACATACACACACACAGATACACGCACACGCACACACATCAAAAATAGTGATCTTTATTACCTTCTAGATCTTTTTCTGTTGAAGACATGCATAATATGAGTTACAAAATGAAATTAAATTTCAATGAGAGTACAGAATTACATCTCTTTCAGGTAACCAATACATAAATATGTTTTCCACACAAGGTAAAGTATATAAATGGCCATCTTGTACCTAACCTAAGTGCTACACCATTCTCCATTGACACTGTCAATTTTTTTTTAATCTTCCTGCTGAACATGAAAAGTGGCTATAAATTTTCAAATAATTTTCTCCGTATTTGTAAATAACATCTATTTTAATAAGGGAATACTATGGAGGGTAACAGCAACGTGTATTTGTGTTTCGAAATTTGTCAGTGTACGAAAGTGTGAATACATTCACAATGCGTCACAAACGTGCTTTACTCACTTAAGTGCTAATACCAATAATTGCATTGCATTTTGCTCACTTTTATCCAGTATACGGCACGTGGAAAATATAGTACCCAAATTATTACAATAATTTGGGTACTGTATTTTTTTTCCAATAATGTACAGCGAATTTCACTTCTAACAACCTCTTTATGATCTTCTGGTTATTGCAGTTACATCTACGTCCCTTAAATTTAGAATACACTTTCATATAATTTTTTTTCTTTATACCAAACTCGGATACAGAGATAATATAGCTACTGGTTCGATTCCTTCAATGAGCACACAAAAGATTCCTTCAATGAGCTTCTTATATTTTGTTTACATTTGGCTTTATTTATAAAGATAGGAGTGAGGACAGCAACAAAAAGATTCAACTCACGAATGTTTCTTTTCAACGTGGAAAAGCCGCGCTGAAATATTGAAGAATTTTGAATCAAAATCCCTAATATTTATGAAAAATCGTAAACCAACTCATCAAGCTATCAAAAGTGTGCTTCTGGTTTGGTTTAACGATCAAAGAAGTCAAAACATATCTTTGAGAGGTCACCTTTTACAAGAAAAAGCAAATCAATTTGCCAAACTGTTTGGAAAAATGAATCAGAGACCTTAGTTAAATGTTCTGAAAGAAATTACAGTGGTAAAGTTTGTGGAGAAGCCACCAATGTTTCTCAAAATAACAGTAGCAATTGGCTGAAAACAGTTTTATTAGTATTGACTGAAAAACGCACTGACAGCCAAATATGGAATGACAACTAAACAGCATAAAATTAAATTTAAAGACGAAAAATACGTAGGTGGGAAACTTCATAAGATAAAACTACTGTGCTTGTAGCCTCCAGTACGAATGGAGAAAAATGAAACTTATCAGTGATAGGCAAACCGAAGAAACCAAAATGTTTAAAAAATATCAAAACTTTACCCGTTGATAACAAAGTAAACAGAAAACCCTAAATGAAGTCAGAAATTTTAAAGTTTTACATAAACGGGACCCTAAGCTAAGCAGTAACAAGATCGTTTTATTTATTGACAATTATCCAGCTCATCTTAACTTAGATAAAACTGGCATTTTTACCACCAAACACCACACGCCAGTGATTCGGCCAATTGATCAAGGGTCAAATTTAAAAAAATTAAAACCCTTAGAAACCATTATAGAAAGATTCTAGTATAAAAAATGATAGACCATAGTGAAAAGAATACCACCTCATTTTCCATTAATCTTCTGAATGACATTGAAATGATTAGAACAGCATGGGGAAAAGAACCACATACATTAAAAAAAAATTTCTCACATGTGATTCTTTTAATCTTTGGTTACCCCAATAACTGGTTACAATTTTGATGATGAATTGGACAATAAACCATCGGCACAACTGGCTATAATACCTTCAGAGAAAATAAGCATTGCAGATTGGGAAACTTATGTTAATATTGGATAATCAAGTAGTCACTACTATATGGTGATATTAACAAACCTCAATGATGGTTGAATTGTTGAATGTGTAACTCCACCAATTACGCCACAAGACAAAGAAGATGAAAAAATTGAAGAAGAAAATGAAAAAGCGCTCACTACAATTGAGAATGTCTAGAACGGTTTAACAGCACTGAAAAAATGTTGTTCATTTTGCAAAAAGCAAAAAGATTTTGATATCAAAGGGCTTATAAACATTGAACAGACCCTCCGTCGTACGTTATTAGAAAAAATATTACATTTCTAAATTTTTTTTAAAATATCTTACAATAAAACACATTCACATAAAAATTAAAGCTGTTTATTATTTCTTCATTGCTTGTGTTATGACTTCCGGATATAGCGACTAAATATTGGCAGTTCCTTTCAGTTCTTCAGCAGATCGATGAGTAACCTTCATCAATTAAATATTGAAAATACTACACATCTAAATCAACAGGGCATCTGGAACGGGGTTCATTGTCAAGATCGTAGACCGTTTTTGAACTATATGAATAAAATTTTCGCTACCCTGTAGAGAAAATGTAATTCATATAGTTCAAAACCTGCAGAACTTAAGACAAGGTCATCCATGCACGCCATGTATTATTTGTGGTGATTTTCGCATCATGTCTCAGGTGAAACTCACAAAACCGATTAAAGTCCACACTTGATGCCAATTAAAATCCATTTTCCTTATTATAATGCACTTACACACTCGACACTACTTGTTATGAACTCAGCACACCTCAGCTTATTTATATCTTTTAACAAAATACCTAGGAACTTTCAATAGCCTTTCTAAAAAATTCCCAAACTCTTGCCTAGGTACTCCTAGAATGAGCCAATGCAATACTTTGTATTCCATTTGTAAACCGATTTTCTAAGTTATCCATCAACAATGCTCCTGAATTGAGACAAATTTTTATTGTTTATTAGAAAGAATTGTAATTGACTTCCAGAAATTTATATGAACAACCTGTCTCTGTCGTGTGCTGGATATATGCCTTTCACAATGCTTGCAATATCATTGGAAGGAATACCTATAAATCGTCATGCTAGGCAGGCAGCTTGATGATGGCAGTGTGTATCTCCTCACACCAATGGCATTGTGGCATGTCATTGCTTTATGGCATTTGGCTACATAATTACAAAGCTAACTCTGGCTGCACTCAACGGACCAGGAATTGAATTCGAGACCCTGCACTGTCAAAGGCTTATCTGTGACCCGACACACCAGGTCAGCGACACTTATAACATTGGACCAATCGAAATAATAAAACAAAGCAAAATTACATTCTCATTCCATTTTAGCAGCCTTTAATCATAATTACAAGTAAATACATTTTCATAATCGTTACAATAATATAATATACTTATAATAATAAAAAGCCTAGTAATTAATATAAAGTTTGATTTAATAAATTTACTTAAACAAAAGTTACTTTTTATTTCTTCATATAAAAAAAGGAGAAAAAATATACAAATATTATTTTATTACATTACGATTACAGTTTGTGAATCCTTGCAGAGATTGCCAGCGTATAAGAGCATGAGGTATCAGAAACGAAATCAGTCTGAACATTTTTAGAATAAAATCGTCAAGAGCAACATGAAAGTAATTTGATTGTTTAAAAAAATTTTCATGACTATCTTTATTAAAATAAAACTGATTAATATTGATAATATTTTTACTCGCAATAGACCCAACAATGGTTTCCAAACATATATTTATTATTTTACACTAAATAAACATTAAAACTGACCAGCGTTGCACTTCATAATCAGTGAAAAAAGCACTTGAGCTAAATTACTAAAAACTGTGTAAATAGCTTCAGGCCATTAAGATAACACAATATTTTTACAATAAATATAATCTATCAATTAAGGTGACTTATGTAAATTATTCTTAAATACAATTTTATTTAATTATAAACATTAAAAAAAATTACATTTCCTAGCCATAACATCATCCTCAAAAAGGAGCTTCCAGCTCAATGCAAGGATTAAAACAAAAAAAATGCTAAAGCGCATTCTGAATGATATACATATTTAGTTACGACATGCTCTAATAGAAAAATACATATTATCCTAAACTCATTTACTGACTTGCGAGCAAAATAACCCAGCTCAAGGTTATTAATATTTATCATAGAGGTACGACAGTCTTGCCACTGTACAACAGACTTAATGGGAAAGCCATCTATAGTAGATTAAATGGATAACACAAGGGCGGCTTCAAAGTTAGCAGGGAACGGAAAAGATAATTGCCTGTTCCCCTCTCGGCAGAAAAAAATTATTTAAATTTCGAATTATTTATATCTCATTTAGGCTTCTCTATGGGAGGGGTTTTGTAGCTCTATCTAGATATAACTACACAGAAATTTTAAAAAAATTGTTCGGGTAATTTATGTACACTGTTGTAATTATAACATACTTTATGTACATTGATAAATATGTTATAATTACAACAGTGTACACAAATTTTTAAATACAATTGTATTGCATTTATGTATATTGATTTGTACACTCATATTGTATTATGTATATTGATTTGTATACTTAAGAAGGTACTAATTCGGACGTGACTATCAAAACTCGCAAGTCGGTAACTGAGCCCAACAAAAACAATTCCTTCAAATACAATTGATACGTTTTTTGGTTTCAATTCACTACAGCATCGCATTCGTTGCCACATAACTTACTCTACTTACTCTTACCCTCTTAGGTACCTTGCTTCACAACGTTCCTCCCTTAGATCGAGAGGGAACCTCAAACTTCCTCCACATTTGATAAATACCTATCCTTACTCAAACTTGACTAATCGCTATATATGATTACAAGTAACCGAGACCTTTACACCCATTCCAAACGCTTTTTTACACAAAATAATGTTTATACCTCAAACATTACTAATTTGGTAGACGTAAAATATTGACGCGAGTCTACTCACGTGCCATTTTATTTTTCCAGTACAGATTTGTTTAAATATCCTACTCCATATCTTCCTTTCATCTGTCACCTCTATAAATCAGTTAATGTCATCGAGTAGCATGACAGGAAACCTGAGAGGAAGAATGAAATAACAACTGACAGGAAACATGAGAGGAATTTATGAAACATGACACGAAGATTCAGCGTAGAACTTTCAACCTGCTTCCACAAAATTTGCATACATCAGGACATAGTTTCAATAATTTTATACTGTGTAGAAACACATACTTCGGAGGTAATATATATATACGTTTTCATTTAAAATATTAGTATAGAAATCCAGTTCAACCCCATAAATATTTAGATTTAAAATAAAACAAAAATAAGTTACACTGAAATAAACTGAATTATGGCACTAGAAAATAATATATATTAGTGGAAAGAACATAAAATTTATAAAGACCACACAAACATTTCGAATAACATACAAAGACTCCATCAGTAAACAAGACATGAAATTAATTGAAACGGTTGCAGAATAAACACTCATTTTTAGCATATGCTTCTATCAGATGTCAACCAACTCAAAGAGATAATTTTATAAAAAGTACTAATACAGATTATATGTCAAAAATATTTTTAATCAAACATCTGTTACAATGACTACGTTCCACTAGGCGATTGCACGCTCAAAACGCTCACTGTGTCGCTCCACTTGGCGACCGCGGTCGTGATCAAAACATCATCGATGGCATCATTGTTCACGACCACTTCGAGCCCACAACAACCCACGAATCGATGTGGGTCATTGCGGTCATTTATCTGTCAATTTGACATTAAAATATGAATTTTACGTAAATGAATCATATCATGTTTAAATTTTAAACGTGGTGATGGAGAAAATTGCCTTATGCAGCTCTGAGAAGTACATAATAGAAATAAAAATTGCTTCATAAGACACAAAATGTGCAAACAATCATCAAATTTTTATAGAAATTAAATTGCACTTTTAAAATTACTATATGTGTAAATTATTGTCTGAGGGTTAATACATAATAAAAAAAATACAATGCTATAATCTCTTTATTTTTGTCAAATACCCACCATTTCCTCCTATATTATAAATAGGCATTGTTCACACCCATTCCACTTGAAGTGACTGTTACAATGCTGACAAGCTAGTGCAACGGGTATGATCGTGGCCACGAGCGCAAGCGACTAATGGAACGTACTCTATGTTATATGTAATATTTTAATTTTCCTACTTGTCTTAAGTTTTATGACCTCTAAAAAAATGGCCATTGCAAAGTTTATATGGAGGTTATATCCTTATTAATAAATAAATGTAAAGCTAATCAAATTATTTACGGATATAAAAACCCCAATATGTAGTGGGAAATTCGAAACGGTGCTGTGGATATTAACTTTTGAAAAGAAATTTAATTTTTGTCGCATATTGTTTACGTAAATCAAGTTTCCTGATCGCAAGGAAACATAACATTACCAAGCGTCTATTTTTAAACTTCTTGAAATTTGGTGTATTTTATATTGTAATAATTTTCGATAATGTAACTGGAACGTTTCATAATCCACTCGCTTCTAAAAAATTCTTATTAGTCATATTCTAGTAGGCTTCACGTATAAATATTTATGATGTCTGTTTTTCTCGTTTAATGAAAGACTGATCGATGCTATTGGACAAACATTTTATTGTATATTTTTGATATATATGTGTAATAAGTATGACAGTAGCTTATCACTTGAATTTCTTGACTTCAAGATTTATTAAGCTGGTATTAGCACACTCGAGACTGGAGACTCGCCATATAGGCCATGCAAAATCTCACTGGTATAGCCAGTGACTCACAACATGAGTCATACACAGAGATTGAAAGAACACTCAGTATTTTCCAGCTTTAATCATACTGTAACATATCAGCATAGAGATTGCCGGCTATTAGAGGTAGTTTTATTTCAAACTTATCTCATTTTTGAGCTATCAAACTTAAACGTACGATTAGAAATTGAAAAAATTACTCAAATCAATTTACCCAAACATTAACACATCAATGAACATTAGATTTGAAAACAAATTTTAGTATAAATTTAATTTCAGCTGCGTTTCATTGATTCAAAGCTTTAGTTTAACACTAGCTATGTGCATATAAGATCAATTTCTAATCTAAATAAAAAGTCTGAATCAGTATTTCCCTCTAACACGTTTACATACACTCCGAGCACCTTGATACAAAAATATATACCTTTCTTTCGTAAGACATACGCATCCAAAATTACATCTTTGAAAGTAATATTAGGATCGTGGTTTCATTATATATTTACAAATTATTTAAACAGTTAATTTATATGTATAGTTCAAAGCTAAATTACACATTAAGGAACGAACTTGAAGTCTATTTACCCTTAATCAATGGTAACAACTTAAGTTTTCTATATAACTTCGCACCATTGAAACAGAGTAGGCAGTGACGAGTCAATACTGTATTTAAGTGCATACCAACTTTATAGGACTTGACATATTAAGTTGCCAGCGTCTCCTTTACTATAGAAACAATTACAACTTCTGTCAAATATGATTCACAACCTTGCATTTCGTGATGCAAACTATGATGCAATATTGTATTAATACTGTAATAAAGAGCAAGGGAGAATGTCGATAAGGTCTGATTTGGGATCCCCTTTTAATTCAAACTTTTTTCAATACAATAAACTTTTTCAATACAATTACTTTTTTCAATATTACAAGTAATTTTTTGTTTGTTCGTCTGTCTTGCTTTCACTCCTCACACTCAACCAATTTTGCATTAGCCTATGTCATGTCACTTTATTCTAAAACAGAATTTTTTTGTGCAAAGAGAACATGTATGTATATATTTTCATTGTAAGGGCCTTGACATCCATCACAATTCAAACCAACTATCAACAAATCTCAATTTACAATTCATCTGTTGATTATAACCAAATGGTAATTTCAACATAACGATTTTATTCCAACGAAACTTATTTCATTTTAATTGTAACTTGCAACACTGAACATTTTTATTGATAAATGTTTTATTACACAAGAATATACTGAATAGATATCACAACTGTTAATAATTTGGGATTATTTCATTAGCGAAAACGTCTTTTTTACGAATATATCTACTGTAATGTTTTCAATTTTATGTTGGTATTACAAAAGAAAGTGTCCAATTTTACTGAGAGTACCATAAACATTGGTCTTCATCATTACAAAAATTAAAATTATTATTATTTGTGCTCTACCAATGTATGGACAATGGAAATGACTTAAGTTCGATCAACAATAATACAATTTCTTAAACTCAAATTAAATTTCTTAAACTTCAACTACTCCCGTTATCCATTTTGTTTTGATTATAAACTTACTAACAATGTAACTTTATTAATATTATATCCTATTAATATTGTAAACCAACTATGACTAATAAGATTATTCAGTGACACTTCAATAGAATAACTGAAATGTAAACACTTAAGTTTAAACCACCCAGTCCTGCCAATAAAAATAATCTAGAGCTAGCCATGTTAAAGAGTCATTGATCTTATGAAATTACGACTAAACTATTGTTTAAACTCTATCAGTGGTTTAGACTGCGATCGATCTTATGGACCTAAATGGATAATATCATGTTTTTCTTACAAATTTTCACTCTTTTCTTGTAAGCTGTGTGCGTCAAACTTGACAAGTGTGCGTCAAACTCGACAAAATTTGAATTTAAAAACTAGGTAATCTTTTTCCCAGTATAAATTGTATCAATGAATTATTTAGTTTACTCATGAATATTATTTGTTGAAATACGAATACTCTAAAGAATAATTATTATTTTCAAAAGCCACTTTACAAAAGTGAAAGTCTAGTGAAAGCCACTTTACAAAAGTGCTTTCACTAGAGGTCTGTATAAAGTACATTCATTATGCAAAACACAACTTTTCTTTCCAAAACGCTTTTATACCCTCCCTCTTTGGCTTAGTATCGTTTTAATCATGTTTTTTATATGTGGTCCGTGTGTCAATTTATATTAATAAGTTCCCGATAACTTAAGTTCCCTATAAAATAAGTATCCGATAACTTAAACACTAAGTTTTATTCTATATCTCGTATTTATCACTTTGACATTTTTTTGTTTCCTTTATTGTGAAAAAAGTAAGTCATAAGCCTCTCAGAGGTATCTTTTGTTTGAGGCTATGTATGGAAATTTAACTTAAATTTTTTAAGTTATAGATAAGTCAAAAACTTGTGTTATTTTTAGGATGTGAATTTTATCATAAAACTATTGCAACGCAGATGGGGGGCTTGAAATATCACTGAAGTATTTGGCCAGGACGTGCTTAATGAAAGCGCAGTATGTCGACAGTTTGAAAGATTGCAATATGGTGATTTAGACAAGCATCAGAAAAGAAATTGTTTCAATACTAGCTGTCGTGACATAAGGGCGAACCATTTTTACATCAAATTGTTACATGTCATAAAAAGTGAATCTTTTTTAACAGCAGCAAACAATCAGTGTAATAGTCGGATAAGAATACCTAATGGTGTTCTAATGGTGGAAACCTAATGGTGTCTATCCAATATATTATTAGCTTAAGTTATCCGCCACAGGTTCACGAAGGCTAGTCAATTGATTACAGCGGATACTGAGTGGAACAGATTAGACGAATTAATGATCTTTCGAATACGCAGTCAGGATTGGTGAATAGAAGCAGATGAATTCCCTTGTAGGAAAAAGCTCGAGCACATGTCGCACAAATAACATTTCAAACCGCAAGGGCTGGGCTTGGAAACTATCTTTCAACCACTGAGTTCTCCAAATCTTGCCCCAACTGTCTACTATCTTCTCCAAGCTTCGAATCAATCAAATTAAATCTATTACATGTCTCAAACGACGAAAACCAATATGCATCTAGCCGCCTTTTTTGAAAATGTACTAATAACGTTTAACATATTTTAATATTTTATAGAAACAAAATAATTACATTTTTTATTGGAAGCCCAAATAAAACCTTATCGAAAATGATTCTTTCCATTATTAAAATAACTTCTTTGCCATAATGACACGGACGACAGACAAGAAATACCATATTTATATCGTAAAAAGGACAAGTTATGTACCACAAATCCGTTGGTTAAATAACCAATTTACAAACTAAAATAATCCACAAAAATATTTTTGCAAACTTCCATTTCCTTCCTTACTTGACAAGCATCAATTTTCTTCCAAGTTGGTATTAAATCTAACTAGAACCAAACCACTGTCAATCTTCCAAAAATATTACTAAACGTCATCTATAGATCTTTCTTTCATCAATTCTTTGGTATGCAAATCGCATACAAACATTAATATATATTAAAAATGTGTAAGAAATATATTTTTTCTTTGCATGCTAACAATGTATTTGCGAGAGGTGAAAAAACTATTGTACACTAAAGCTCGCATTAATAAACGAAACATAAGATTGGTTAAACAATGATTACAGAAAGTTGCTTACAAATATAACTCCAGTATGGATAGAATCCACTTTTACAATGAAACTTTCGTGATTAATAACTTGAGTGCCGTTCACAATGGGGTAGGACGTGGGGTCGGGCACGGGAAGCCCATCACTCCCTACGGTGGGATGGTCGCCTTAAATTCTACGAGTCAGTACGCTGTCATCATCGTTGAAGAAATATTATTTATACATAGGAATCACGAGCAAGTGTTTGAAAGTCACGTTTCATTCTGCAGTTTTGTATTTTGGTGCTTATCATAGTTGATTAGCAAATTTAAAACTGACAATGAGACAAACAGCCACCGACACGACCTCACACATAGTAAGCCAGCAGTCAAGTCATTATTACCACCTAATTTCAACAATGTTTTCCCTTTTAAATTGTCAAATTCTTTTCATCATGTAATTTAATCTTAATTTCCTTCTGGGTTTAACTCTGTAACAGTGGGGTAATCAATATTTAAAATCATTTTTAATCTAATTTTATGGATTTTAATTGAATCAGGCAGGAACCCGAGTGACTGTTATTAATACAAGCCAAATATCAAATGTCCAAACTAAGAAAATTTAATACATTATTTAATTTTAAATATTACATAAATAAAGCGAAAAATTTTATTTAATTTCAATTCAAATACATTTATTCCAATTAAAATATTAAATTAATTGATTACGTGCATGCCATACCTGAAAAGAGATAGAAATATTACACTTACCCAACATATTTAAATTTACATAATAACATTAGATTCAATATTTTTTTAGTTATAGAGAACGATCTTAACCTCAATATTCATTATGAACAAAATCATTATCTGTCATACTGACATTGACATTTAATAAATAAAGTGTTGCCATTTTGTAGCGAAAAATTAATGCCTTTTGTCATTCCTGTTCTTCTTATTTTAATAGTATATTTCAAATAAAAATTTATTTATTAAGATAGCATATATTTATAGCTAATTGTTATATAATACTCAAATTAAGAACAATGATTTACAAAGATTAATAAATTTATGATTCGTCTTTCAATTTTAATATCAAAATGTTGTCTGCCAACAAACAAAGAACTATCATTTCAATATTGACAATAAAAGAAACGTCATCTTTGCTTTAATTTGAAGTGTTCGATTTAAATGGTGATTTAATGTAATATTGTTAATATAATGACGATAAAGTACTTCTAAAAATACTTAAAAGTAAATTTAATTGATCGTTTTTTATAGGATACATGATTTAGGATTTTTATTTTTATTCTACTAGTGCGTGACATTTTATGCATCGTTTTTCATAACTAATTCTATTGCTCATTTTTTGCTTAAATAAACTGCACCAACTTAAAAAGTTTGGAACAATTGCAATTTTAAGTGAGAAAATTTCGATAATCATTTTAATTTAACGACTCTAGAGGAACTTCCGATGTATAGAACTACTTTACAATAAATTTATAAAAAGCTTTTTTATAATAAATTTCCCCAGATTTTCATGGCATTCATAATTCATTATAAAATAATATTTCTAATTTGATGCTCACTGTCACAAATTAAATGTTTTCTTATTTTTTTAATTAAAATATTTTATAGGGACTGTATAAGATGCTGCCACCTGATAATAATTTAATAAAAGGTTTTATACAATGTGTATAATTTTTTTGTGTGAATTATCCATAGCGTACAACCAAAATTATTTTTAAATATGATGTAGTGTGTTGTATTTTCATAAATCATAAAAACAATACAGTGCTTATCTTTTCTAATAATGATGAAAACGAAACTTGATCTCTGTAATTTTTTCTTCATTATTAATTATTTAAATACACAGAAAACTTATAGGAATTCAGTGGGGACGTTTTTCAGAAAATAAAATATTTTATATAGAAATAGGTCAACGTTAATGTATGCAGATATTTCATTGATATAATTTAAAATATTAAACCATATGATTTTAAAAAATTGTTTACAAATTACTTTTTTAATTCATTGTTAAAAATTTCGTTACGCTTCCCCCTGTACGTTAGGCATATTGATTGCCGTCTAGCGATATATACACTTGAAATTGAGTTACACGATTAAGCAAAACAGCTATGATTTAAAACTCTCACCAAAACGTATATTTATATTTCATTTTATATCAACATTATATTATTTTACATAAACTGTAACGGTTTCTTAAAAATGAAATTTCATAAATATTTTAAGTGAAAAAATATTATTTTCTACTGAAAAATGGAACCAATGTTTCAGTATGGTGAATTATTCTCTATGAGACTTCTGTGAAATTTTCAGGATATTTTAAGGATAACGCATAATTTTTACCAGTTTTAAAATGTTTTTCCAGGCATGTAGCAACCCTAATAATTCCTAATTCAAATGTAACATTGAAATCTAAAATTTAAATCTGTCCACCAACTGACTAAAATTCCTACTGTCTTTGGATTTGGCATATTACAGTAAGTCCCTTCATTCAGACCACAAACTTGGTAATAATATATTAAGGAACCATGCCGAGCTTTAATGTTAAATAAATTTCTCTTTATTTCATTTTCTTAAAATTGGACATTTTGTTAATACATTCCATAAATTTTAAGCGGACTGGAACAAATTACGAATGCTTCACATGAAAGATTTGAAAGGAAACACCACTTTTAAAAGCACACTGGAAAACCAGCTACTGTAAAATAATGCTTTTTTACTTCCAATAAAAAAAATTATAACAAAAAGTTGACAACTGAATCAGAAACATGCGTTAAAATGACAGTTTTTCAAAAGCATTCATTAGTTTTTGTCCAAAAAATACCTGGAAATATTTCTTTTTCTTTTCCAAATAGGCATGATCCCTTAAGATGCCAGTCCAGAAATAACGGGACACCATCACTATTGGACCTCGTTGAAACATATGTCCATGTTGATGCATAAAGAATATCTTTCTTTTACTACTTAAATCATGTATCCTCCATTCCAATAAATCACTCCCATCATTCTAAGATCAAGTGTACCTACCACCGCGGTGGGTATATAAAGGGCGCATTACATCTAGCTGGTGCAGTGCAGATCCGACTGCTCGTCGACAAACTCCACGTGCGTAAAGGGGAAGTGACCCACCTTCCCGTTTAGCTCACCCTCCCACTGTCCGTTTATGTTGGTCTTCGTTACCTGCCGGAAATTGGACAAATTTTTTCTGGTTATTAAAATTATTCATGTTTATAATTCACCTGCAGAATATATAACTAATAAAAAGTTGTGTTGAGAAACCGTTTACATTTTGGAGAGATGGCAACATTATTTTTGGTTTATCGACTCCAGAATCTTGAAATATTTATTTTTCTTGTATTATCTATATTTTTTTTTATTGTATAAGAGTAACAAAAATAAGTTTGGTTGAATGTTTAATAAACCATCTGAAATGTCGCTCGCCTCCATCGGAAAACAGCTAAAGTCACGACTTAAGCCAAAACTCTTTCAGACTAAAACATCAGAGCTAATGTCGATCAGCTGTTTAGATGCATTATTATCGGCTTTAAGTCTAAACTTCTAGTCGGTAGTGTAAGGTTAGATTATTCAAGTGAGAGTTTCATCACAGGGGTGACTCTGATGAAATCCTCCCTTAAATTTTTAAAAGCCATTATAAAATTAACATGGCATTCAAATATATACTTATATGATGATGGATTTTACCCAACATAGCATATGGGGTCATGAATCACGACAGTTATGATGGAATGGAAGAAGTAATAAGGACAGATGAGTATATCTACACCTTGACTGAGCTCTTGTCTCGCACTACGGAAGTTATTAGGAAAAGATGCCTTTAGTTCCTGCACTGAATGGGAAAGTAGTAAGACAGACTTTTAAATATGTATTGTAGACTTAATACATCCTATCAAATTGGAGATATAAATCAAGTTACTGAATTATTTTATAGTTTAGAATATAATAATAACAATTACTAGACCTTACTTTAGATAATTCACTCTTTTCCTAAAGAGCTGTTTTCTTTGAGATCATAAATGTACTGTCCACTTTTGCTAAAGTTTTTGTAATGATATTGTACAGAGAAACTTCCATGCTAATTCAGGTCAATTTGTGAATTTTCTAATAGACCAAGACGCACCTCCATTACAATCCTTATACCACTTGTCATCTACATGTTTAATGAGATGGGCAGCAGGTGGGCTTAACTCTATTTTTAAAAAACCATCTGTATGATCTACAATATTTTCCTCATGAAAGTACTTAATTATTTGTACTAGGTTCAATTTTTCGGCTGAAACTACTTTTGATCTCAAAAGCTGTACTAACTCTGACTCCTAATTTAGAACCTCTTTTTTTACCCATAAATAAATAAAGTTTCTGAAGAGTTATCTACAAAACTGAAAAAAGGATGAATATCTGGAAAGAGACGGATTCTCTGGACATACAAGTCATTATCATTCCGAAAAATTTAACAAAACATACTGCAGACTAGGTATTCCAGTAAATTGTTGGCCTGTTGTTTTGGAAAAACTTCAAGAACAATGATCTTACAGCAAAATTATCCTTCATCAGAACACAATTAGCCAAATAAACCATCATTTATAGACTTGTGGAAATTATGGGTCATGTAGACCTAACCTATTATTGACTTGTGGAAATTATGGGTCGTGTAGACCTAACCTCACACCGTGCAATTTTAATTTATTACCAAGAATGATAATCCTCAGATTTCAAAAAACGGTGACTGCCTTCAAAGCCCATGGACTATACGTCCAAGGAAAACTGGGCTAAAAACTATAACTAAATTACATACTTTCTACTATACTGATTCTAGAAAAAATGTTTCCCTCTGTAAATATGTGTAATATCATAGTTATAATTTTTTCGGAAATTAATATGTGTGAATTCAAGTAGTATTTGAATATGTGTGAAATCAATGTACATAAATAGAGTTTTGAAATTCAAAATCTTGGAAAAAAATGTTTTTTTCCCAATTTTGGAAAAAAATGTTTTTTTCCCAATTTCGGAAAAAAATGGTTTTTTCCCAATTTCGGATTTACCCTTGTCTCGAAAAAAAACTCTATCTCTTCCAAAAATTATCCAATTTTAATAATTTTTTCTTTCATATTCCAACATTATGGGTTAAAAACTTACTTTTCCTAAATCCTTTTTATATTGTAATTACTAATAACATTATAATTTGAACTTTATGTAACACGTACAAAGATAAAAAATTAGCAATGCGTGGTAGTGACCTCCCCTACCGCGCACTAAACAGCAACTGATTTCGCAAGCACCATCGTGCTCGTGGCAAATTTAGTTAGTACGTGCACGAGCACAATGACGCTCGTCGGCACTCAAACGGTTAACAAATGATAAAAGGAAGCAAATGTATTGAATTAAGCACATACCTTTTTAACAAAATATTGTTAATTTACTAATTACCAGTGATCACCCAGTTGTCAAAATTCAACCACTATGTACTTACCTACTCACTTTGTTGAAACATCTAATAGGCGAGAGTAAGTCAATTCAGATTACTACTGTTATTACCATTGTAATATAAAGTGAAGTACGCTGAGTCAATTAATAATGAAACATACGCTTTGTTTTCTAGCTTTTTCCAACAAATAAATGACAATTCATCAACACGAAACGTCAACAGATTTCTCAATACGTTACACATTACAAAACTTACAATTGGTGCGTGCTATTTACAGAGGATGCTAATTCACACATAATTATGATTCCATACAAAACTTAAACTTTAATTAATTCAATAGACTAGATGACTGATTTAAAAAATCACAGTTTATAAATGACGCGTGGTATGGAGGAAACATACATGTAAAATTGTTAAATTAAAATTCCTTCAAAATCGATATATCATTATTTTTAACGAAAAACTCTTGATGACTATTATTACTGATGATTGGAGATTAGTGATCGATGCTATCATTATATATTCACTTTTCTTTTTGATACGTTAACTTATACCATAAGAGATTTAAAATTTTTTATGATTATTATTAAAGGTTTTTTATGGTTATTAAAAATGTAAAAAAGTACAAAATATTTTTTTATAAAACAACTAGAAAAAGCAATAATCAATTATTTTTAATTCAATTTACTTAGGCAATGGCTACAATTTCTTTTTAAATTTGTAGCCATTGCCTAAATAAATTGAATTAAAAATAAATTATTTACTGAAAGTGACATTCGTCATATTTATTTGTGCAAATCAATGTGCTCTTGTTTTTTTTTGAGTTTTATGTGGCTTTTTTCGATGAACCTGCATGTTCTATGGATTAGTATATTACATCTGCGTACAGAGGATAGAACGAGAAAAAAATTTGCACTTTATTTCACCTTGATGATTCAAAGCGTTCTGTGCAAATAGCATTCATAAACTATATTTGCTGGATTACAAACTTCATTTTGGACGAGAGTATAGATCCTATGAACTCCAACTACAGAGATTTAATTTGTCATCTAGCTACACGGAGAAAAAGCGTTGATCTATATATTTATATAAAATCAAACATTCGCATGTTGATTGTCCCTATCTCCTCTCTCTACTCAACTTCAACACTCGACTCAGATCCCGTATAACATTACAGAGATTATTCGTACTACAAGTTTATAACAATACTACCGCTTTTTATAACCCCATAATTCGAATGTGCTGATTGGATAACGATACTGTTTATCAAATCCATCCTAGAAGATTTTTGAATCAAAATTATTAACATTTAAAAAGGAAATACAAAATAAATTGTTTATAAATTAAAACCAGCAACAACAGAATTAATCTTTTGTTCAATATTTAGAAAATAATAAAATTCTAAGTTAATACTAACTTTAATAATTGATCATTGACATTTTGTAATATATATAAAAATGCAAGTAACCCTTGAAAATGTATATGCACTCTTTTGCATAAAAAACGGGCGGTTTTGATTTTGTCATATTATTAACAAAATATTATTTATTAAGAGGTTGTATTAATTGTAATTGTTACTGGCACGTACAGTGTATTCAGGCACATAAAAATGAAAGTTCTAAATTTGAAATTTATTCTTTTTGAATGAAAATTCTCTTTCACTGACAAAAACATATTTTTTGCCGGTAAATGAAATCCAACTCTTATTAAGTTCTTTTTCATTTGTTACGTTTTTTGTTTGAACGAATAAATTTTAATTAAATTTCTGTATTTGCTGCATTAGTTCACTTCGGTTTGCTGTTCTCAGTATGGTTGAAAAAATGATAAGAGCTAGTAAAATTATTGCGCTGCTTGAAGAAGGTTGTAGCCAAGGTTATGTGTCTCAGCAGTATAATGTGAGCCTTTCCAGCATCCAACGGACCTGGCAACGATACCGAGAAACGGGCTCCGTCAGTAGAAGGCCGGGTTCTGGAAGAAAACGGTGCACTGAGCCACGGGACGACCGCTTCATAGTCAGTCAAGCGCTACGAAATCGTCAAGTTACGTACGTGGATCTCAAACAGAACCTCGAGGACGCCAGAGGTACACAAGTAAACCTATGGACAGTCAGAAGGAGACTTCAGGTGAGCATCGAGTTGCCAGATTGAGATTCACTCAAAATTTTTCGTCATGGACTCAACAAGACTGGAATAGTATTTTATTCTACGATGAAGTTGTAGTCTAGTTTTATACTCTGTTATTTTTATTATACATTTACGTGATTGTAACTTGTTTTGTGAGCCTTTCTAAATAAATAAAATAAATAAATTAAACATGATTAATTGCACAAGTGGTTGATGTGGCGCTATTTAGTGATGATACAACTGTATAATACAATATATGTATTGCAAAAACTTAGCTCGCTTATTGTTCCATTTGCTGCACATAGTTTACAGAAATAAATGCGCAATATAAAAATGGCTGACAAATGATTTCAATAATTCATTTTTTCCCATTTAGGCATTACAACAATATAATAAAATGAACTAATATATCCAACACTACACAGAAAACATCGCAAGGCATATACCATTCATAATTGTTTTATTTTGTCATTCGAGAAGTCGACGTGTACATCCTTGAATTTCGGGCTCTTGGACCATCAGTGGATTCGTTTTCGGGCCTAATATTGGGACCTTGGGCTATGTATGGGTTAATTCAAACCACATTACTGATAATATTTTTTTTCCAAGCTTTTAATTCACAATATTTTGTTACAATACACTCTAAGAGTAACATTACACAAAGCTACGTAAGGTTTACAATTTAAATTTAAATATATTTTGGTCACTCCAACATATCAGTGTGATTGTCTCCATGTAGCTATCTTTTCAAGGTTTCTGAGAATTATATTTTTTTATCGTATTTAGGGCAAATGTTGCAAGTTTATAGTCAATTTGATTACAAAAAATGTGTTTCTGCTCTGTAATAAAATAGAAAAATTCAGATAAAGCGATGTGCAGCTAATGATTACCTTAACTATATCTCCTTTCTCAAGTTTGAGCGCTGTCTTGTCGTACGCGTTGGGCACTCGGGATTGCCTCACCCGGGCAAACGCTGGCAGTGGACGCTGCAAGAGTTATTTAAAAATACTATTTGTAAAATTTATCACTTTCACGATTTTATTACTATAATTTGATATTTTTATTTCATTTTCCTAAACTAAAATATCTCACAAATATACTCCACAAATTTTAAATTGATGGAAAAAATAGAGAGTTTATATGCATGCTAAGTGTATGGTTACTCAAGCATAGCTCCCTTTCTTTACAGCAATAGCCATTCTTTTTTCTCTGTGTGAATAAATTCCCATTAAGTGTCAGTCATTCATTTCCAGCATATTTAATGAAATAAATAATTTATTACGAAAAAAAAATAAATTATTTCATTTCAGTAAAAATTCATTTCAAAATTTTAATCACATTTCTTTAAAAAAAAATTTTAATTTCATTTAAAATTTTTAAACAGAAAAAAATCAGTTTAATATTGTACTCTTCTACAAAAAACAGAAACATTGTTGATCAAAGAATTTTTTTGCCTCATACTTTTATTAAAAAAAATCAGTTAGAGGTCTCAAAAAAAGTTTTGGGAACAGTGATGTTTTCCAATGAATTTAAAAATTATGACAACCTCTTAAAACACAGATGTATATTATATAACATATGATATATATATAACATATGATATATATAACATATGATATTCAAACGTTTAATTGAATTTTGTACTGTGTCAGGCACCCAACAGCCACTCAAATTGTTTTCATCAAAATACACACCTGCATATTACTCCGCGGCGTATTTGATCCCGAACTGCTGTTTGTTCCCGTACTGGAATTGCCAGGACTACCCATGACATGCGCCGGCACATTGTTAGCTAGCGTCCCGCCGAGGTGTGTGGGAGGATGCTCCCCATCAGGCCCCGGGGGGCTGAGGGCCCCAGGAGGACTTAAAGCGCCTGGCCCGGCACCGTTACCTGCATGCGCTAGGGCTTCATTGGCCGCGTATGGATTGCCTGCTGCGTCTAAGAGCTGTAGGAACAATTACGTGGTATGTTATTGTTATGGTACTTAAACTGTAATAAAAGCAAAAGAAACAAAGTGATTACAGATGCACACGATTATGAACGCGCGATCCCATACAGTTACGTGGTATGTTACTGTTATGGTTCTGTAAAATTACAAAAAATCAAAGTGTAAAAAAATAAACTTGTGAATTGCGAGTAGATCTCGCACCACAAAGGTTCCATACATATTTAGGGACTTATAAAAACTAAAGAGTACATAATGTTCCTATTAATAATAGATAAATATTAATTTTAAAGTAATTTTATTGCCTACGATATATTTCAAAGGTGCTATACCACTGTGCATTTTTTAAAAATGATAACATCTAGGATCACAGGCTTCTAAAAGCTCATCTTTTCTTAATTTTAGTTTAAGAAGTTGCAGAGGCTGAATAAGGCGGAAGTATATTTTTTTCTATTTTTCAGTATATCTCAGAACATTTACTACCAAAAAATATAAAAAAATATTTTTGAGGCAATTATTATTAGTTCTTTCAAACGGTATCTCCACACTAAATACGGTGTTTTAGAAAATTGCCACCCTAAATTTCCATATAAATGTTTTGTAGGGCTCTATTGAGATATGTCTTATTGCTATGCCCAAATGCAACCTTCTATGTCAAGCGGTTCCAAAGAAAAATTACAGCGACAGACATGTTGGGAATCTCATAGGGGTTCCGGTTTTCCTTTTGAGGTAAGGAACCCTAAAAATGTTTAATTAATACAATATAGTTCCATACATCTTTACCTGTATAATTTTAGCTACGTAAGGAACAAAATTTTTGATATTGAAAATATTGCCACATTTTCTGCAAAAAACTTCATGAGCGCACAAATGCACATTTCATTCACCAATTATACAAATAAATTCAATATTTTATTGATTTCAAATCCGACCTATTCGTCGATTACATTTTTGGTAATGGTGTTCGAGCCCGAAACCCCGGTGATGGTGGCATGCGCCGACATGTCACATCATCTCCCTTATGAAATCTATCATTCCATCATTGAACACATTACCGAATGGAATCAAACCATCTCACGCGAAAATTAATATTTTCAGCACTTGTATCTTTTTTACTACTGTCGCTTTTCGTACTGACTGAATATAATTTTGTAGTGTTGCATTTTAATCGTCTTTTTTATCTTGTTAAATGTTATATTAATAACTTAAGCTTAAGAACAAGTGCTTAAGAACAGTAGGTACTTACTCTTCAAATTTACAATTTGCATTGTAAAATTTACTTTTTCTTTCTGAGAGCAAACTGTACAAAACACTTTGTTTTGATGGGTGATCGAAATAATAGATCAATTTTTCAAAATATAACTAACTTTCACCACTAGTTTTTCTTCAAAAATAGGATATTAACATGTAATGCCGAAAATGGAATAGTTTCTTAGTAATAGAATTTTCCATTTTTATAATATAATAAGTATACAATACAAAGTTGCTTAAATGCCAAAACATGATATCCAAAACAGTCCACACGTAAACAAAAACAACAAACAATAGAATCGTTAGGGAAATTAGCAAATGGGGCATAGAGCTCAGTGCTCCATTTGCTAATTTCACAACTCTAATTGAAATAACTTAAAACGACGTATTACTTTCATTAAGTTAATATATTACGCACAATTTGTAAAGCTTAAAATTAATAATATTTTTTATTTTGAATGAGACTTAATATAAAAAGCAATCAAAAAATAAGAACTATATTTTTTACTCAATGACACCATCTAAACAAAACAAGTGTCATTAGAGTGATAAGCTCACTTAAGATTAAAAAAAATTCTTTTCATTGTATTAAATATGATATTATTTATAGAATAAATTTAATCTCAGTAACGTGCAAGCTCAGAAATGTAAGGGATTTTGTATACTACTTTTTATAATACTCCTAATTTATTTGGCAGCATTCAATACGTTCATTAAATTTATATATAAGCACGAATCAAGCGACTCACCCTCTGTACATACGGTACGGGAATTGAACCAGTCTTCCCCTGAGCATTCTTCGCTGTCCACCATTGTTCCTCATCACGATTGATCACCAACAGTCTCTCTCCACGCTTGAATGGCAAATCGTCCGTGTCCTGAAAGCGTAAGTTGACGTGACCTCTTACCGATTACTTTGTGGTGGAAATTTTTTTACAAAATTTCTGTGTTGAAATCACAAACAATTGTTATACACTACTAATATTATAATACCAAAAGTCTGTTTGTTATAGAGGTAGAGCGTATATACTGTAAAGCATACAAGTGCTGAGTACTTGCATGGAATGGATGCACTAGCATAAGACATATTGCAGATACCTTGTTACAAAATACACAGCTTTCTGTCTCTCTTTATAATGCTTAAACTGTAATAAAAGCAAAAGAAACAAAGTGATTACAGACGCACACGATTATGAACGCGCGATCCCATCCATTGTATAAATCTCTTCTTAGGAAAGAGTGAAACAAAAAACGTTTCACGTAATAGGCTGATGTTCATAATATGTCATACTCTTGGATAAGCTAGTATCTCATATACTCGTGGTGCTTTGTGCTTGCTTCATAATAGGTATTCTGTAGTATGTCTGAACTCCATAGCGCATAACATTTGGCGTACATATGTTCATTCATAGTCACTGCAGGCCCGTGACAAAAGGTTTTATAGGAATCAGATAATAACCATTAGATTTTATTTTTATAATATTTTGTTTATTTTCATTCAAATAAGTGAAAGACCAAAATATGAGAAATCCCATTATGTAACAAGCAAAAAATATTGAATACTTTATAATGATTATTTACATTTTGCACTCCCAACAGAATACTCGACAAGCAACTATGAGTGTCGCGTACCGCTTAATATGTTGTAATAGGTATATATACATATTATTTTTAGATACTTATAACAGGATCATCAAGTACAGAAAAATACTGATTTTGCCACCTCTGCAAATCTTTACAAAATTTGGTTTGGGTATAATCCATATGGTGGAATAACACAAAGACTGTTACTGTGTGAAAAATATGTTGCACAGACTGTTACTGTGTGAAAAATATGTTTACCTACTTGTTACCCACATGTCATTCCCAAATGGCTGTGCCAATTTTCATTAACTTTCGTATAGAGATATTTTATGATTCAATGAACTGTACAAGAAACATAGAGGTAGCTTAAAAACGAAAAAATAAAAACTTTCCGTTAGAAGTTTGTGTTAATATTGGTGCAATACTTTATCCATAGAAAATAGTAAACATCACGAATGTAAAGAGGTCATGTTATGAGTTAATATGACATCATATTTTTGAAAAACTAAATACTATATTGTTTTATGAACCATTGAAATACTTTTATACAATACACTACAAAATAATTTTGACCAATTACAAATATGTAAGCTACAAGGGCTTCATAAATCAAAATGACAACAGTGTAACAAAAAATTTACTAATTTATCACCAGCTGATACTGAATGAAACTAAATTTTTCATTAAGCCATTCCTAAACGACTGTATCAATTGATATGCAATTTTATATAAAGATAATTTATGATGCAAATTAATATAAAGTCCACTATCACTATTGTGTTCCTCAAAAATGTCACAGATAACTTGGCCACAAACATTAATTTGACAATTGTATGGGATTGTACGAAATACATTCCAATGTTTAACCATTTGAGTGCCGATGAGTGCCATCATGCTCGTACGCGTACTTACAAAATTTGCAACGAGCGCAGTGGTGCTCGCGAAATCGGTTGCTGTTTAGCACGCGGTAGGGGAGGTCACTAGCACACATCGCTAATTTTTTATCGTTCTACGTGTTACATAACGTTCAAACTACATACATAAAGTTCAAATTATAATATTATTAGTAATTACAATATAAAAAGGATACAGGAAAAGAAAATTTTTAATCCATAATATCGGAATATGAAAATAATTCAAGTGAAAATGATTGTTTTTCAAGTTGTGAAGAAAGTGATAGTGGGAGTGACATTGTGGTGCGCTCACAATTTGGCGTAATGCAAATTTTGAGTGATAGTGATAATAGTGACGATAACAATTATTTTGCTGATACAGAGGATGTACCGGACTGTGAAAATACGAGGTGACCTTGATTTCAGTTTTTGTTATAATTTTTATTCACTATATATATTTCCATAATTTACTTTTTATTTTATTACCATTCTACAAGTTTTTATTAAGAAAACACTGAAAAAAATTTTAAAATTGAATGATTTGTTAAGAGATACAGTTTTTATTTCAAGACAAGGGTAAATGACATCAAAAACAAAAGATTTCTTTGGCATTTATAAGTAAAAGACCATGGCACTAAAACGGTTAATGAAAGAATGCATTTAAAAAAAATATCTATTAATTAAAAAATTAATGATAGTAATTAAACTCAACGTCTGTCTACAAAACAAAGGTTACTGCAGTTAAATATTTTTATTTTAAAATAATTAGTAACAGGTATTTGGCAACTGACAGTGTTAAAAATTATTAGAAATGTAACCTGATAAACCTAAAATTGTGCTATTTCTTCAAAAAATGTTGTACAAGCTAAAAAATTTATTTTTATTTCATTCATGCAAAGATTCGTAACAAAGCTAATGTTTTGTCACGTGATATGTGAATTGAATGACGTCATGATGCCCCAAAAAAACATGAAATTGAAAAGGGTATGTCCTATCTCTTTCTCATCTATTAGCTGTGTGATGCATTTCAACATAACACAGTCTGATTGGCGAACAATTTGTGACCAGATTTTTTGCTGCAAATTTTAAAACACAATATTATTTTTAATTTCTATCATTAAATAGAAATGTTTAATTTATTGCAATTAAACATCATTATTCTTAACTCGAAAACTGTGACATACATTTATCATATATTTATTTCTACATATATATTGCAAATACGCTATTTTGATTATATATATTTTGCAAACACGCCAATTTAGCGTCCATGGTCGAACTTCCCACCATTTCACTAGATTTTTGCCGGACTTCTTATATTTGTCTCCGAATTATTAATAGACCTAACTGTATACTTGTTCACTTTGTACATTCCAACAACTAAAGCAAGAGAACACTTCGTCACGTAACTTATTAAGGATTTCTAATTTTATTTTAAGAGTCTTTACTTTTTTTGGACAATCGATCTATTTTTTTTATTTCATGACATATTTTTAATTTGTCGGCGTACATGTTTAGCTGCCAGAGAAAAAACATCGACTATAAAGATAACATCATTTAGATATACACTTGGCAGAATATTTTTGACACCATTAGTTAAAGATAAATTTTGAATACAAAATTCTTTTTAATCGATTGCTGTAAAAGAAATGTTCAAAAGTTCATTACTATTAAACTTTAAATAAAATAAAGCAAATACATTTACCACATGTTAAGGTACCAAACAATCATCAAATCCATGATAAACAAAACATCATTTAAAAATCGTTAGATAATAAAATTAAACGGTAGAAATATTGATTACATCATTCACTTACTGTGAGTTCATTAAACGGTAAAGGTTCATTATAGAATAAAAGAAAACACTAAGCAACAAATGCATACATCCCTATGTGAGTTCATTAAACGGTAAAGGTTCATTATAGAATAAAAAAAACACGAAGCAACAAATGCATACATCCCTATATATTATAAAGGAGCATACACATTTCATAATAGGTCTTGGTCCAGAAAAAAAAATAAATTTTTCACAAATAAAACTTGTGTCATTTTAAAGCTCAAAATTATTATAACAATATTTATAAAAATATTTGTTTTTTTATTGAGCTGCGTGATTTAAATAATTAGAAAAATGGATCATGGTTACTGGCATATATTCCCAATTAGAGAATGAACACCATAAAATAAAAGATAAAATCATAGCTATGAAGATTTAACGCCATCTAGCAGAACCTTTCAACTTTCAAGTGCTCTGCTTTACCTTTTTTGTTAGATTTATGCTTGAGAGATCACTGACCAATATCTTTCAAATAACATATGTTTACACATATGTTATTTGAAAGATAAAGTACACGTTTCGTTACTAACTTGTAGAATTTATAAATATTTCCATAAGTAGATTGTGGTTGTACTGATTTAGCGCCACCCAATATCATTGAGCGAAATTTTCAAGTGATTCATTGAGCATGATTTTCAATAATTCTTACACATTGATTTTGTCTAATTCACATTGTCTGTGAATGAGATGAAATTAATGTGTATGGATTATTGAAAATGCTTTTTACCTATCATTCTTCATACATTTGCTATGTATAAATCACACTATGCTATGCCGAAA